>JAOTIZ010000001.1:8024527-8036142 GCA_027123425.1 Erythroxylum panamense
GTGTATATATATTTCTATATAAATAAAAATAAAAATAAATTATTTTTAAATATAAATCACATAGAATAAAATAAAATAAAATAAAATATATTAAATAATTAATAATAATAATTTTATATAATTAATAATAAATTATATATAATTAATAATAATATTTTTATTATTTTAAAATATCAAATATAAAAAATATTTGTCATATTGAGACTTGAACAAGTCCCAACCGTGATTTTTTAATTGGACATAATTTATATTTTAAAATCATAACGTTAAACCTCCTACGACAATCATTTTAATATAAAGAGTATAATAGTAATTTAATTATACATTCCATTCTATTCCATCTTTTAAATAATAATTTACTACATTATATTATGAACACTTCCATCCTTCCTAAATAATTTTTCACTATATTATATTTCATTTTATTATAAATCGTTCCGTTCTATTTCATTACATTTCATTAAACATCCAACCAAACAAGCTCTAAAAAAATACGAGACGCTATTTAACATTTTACTTCTTACAGGGTGACAACCAACTAATTAGAGCAGCTGCCATATCTAAGTATGAGTTGTTTATATTGTAGTACAATAACCACACACACACACACATACATATGTAGATTTGCAAATTCAATTGTGAAAAGACGTGGGTCAAACGCAAGCCATAGCAATGGTGGCCCATTAGATGCGCAAGGACGTGCCACCCGCGCTGCCAGAGGTGTCATTGAATGCCACCGTGAATAATCGACAAGTTATAAGTCTACCCTTATTGTGCCATCACAAAAGCCACAAGCTTTTGTGATCTTGAATTGAATTTACTGCATCTGGTGGTTAGACTCTCTACCTAAAGAATACATGTGTATGAGGTTGGAATACTTATAAACAGATACTAGAAGTACAGGCCACACTGTCCAGCTGATAGTTGTTGCATTACACTAGATGTGAGAATCTAAAATTAAGAATTAACTAACTAGTTGTTTGTGGCTAAATTTTTTTTAAAATTTCCGGTCCTCTGTAAGTTGTTGAAATATTAGCCTTTGAGCTGAACTAATCTCTGAAGAGAAACAAGGTAGCAAATTCTAGCAATGGAAGAGGGTATAAGCATAATCTCAAAAGAATAGAAGAAAAGTGATATAACTTTACAACTTACTATGTTTTCAGGGGGTGCAGATTATCAAGATCAATGGCAGTTAAAACCGAACCCAGCACCGTGTGCATTTCGCCATACAATCACCCCTACAGTCAACATTATAACCCAATACTTTTGGATTTCGAAGAAGAAGCTTACGCAGTGCTTTTCCTGATATTCCCCAATCTGCTTCCAGGATCTTCACATTATTCCTCAATTCCTGTTCAAGACTACAACCAAGAACTTCTGGGAACTTTTTCAGCAGCTTATATAGATCATCATTGGAAAGACCAAGACTCCTCAAATAATCCAAGATCTCATTTGCAATTTCAAGTTTTGGAATTTCTTGTTTTCGTTCTTCACTCCAATAAGGTGAATGGATATGGCCAAATGCTTTTGCAAGTATCTTGTCTTTCTCCTCAACACTCAGATCAAATGCTGAAAGAGCTTCTCTACATGCTTGCCATGACTCTTTCTCTTGATTATTTAAAGATATATTCCCAATATGTACAGTGCAATGCAGGACGCACTTCTTACGAGAAACTAAGGGATTCGATGATCCTCTTCTTATACCCAGTGGAACTGCACTAAAAATCGAATTTAAACTACCAATAGTAGGTGCTCGGATTCTGAAATCAGGCTGCAATATGGAACAAAAGCATGTACATCAAAACTCTAAACTTTTCACAATGATTGCATAAAGCATGATGGAGAATTACTCAATTTTGAGGATCAGCTTTTTTCACAAAAAACAGTACCTAGAAAAATTTACATCTATTTAGGGATGCAGGTGCAAATTCGTAATCTACATATAATGGCTCTCAGCTTAGAAACAAAAATTTTAATTTCTCAGAATTTAATCCCTAAACTTATAGATTTATCACACAAGTAGTTCATTGCAAATTTACCTCTAGTTTAAATAAAAAGGTACACTTTTTTAAGTCACCAATCCCGCAACAGTGGTCAACTTCCTAAACTTTCCCAATTATCTCTAAACCCTTGATAGTATGCTTGTCACCCAAGCACCCATTCCATGCAAGTCCCGTTTACTAGTGTTTTTTAAGGGCTAGAACCACAAAAAGAAAAAAAAATCATCAACAGAAAGCAAAGTGAACTACAAGAAATATCAGGTGACACTACAACCACAAGAAGTTTGATATCAGAGCAACGAGTTAAATATTAAAGTTTATTCATAGGTAATGCTTTTAATTTGTTGCAAAATTTAAAATTTCAGTAAGAGTTAACCATCCAAAAAAACTGGATTGAGATTTCTCCAAGCATAGAAAGAATTTACACTCAATAGTGAAATTAAAGAACTAGGACTGATTTTTAAAATGAAAAAAGTTCTACGAGTGCTGAAATATTTGTCCCTCTATATTATTAATCTCATTTGGCCTTTACTTGATACTATAAGAAAAAACATAAGTGCTCAAAAAGCATATGAACACTTACCTCCACTGCAAAATACCCAGTAAAGTTAATGCTGTGTCCTTCAATGCAAATTTAGAGCATGTACTTTCTTTTATCATTTCTCAAAACAACAATTTCCCTTGCATAAGGCACAGTACAGCAAGAATCAATTGATTGAAAAAGAAAATTGAATGTGATCAATTACCCCACTTAAGTAAACTATAAATAGCTGAGCACATGATTGCTTAAGAACATATCGAAGACCCTCAGTAAAAATTTGATGGAAGATTATATTGAAATTACAAAGGGGTTAATTTCTAGTAACATTCAAATCCATAAGCATTCTCCTCATTATATTTCTTATATAATAACTTTAGAATAAGGATGAAGTTATATTTTGAAGGAAAAACCAGGCAATCACATCATAAAATTGAACAAATGTTGCAGAAAACTCTCCTGGAGTTAAAATAGGTACACAGAAATCATTCTAATGAATAAGAAAATAGCAAGGAACTTTATCAATTGCAGCATTAAGAAACTAGTCACGACATCGCAATTTGTAAAGCAACACAGCTAGCCAGACACAACTCAACAACCCTAAGCAAGCCAAGCAAAGCTCTCGTTCCTACGCTATAGTTTAGGCAAACATAAACAGCTAAAATTGCTTAAAAGAACTCAAAAATTGAGTGAGATGATTTCCAGGAACAAAGGCTAGAAAAGCTTTTAAGATGCCAACTAAGATGAGGAATATCACCTAAGACATGGTTGGCAGGCTAAGCACTGTAATATATAAAGCATCTAATGTAGCTTCAAATACAATTGTTTTATGCACACCAGTGATTAAGATGGCTTATAACAAAAACCCTGAAAACACAAGATGTCGATAATTACCAAATTTTCTTAAGACTGTTATTGGCCCAATCCTCATCATCATTATCTTTGCAGAAACATCAAGCTATGTACACAGTACATCGCTTATGTACTTCATGATTTATCCTACATCACTTCAGAAATAAATATTGCACTTTCATGGCATTGGTCCAATGCTGATATCATTGAATGTCGAAGTATTATTCACCAAGATAAACTTCTGTTGAAATGTTAAATAAATAAATTAACCCAAAAGAGAATAAAGGTAAAGAAAGAGGAAACAAGAGATTTGCGTGATTTAGTCTTAAGGGCTCACGCTGACAGATACAATACAGAGCTTACATCTTTTCGATCATGTTTGTATTTAGGTTTCATAACAGATTAGGTCCCCATCCATAGTGACAATGGGAATGAGTTATTTAATGACAAAATATTCTAATGTCAAACAATATTAATATAAACAATTAATATTAAACAAACGTTTCCAAAAATTATGAATATTCTTGACAGTCCCCCTCAAGATGAGTATGTATCAAAGTGTAATCATCATCATATTTATAAAAAGAAATAGTTGGCATTTGTTTATAAACACCATGGCAATTTACAGCCTCCAAGAAAGGTGTCATATTGCTCCAAGATGGACTCAATTGTATGCTAGAACATCAAACACATACAAACATTGGGTTTAGAAAGGGAACAAGATACGGATGAAAGCAACTTCTGGTCATAGATATGAAGTTTAATCAACCAAAATAACCTCATTTCTATACAAGAAGCCCATTCGGTAGAAAAAATGTTTTGCTGACATTAAAAAATGTCATGATTTCTGCCTCTAATTTTCTACTTGCAGTAAGTGGTGTTGCCAATATTTTAATTTCTCAATGCTAGTTGAAGCTAATCACTGTACGAAGGTATCACTAAAAAGCACTTACAGTAAAAGAGCTTGACTGCATGGTAGAGATTAACATAGGAAACAGCAATGAGCCTATCAGCATCAGTGTACTGCCAAAAAAGATGAATGAGAAGCAAAGAGACAGGGAAAGATGGAGTAAACAAGTACCAAATCCCATATCCTTTAGACTACCATAAATGGCCATGGTGTTATCCTAACAAATAATTACTCGCATACTGACCAATGAAATTTGTTCAACATCAAATTTTATCTGTTTTTTTGAAGAATAAGGACCTCCTACAGTTACAACCATATTCCGTTTCATCAATGTTGTCATAGATTTTTTCCCATCACCTACCAGCATCTTCCTAAAATGTCCGTAACTCAATCAGAACTAGTGATAATTACCATAAATTACACCAATTATATGTAGGTAAACACTGAAGCTGCGCAAAAAACTTTATCAGCTGACTGGCAACAAATTTCCCTAGAGAGTAAATGCGAAAAAATCACAAACAAAAAGATAAAAGAATCATGCTTGAAACACAAGCGCAAAGACCAATTACCCACTACAGGAGACCAGGTCATGTATTAGTACAACACTCATATTCAGAGTGGATTGAAACCTATCACGAACTAAGCCCAAAGACCTCGCATTGGTCTTGAACTACTGTTTTCAACACTACGGAATTATCTTAATTCTGTACTACCCGTACTAGAAATATCAAGTTTTGTCTAACTAGGACAGTTCATGCTCTGAAATATTCAAGAACCTCTAACGAGAAGTACCTGCTATCAGTTGACATCCCAGTTAACACAGTTTATAAAGCTCGGAAATTCCAATCATTTTCTTCCAAGACAAAATTCAAATATTGCCAACAAAAGAACAAAACAAGTTACAGGGACTGTGTAAAAAAATAGAGGGGACGGGCTGTTATAAAGCCTTACATACCCAGGAAAGATTCAGAATGGGAAAATTGAAAACTTTAGCCAGAATCAGCGATTGCGAACGTGATGGGAAGGTTGATTAAGAAAAGGGGCATGTGGGCAAAAAGGTCGTGGGTTTGTAGGGAAGTAAATTCAACGCCACACGTTTAACAAAATCAATCACATAAAAGAAAATTTAATGTCGTCAAAGGTCCCGATCTAATTATTCAGTTTTCGCTAAAAAGAAAATATCTTGTTAAATATATTCTAATATCAGAGTCACCATCTCAGGAATTCTAGGTGTTGAACGGATTAGGTTGGGCAAGATTCTAATCCCCGAGTCTTGTTTGAATCTGTGAAACCTAATTGGATTTGGGTTGTTTGAATTTTAATTAGGCTCAAATTAAATTTGATCAAATTATTTTTTAAAATTTTAAAACATTAAAAATAAGATTATTATAATTAAATTGATATCATTTTATTTAAAAATTGTAGACTTTAGGTTTAGAGTGGAATGATTCTCTAAGTCCAAATCTAAAATAAAGCTCAAAATTAAAAAAAAAACCAAATTCAATTGATAAAAAAATAGTTAATCATATTGGCATATGCAGATCAATATCAATTCTAATTAATTTTTCATATCTTATTGGTGAGTTGGACTCATTAATAATTATTAATTTTATGAACCTCCTGGACTTATCTTATTAGCAAATTGGACTATAGTGTCATCGTCAAGTAAATTTTATAGATAATTAAGTAACTAATTTGATTGATTTTTCTCATTAATGAATAAAATTGTAAAATCTTATTATTTTATAGATATGTCATATTTTCATATCATTATTTTTGTTAACAAGTACAATTTTATTTGATATATAATTCTTATTTATCCAATGATATTAATTTATCATATTGGAAATAATAATTAGCTTTAAGTTTATTAATTTTTATATTATAATAAACCAAGCTCTTTAATTTTTTATATGATAATATTAAACAAAATAAGATGACCAATCTATCAATTTTATTTATAATCCATAAATTATAAATAATTAGCAGTTAAATTATAATTAATAAAATTCATTAATTTAATTTTTTATTAATTTTTTAAATCATATTGGCCTATGTAAATTAATGTCAACTCTAATTAATTTTTCATGTCTCATTGTTCTGTTGAACTCATATTAGTAATGATAAAATTTTCTTGTTATATCAATTTCTTGGAATTAATGTTAGTGTTAAGCATAATTTGCTATCTTATTATCCCATTGGACTTAGTGTCATTGTCGAGTATATTTTATGAATAATTAATGACTAATTTGAACTATTTTCTATTAATAAATAAAATTTTAAAAATGTTATTATTTTATAGATATATCATTTTTCATATCATTATTTTGTTGTTGTTGCTGTTGTTGTTGTTGTTGTTTTTATTATTATTGTTATTTGTATTACTCCTCTTTCTCCTTGTAATATCCCATATTCAAGGCTAGACCCCATAATTGTAAACTAAGCCTATAGAGAGCAATTAGAGTGCATTACAATGTTATGCATCATTGTATTTTCATACACACGTGAATATTTATCGTTGGCTTATTTAAAATAATCGTTTATGCATTCATTGACATATTTTCGGTATCATTGACATATTTTGGGTATAACTGACTGATTAATGCAATCTAAAAAGTGAATTGTGAATTATTTGTGATAAAATTTTATTTGGAGACTGTTAGTATTATTTCAAAATTTTTGGTAAATTTTAGGAATTTCTAAAATTTGAAGTATTTTGGACTAGAAAAAATATTAATAATAGACCAATTAAATTGTGACATGTGGTACTAGTGAACAGTACCACATTCACCACTACCACAAGTAATACATGCAAGATAGCCACGTAATGTAAGATTCAGTATAGCTGTTTCTCTGTTGATTGTCTTTGCACCGAAAACATTGATGAAAAAATCTTCAGCTTATTTGCCAACATCGAAACTCCAGTTTTGATTTTGTACACTTGATTCCCTCTTACTGCTGGAAACTTTGTTGAATCAAGTAAGTGATTTTGATGATGTTTTACTATTGTTGATTTTGCATATGAATTTATAATGAGCTGTTAGAAGAGTGCAGTTTTGGTGATTAATGAATGAGATGATAAATGAAAGATTTGTGAAATAGGAATTGTCTAGGAAAGTATGAAATAGGTTCTATTGTTATATTGAAATGGATATGTAAAAGTGCTAGAAAGTTGATGTATGAAATGAAGTTTTGGTGAGGTCGTGATATAGAGTTAATGAAAGTAAAAAGAGAAATAAAATGTAGAAAATGGAATTAGTAGGAACGAGAATTAGATATTGATGTTTAACTGTCTTAAGTGTTAATTGAAGATTAAATAAGCTGGAAAAGTACAGTAGAGAGAGAAGAAGTGAAGTTTTGGATTTGTTATGGTTGAAGGATAAACTTGAATTTGATTTGTTTAGAAATTGTATTGGAGTTAGAAATGCAGTATGGATGATTTAGAAGTGAGTAATCTGGAAAAGAATTAAAAAAATGGAAGGAGAAGAAGATATACGGTGAAGAAGAGAAGCACAATCGCTACTTCACTGTTGAAGATTGTGAATCACGATCGTGAAACACGATTGCGACTTTCAACGTTTTTAAAAAAAGTTTGTTTCTAAACATCCTTTGATATTTTTGTTATAACTTCTTCTCCCGACATCCAAATGACTTGATTCTTCAACCAATAGATTCCTAACACATTGCTCTACCTCTTCATAAAAATTAGTAGATTTCTAAATTGATTTGAAAAGATTTAATGAATGAAAGTGTGAGAATCTGTTAGAATAATATGAACTGGAATATTTTATTGAACATACTTCGGTATTTTAATTAAGTTTTGACCTGTAGAGTTCCAAATGAGGCGATTCTTAATTCAAATGAAACTAGATACATAAAGATACAATTGTTTTGAAGAAATCAAATTGTAATTCCAGTTTTAAGAATTCCAAAATCTATTCTAAAGTTGAAGTAAGAGTTCTGTTATAGTTTAAGAATAGACTGACATATTTAGAGTATAACTTCTTGTATATAGGCTCAAATTGAATGATCTTATTGTGATTAGAAACCTAAGACACAAAGGAAAAATTTTTCTTAGAAGGAAGTATTGTTTAAATCCTTCATTTTCTAGATCTTATTGATCATATATAGTTGACTAGAATGGAATGTTTTCAGAAAAATTTGAAATAGAGAGTGAGTGATTGAATTTGTCACAATTGGAATACAAATGATATGTACAGCAATGTATGATAGAAATATACCAAAGAATTTGTCACTGAGCATGCATGATACATGAGCCATTGATACATGTGTTTATTTTTGTTTTATAAACGCTCTAGTAATATGAAATTGTTTTTATTGCATATAGACGAGGCACTAGTACGACCGCTTCCAAATATTGCCGGAACGTCAAGGCAATAGGCATAAGGGAACAATTGTGACTAACCTAAGATGGTCTCACTTTATTTGTTCTGTTTTGTATATTACTGCATGGTATTGATATATTATTGAACTGTATTGACTAATTGTGTACTGAATTTCAGACAATATATGTCCGAAGCATTTGATGCATGCAAACAATATTGGAAGTGCTACTTGTATGTGAATGAGACTGCCTAATTGAAAATTCTGATTCTCAACTGAAAAGTTAAATGTCAGACCTAGTCCAATGACTACTAATACTGTGACTATTATACTGTGATAATATATGCAAATGAAAGTGAATGAATTGATGACTGAATTGTAATATGCATATCATTTCAATGCATGTAATATAAAGGTTGTTGTGACTGATGTTGCTACTGACTGATTGATACTATTACTGGGAGAGCTTAAAGCTCTGTGGTAGAGCCTATGCTCCCACTATATACTGAGCCCGGTGTTCGTAACGGATGCGGAAAACTGAAAAGGCACACAGTCACAACACTATAAAAATGAATGTAAGTCTCATACATATTGCATCCATATATGACTGGATTTCATTGAATGATTTGCAAAGCTGTAATGAAATAATAAATTGATATGAACTATGTAACTGAATGAATTGTGTGACTATATGATCTGAGTGATTTTATGATGACTGTTTTTTGCTACATGAGTGAACCATCGAGGATGGTTACTTTACTGAGTTCGTTAAACTCATCAAAATTGCACCGTTGACTTTTACAGGTCCAAAAGCGAGACGATCGAGCTTCTAAAACTTCAATGAAGCAGATTTTGTGTAGTTCAATATCAAAGATGACTTAAAGGTCTGTGTAGTTATTATCTTTTATTATTCCTCAAATATGTAGCATACTGTATAAAACGACTATTTATGCTCTTTGATGATGTTAAACTGAATGCTACAATGTAACTATAGTTTTTGATATAAAATGAGGAAAAATTGGATTTTAGTAAATGTGAGTTATGGTTTTAGTTACGATGCCATGTGATAAAGTGAAAGTGGGATAATTAACATGCCATTTCTGTTGGGCATGTGCACGTGTTACCAAAAGGGGACACGTGCATGTGTTAGATAAGAGTGCGATGTTACACTTCTCCTCCTGGCATTATTAATATTATTGGTATTAACTTTCTCCTGCTTCATCATCCTTTTCTTATTGTTATTATTTTTCTTTTCTTTTCTTTCTCTCCCTGACTCTGTCTCTCTTTTTTAATATAAGTCATTTGAAAACAGTCTCTCTACTAGTTAGAAATAAAGTAACACACTATTGAACCTATCCAGACCTTGCGAATCAACTGAGTTCATACTAAGTATTGTTATTGTTGTTGTTATATTTTTGTTACAAAGTACAATTTTATTTAATATATAATTCTTATTTACTGATTGCTATCAATTTATCATATTTGAGTAATAATTAGGTTTCTATTTATAAAATTAATTTCTCATATTTTATTTATAATCCATAACTTATAAATAATTAGCAATTAATTCATAATTAGTAAAAATCATTAATTTAATTTTCTTGTTTTATCAATTGTAAGACTTATTCGTAAGGATGCTATTTTTTGTTATATTGGCTTATGTAAAGTAATTTCGACTCTAATTAATTTTTCATGTTTTATTGGTCTATTGGACTCATATTAATAATGATTAATTTTTCTTGTCGTATCATCCTCATGAATTTAATGCCAAAGTTAAGTAAAATTTTTACTCTTTTTTCAAAAATTTAGTAAAAGGACAAGGAGTTCAAAACCACTACAAGAAAGCCCTGGATTAGGACATTTGGTATGCTCAACATCCAGTAATTATAATGATCAGTTATATGTAAGACCTATTACTTTTGCTTTCACTTGTCTTTTATGTCCACTGCATAGAGCAATCATGTTACGGCTTCTCTCCCCTCTATTTTATGTTATTATTTTAGGCAAAGTTCCAGTTGACGCTCCTTCATTTCTATTCATTCTCGATGGATCTAACTGTAAGTAATCTATGAGGGACCTGTTGTATAGATCACCTAGGCGGATGCTTGAACTGTCAGCCACTCCACCTACATGGTACTTCTTGGATCAGGTAAGCCTCCAAAGCTACATTATCCTCCATAGTCCCTGCATGCATGACTTATGAGACTTTGTCTGCTTTTGCATGTTTTTATAATGTAATAACTTAGATACTATATGTGAATTGGATGCCCTAGCATGTTTATTTTTCATCATATTCTCCATATATCTATTAAAGTTGCTTACATTTGTATTCAATAACCCATTCTCTCACTGGCTGGATTGTCTTACCTTCCAACTAAGCCTTCAGTCTATCGATACCCTTATAGTGTCTATCCTTTCCTTTTTTTTGCTAAAAAGGAGTAAAAATAAAAAAAAATAATCAAAAGACATCCTAGCTAGTGCAGGGTTCTGCGGTACATAGCGCCTTGCTTGTCTCGGTGTAGTAGTTTCGTGACGGTCATTGGAGGGTCTTGAAGCATATGCAAACCTGGACTGGACAACATTGTGAGAGAGGCCAGTCAATCCGCACACTGGTTCCCTTCTTGATACATATGCTACAATTGCACCTCCCAGGCTCGGTGGAGTAGGCCATGGGTACCTGCCATAAATAAGTGAGGATCATGGGTACCAGGATTGCCATCACTGCAGACATATGGACAGCTTCCAACCAAAAGAAAGGATACATGGTTGTGACCGGACAATTCATTGATGTAGATTGGGTTCTAAGAAATCGAATTCTAAGGTAATTAATTTTCTTAGATTTAACATGTTTCCTTCCTTATTGAAAATATCAAATTTTTTTAAGATGTTATACACAAATACTTTGTTTAATCTTTATCTTGGTTACCATATATAGATATAGTAATTTGCATGTTTAGTAATTAGTTCCTTT
>JAOTIZ010000001.1:8056350-8066361 GCA_027123425.1 Erythroxylum panamense
CTCAAAAACATGTTCTCACCCAAAGAACACTTAAAACACAAATGTTTATGAACTAACACAATTCTTAACCTAAACACACACTAAACATTCAAATTAACCATTAAACACATATCAAATTACCTATAAAAAGAAATCGTTGAAAGAGAAAGAGAAATCATTGAAAAAGAAAGAGAAATCGCTAATTTAAAGTCTAAAATGATAGAGAATTATGCCACATAATTCATTTTAAAAAGAGAGTGAAAACTATTAACATCAAAATTTATTATTTACTCCAATATGCAAAATAATACAATTCAAAATATAAGACATGAATTAATAAAGCAACAACAACAATCTATTAAAAGTTCCACTAATATTCAGGATTTAGAAATGTTTGATACTATACAGCTTTATCTTCAACTAGTTGAGAAGCTATTTCTGGTACATGAACTACGAAAGTAATATATTAAATTAACATATGTTTATTTTTTAATTAAATTTCCATAATTTTAAAATAATCGATATAATTTAAAACTATTTATAATTTGAATTAGTTTTAAAATTTTATAGCTTAATTTGTACAAAGTTATCGTATTTTATTAAATAAACAAAAAATTATCAGTGTTTTAAATATTTTGACAAAAATAATAAATAACATTATTTAAATTTTTATTAAAATTTAGGGAAGTAATATGTATACATGATTATTAATATATAAATTTTTTACTAAAATAATATACTCATATTTTATCCCGAAGGACATCGAGCCTGACAATCCGGTTTACCGCAACACATACAGTTGTCAGCCCATTCTCAGTTTTGACATTAAGTAAATTATTGGTTGGTAACAGGGGGATCACGATTCACGATGAATATAAGACATGGTGGTAGTTAAGTCCTGGCTGACGATCGTATCACGAAGGTAGTTGAATTGAATGGTGCATAATTTTCCACGTTTTTATGTTTTTCTCTTAAATTAGCTATCAACATCATGAACAGTCTGCTGGATATGAAAGTGCGAGACAACTTTAAAGGACGAAAGTGATGTGCTTTTAGGGTCCCCAGTGTAATGTGTTCTATTGTGATTTGTGAGTCCTCTAGGACAATTAAGTATGGTATTTAGTACATTAGGCTTCCTTTCCTAAAAGGGGCTTTTTACAAGGTCAAAAAAGCATCCGGCATTGTAGGGCCTTTTCTTTTTTTGTTAATAGAAAAGTGGCATTGTAGGGTTATTGGCGGATTGGACAGGTTTATATTATAATAAAAATTTATTGTTGTAATTATTTTTATAAAAACTTATAAATTTGTAATTTGTAATTTTTTATTAATTTGTAATTTGTAATTTTTTATTATGTTATAGAATCTATGAATAACGTTTAGTACGGGTAAAACAACATTTTCCTAAATTAATGAACGATTACCATCACGCAAGATCTTGTTCTGTACCTCCTAATAATCACAGAAAATTCGTATCTTTAAGAATTATTATCATGTTTTAATCAATATTTGAATAAAATTAAATTAATAAAATAAAAATAAGGTTTAAAAGTAAAAATCATTATAAAATTAGTACATTAAAAATTTAAACAAAATTTAAAATTTTTGCAAAAATTTAAAAATATTATTTTTATTAATAAAAAGTTAAATTTTAATTAGAGAAAAAACTGAAAAATAAAATTTATTAATATAATTTATAAAAACTAGTTAATTTATAAAAACTAAATGCTTAATTAATAATTTATTCAACTTTTAATAACAAAAAAGTTAATTAATTGATTAAAGATTACCAAATCAATTAAAATTTTTAATTTTTACTTTTACCTACCATCCTCACTAATCTTTTTCCTTCCAAAGCTTATATAAATGCATTAGGACTTATAGTCTATTACTTACCAATCAATATTATGAATATCTGATTGACTTATTTCGTGAGTTAATCAATATTGTAATAACTGTAAGTTTACGATGTAGTTTTAGTTAATACTGACAAGTACGAGTCGATTCTACAAAGACGATAATTACTAGTAATTACCCTTTCCCTATTATTTATTTTAGAATTTTAATTGAAAGAAACTAAAACTAAGCAAAGTAAAAGAAAATAAGTAAAACAGAAAATTCATGAAGGACTAGGAAATTATTGATATCGAGTAATTAGTACCTAAGTTTCGAATTATCCTAAACCCTTAATAGATTGAACTTTTATAATGCAATTGTTTTGATAATTTATTGGACCGTGGAGACCTTTATGATATGCTAGTAGCTGACTTTGTGTCTACTAACAACTAATCATAAGGTTTTTAACCGAATTACTCACATTAATCTTACAAGATTGTGTTACTACTTTATAAATCCCTCTATTAGGTTTAACTATAATCTAAAAGATTTATGTTTATTCTATGTCTAGGGTTGCAATCAACTCTTTTCCAGTTACCATGAATCTATTCAAGCCTATGATTTCTCAATCGCTACGTATAAAATCAATTTATGGTCTGATATTTCAAAACACTACAACATAAATAAAACAAGTAATTGGATCACAACAAATCAATCATTCAATTGCATTAATAGACAAAACAACACATGTTAAGGTATCGAAATAGGTTTCATCTAACCTAAATAATGACTGGACGTTTAGTTACACATAATCAAATAGGAAACCAAACATACATTAAAAGAAAAACAAATAGAATACAATAGATTCATAATTCTAAATCTCCATAACTATTTTCTATCAAGTATTCTTGTGATGTAGAGATATGATCTAGTATTCTGATGGATCTATCGATGATTCCTTCATGTTTTTCCACTTCTTTGAACTAAAATCGTCCCTTTTGGATGAACTCCATATCTAAAATCACCTCCAAGAGTCTGTTCTCTTCTTCTCCTCCTAAAAATGTCTTTTTATCAGGAAATTTAGGATTTTAGGAGATGCACAGATTGTGTATTACCAAATTCTTTGAAAATCGCAAAAGTGCATAGCCTCAAATAAGTGCACGGGCAGATGCGTGACTGTGCATCTTTTCTATTTCTGACCTTGATATCTTTATATTTAGTGAGTTTTGTTACTAAAGAAGACACTCAATAACTAATGGGGTGTTTGGTTCTTTTTTTTTGTTTTTTCGTTGTTGTTTTTGTAAAAAATGACACAATCCTACAAAAGTTGATTAGTTAAAGATGTTTTCATTTTTTGCTATTATTGAAACAGTCCCGTAAAACTTGTTTGGTTAAAGATGTTTTCGTTTTTTATTGTTAAAAATAAAAAAAACGACAATGATTCTTTGAAAACTTAAAAAAGACGTTTCGATGTACTTTGAAAACAAGTTTTTATATTTATCAAAAACGATTTCCCTGCGCTAACTCAACGTCTTCAGTCTCTTCTTCTATTTCTCAATCACTACATCTTTTGTCGTCTTTTGCTGATTTCTACGTTTTCTACCAACTTTGATTTTTGGATCTTCTGTCCTCTTCTATGTTTTCTACCGTATGTGATTTTTAGATTTGTTTTTATCTGCTTATATATGTGTTATAACTCATTACTCGATTGTTGTTATTTGCGTTTAAACATAAATAGGTCCATCACCTTCTCTTCTTCGAAATCATGCAAGGGAGTGCATGCTATGCTACAGTAACATGCACATATTATTGTAGCATAATAAAATTTATTCATTAAATTCATCAATGTTGTTTTGTTTCATGAGAGAGGCTCTTCTTGTGTTTCTCACTGGATAGTGCTCAGGGATAGTATAACGATGTGATAACTGTCTCAGATATGCAACTTGATCACCTAATTGAGAGATATAACAATATCTCTCTTTGTGCTTTGACAAATCCTGAAATGAAAAATGTGAATGGACAGTTGTAGTATGAAATTATCTTGTATGTCTTGAGTGAAGATGGGATCATTTGTTTACGTTGTTTGAAGATAAAGTAATAAGGTTGCAATTTTAGGAACGTCTATTTCAGCAGTAAGAATTAGCTTTGATGAACAAGTAGTTATGTTCCTAGGTTTGGAGCATTGGTAACTATTTTAAAGAACTTAATATTTTGGTGGTATCGTTATGTGCGTGTACTACATGGGGTTTGCGTATGATGCTATGAATTATATCGTGTTACGTAGCCTTTGTATTCATGTTTCAAATTGGTCAAGATACTCTTTGAAGGCTCTATTTCTGCAATAAAATGCTCGTTTCATTTAATATCACCACTATTTAGAACAGGATAATAATTCTTAAAGCTTTTTTTTTGAATTGTTGCTTAAATGGTGAAAGCTTTGGAGGATTTCCTCGAAGCCGTTTAATATATTGACATAAAGAGAAGTGGTTTCTGAGATAAGAAGATTGCAATCAGTGGCTACATCAGGACTACACTTCTACTTGTTGGTCAGAGAGCTTTTGAGCAATGAGAGCCTAGGAAAAGCTTTCTATTTAACGACGCATTCCACAGATCATTCACATCCTAGAAAACCTGACCAATTGTAGCTAGCAAGGTTTCTATCGTGGTAACTTTTCAACTAAAAAAAGGTTGCCATCGTGATATCTTGTTATTAAGATTCTTTAAATTTGAAACATGTGCAATTTCAACTTTTTGTTAGAAGGGAGAACATTAATGACAAACCCACATGGTGATGAGCGGTATTTAATAGGTGAGATAGAGGTGTTTGACATCTGTATCATTTTGGCTTGCTGACTAATGCATATTAAATTTCCTTGAAGTTGTTTAACATATTGACATAAAGAGAAGTGATTTTTGACATAAGAAGATTACAATCAGTGGCTACATCAGGACTACAGTTCTGTTTGTTGGTCAGAAAGCTTTTGAGCAATGAGTGTATACAAAAAGCTAGCTAGTACGTGAGCTCACCAAATTCCTTAGCCATATATGAGCAATAAGTTATATCCCTCTAGAACTGTTATTAGTCCCTAATAGAGTCACATGTATATGACAATTTGGAGATGTTTAAAGAGAAAGTACTAATCCAGGTTTTCAATCACAGTTGGTGACCACAATTATATTATAATTTTGCGGTTTCGGTAAACATCACCACCTTATAATTGATGAAGATAATTGCAATAATCAATAATCATTCAATTATGCCTACATCGATTATATTCATTACAATGTAGTTGATATACATGTATCATGAGATATATATATCTCCTTTTGTTTAAATACATGTATCATGAGATCAAAGTGGGGTCAACTGACCATCATACATATATTATTAATGTGCTTAAATTTACATCTTTATTTTTATGCTATAGAATCAAATTTACACCTTTATTTTTGTTCAATCATTGTTGTGCACTTTATGCAATTTAGCATTTAATATGGCAGTCTCATTTTTATTTTGAACCATGTTTACCATATAATACTTTGTAGAAATTGTTATGATTGATGTTACTTATGTGTGGTTACATTTAGTGATGGGAGGTTTGAACAATATTAACGATGTTTTGGCATTCTAAACGCAAGATTCCCTACACTTAAAAACATGTTGAGTTATGGTACGAAAAAACAAAAATACATCATTATTGCTTGTTATGTTATACACAATTATATTAGAATGTATGGCAAATTGATAAGTTATTTGACAGTTATGTCAAAAATGAAGAACAAATTAGGGAAGACAAATTAGGGAAAGTGAAAATGAAAATGCAAGTTTTCAAGTGAAGTAAACTCCATAACAACTTCGAGGTATGTCTTGGAAGCGAAATGAAATTGCTAGAGAAATGTGGAGTAGTTATATTATTTTTAATTGATTGATTTTTTGTAAATGACAGCACTATTATGTTTTCAAGAATTATAGTATAATGAACATATTTTATTAATTAAAATGACTTAATATAATTTGTAATTTATGTAATTTTATTATATACAACTAATGTGTAATTTTTAATAATATTTGATTTGCATATACTTTAATTTTAGCTATAATGGTAAATAATTAATTTAAAAATATAGTGTATTATATTATAATTATTACTCATAAGAATATAATTAAAAAATGGAAACAAGATGATAAAATTAAACACATTTTTAGTTTAACAATAACAAAAAAATAGAGATAGAACCAAACAACCCCTAAATAGATTGTTTGTCTTAGTCTTTAGAGTTTTTCTTTTAATTTGATCCATAATTTTTAAAAATTACAATTTGCTCTCCGGAAATTCCCAGTATTTTAGGTATCAGTAGGTACAAATATATTTGTAACGTGCCAATATTTTGAGTACTATTTTTCGAGTGACATGAAACAATACTCACAGTGTTGCTACCAACCTCATTAGCCTTTCCTGTTGCCTACCAACCTCGATAACCTTTTCCATTCCAAAGCTTATATATAAATGCTTTAGGACTTACAGCCTGTTACCTACCAACTCACTAGCCTTTTCACCCGCGAAGCTTTTCAGGACTCTCAACCTACCAACCTCACTAATCTTTTTATCCACAAAGCTTATATAGAGTTTCGGGACTTACAGTCTGTTACCTACCAACTCACTAGCCTTACGCCTCCCAGTGCTTTATATAAATGCTTCAGAACTTGCAGTTTCTTACCTACTAACCTCACCATCCTTTTCAACCCCAAAGCTTATATAAAGCTACAGGACTTAATCACACGTAGTTCTTGATTTAGAAAGATACAATAAATCCAGAACGCTGAAACAAAGGTGATTCTATATCCATGGATTCGAAATTCAACCAAGAAACAGAAGTAGATGCATGCGTAAATGCCATGATATTTCCAAACTCTTTCTTGCTGCCAATGATTATTAAGGTAGCCATTGATCTTAACTTGTTTGGGATCATAAACAAAGCGGGCCCAGATGCTCATCTCTCAGCCTCTGAGATTGCCTCTCAGCTTCCCACAAGAAACACCCAGGCCTCTGCAATGCTTGAGCGGATACTTCGTTTCTTTGCCAGTCACTCCATCCTCTCACACTCCCTGCGTGATCTAGAAAATGGTGGTGTTGAGCATGTCTATGGGCTCGTGCCGGCTACTAGGTTCTTTCTGGGTACCGGAGAAGAAGTGAACTTGACTCCCTTGGTAGAGTTGGGCTGTCTACCTGTAACTTTGGATGTTTGGTATGAGAGATTTGTTAACTTTTCTTCAGTGCTTTTAAAACTCTCCTTTTGGTTGTTGTTAATTAGGATGTGGTCATGTATTTCTTTCGTACAGGTCACATTTGAAAGATGCAATACTTGGGGGTGGCGATCTTTTTACAAATTTCAAAAAGATGTCCTTGTTCGATTACATGGATAAGGATGAAACTTTTAACAGCACATTCAACAGAGCCATGGCTGGTATTGCTCATGTGACAGTCAAGGAGGTTTTAGCGAAATATAAAGGACTTGAAGGGGTTCGAACACTAGTTGACGTTGGAGGTGGCACTGGAACGACTCTCAACATGATTATATCCAAGTATCCTTCTATTAAAGGAATCAACTATGATTTGCCGCATGTTATTGAAAGTGCTCCACCATACCCAGGCAAGTATTGTAATTAATTACCTTAAAGTTAAACCTGACAAGGATGCTATTAATTTAATTAATTATTTATTTGCATATGTTTATTTTTGCAGGTATAAAACATGTGGGAGGAGATATGTTCACAAGAATTCCAAAAGGCGATGCAGTAATAATGAAGGTAATAAAACCCAATTTGGTTTGGTTTGTTGAATGAACAATCAGGTGTCACTCCAACTAATAAGTTAAATTTTAATTTAGTTCATTATTTCACTCCCTTAATTAGCAAACAATACCTTACTTATTGTAGAGCATCTGTCACAACTGGGATGACCAAAGCGTGGTAAAGTTTCTTAGGAACATCTATCAAGCGCTACCAGAAGATGGGAAGTTGATAATGATTAATGAGACACTGCCGGAAGTACCGGAGACAAGCAAGAGTTCTCAATATGTTTCCAGAATGGATATGATCATGTTCACCCTTCCAGGCGGCAAAGAGAGAACGGCGAAGCAATATGAAGCATTAACCAGAGCTGCCGGTTTCTCAAGGTTTAATGTTGCTTGTATTGTTCATGGTATTTGGACTGTGACGGAGTCCTACAAGTGAACGGCGTACTTAATTAGTACTATTCCAAAATACCCCAGAGGCGATGCACGTTTTATCAACTTTTGGGACGATTGTAGTTTTTTTTTTTTCCTTTTTATCATTTAAATTTCTATCTATTGTGAACGATTCTAGGTCCTCGATTTTGGAAGGGAGACTAGAATCTACATATAATAACCTTCCACTTTTTAGGTGAGCGAGCTTGCTATTATTACCACGGAGTTCGAACATGTTGAAATTCTTCACCACTACTAACGATTAAAATTTTTGCGTTGCGATTTTGCATTTTAATGTTTTTTTTAGAATACATAATGAATTTGGCCGGCTATAAAGAGTTTTAACAAGCAACAATGAGCAGTACATAATTGTAGAGTTAATTAATATACATGGGTCAAAATAAGAACAACCTTCCTAGGCATGGAAGAAACTAGATATTCCACATTCTAGCCCAATTCTCATGATTTTGGAAGTGATTCTCGTGTATGTTGAGGTAAGTTCTGATTTGTTAGATTAAGCTACTATAAAATTACTCACTAATTAGCTTTCTGTTTTGAAATATACGATAATTTTTTTTGGTAAATCAGTAATTTAAGTAAAACAACAAAGAGTTATATACAAATTAAAAGATTGCCCATGATGCAAATCTTTTTCCAATATCAAAAGGAATAACCTTACATAAAAACCAGAGTAACTCTACAAAAATTGTTCCTTGCAAACACATCAAACCATAAAAGTCAGCCTATACATATCTACTAACCAAGATGACCTTATAGCAAAGGTATATCTTACCAACAACACAAACATTTACAGAATAATATTATAAAGCAGCAAAGTAAAATAGTCAACCATTTTCCTCTACAAAACCAGAACATTGGGTCAACACTTCATAAGTTGAAGATTCTTAACTAAGTTATTCTATTTTGCTGAACAGGGTGGGATCTTCTTGTTTAGGATACCGATGATGAGGAAGAGCCCTTTCTGCTAGCATAACTCTCACCCATCCTTCCTTGGTGAAACCTGTAAGGGAACTTTTGATTCTTTAAGAAACCAACAGAGGAGTAAGGAGATCTCCTACTGTTAAGAAGTGGAATTGGAATAACCTTCACTGAAATTCAAAAATAATTATGGACTCAGTATTTACCTTTGAGCTAAAAAGATATGTCCTTTTTGGCTTCGAGCTCCTTCTCCACTTTTTCGACACAAACAATTCGTTGAGGATTGACCTCAAAATTCTCAAGCTCCTCATCACTTTGCAAATTTTCCCGACAGACTTCAATTGGATACACCTCTGGTTGATACGGCTGCGCCTCTTCTCGTTGCGATTCTAGGTGATCAAGGCTTATTTCCATCTGACCCATTAGGTTTTCCCTCCTCTGTTGGTGTGCTCTTATTTCCTGTATGAATTCTTGCATTTCCTGCTGCATATACTGTTGAAATTGCAAAGCGTTAGCAAGTTTGTTAATAATTTCTGCTAAAGATGCACCTGAACCAAGTTGGCTCTCCGGTTCTTGGGACCAAGTGCTTTCTAGAAATTGCCCTCCATCATTTTGGAATTGTACAATATTCTCTTGCAATTGCAGCATCGATTCTTCCAGAGATGGACCGGAGTTGTGATAGGAAGCTTCTGGTCTGTACAAGAATTGTTGTGTGACCTGCAAACTATAATGGAAGTAATTTTGATGATTATTCCATCCATAACAAAAGTTAGGTTGATCAGTCCAAACATTGTTATAGTAATGAGGATATGAATTATAAAAAAATTACTTCCGTCCATAACAATTTTTTTTTCGAAACAAAAATGAAAAGATCACAAAATAACAGAAAAGAAATCAATCACGAACAAATATATACAAAACACCAATTAAATCACAAACAAAAACTAAAACACCACACTCCCCGGCAACGGCGCCAAAATTTGACCGCGCGTCGTAACGCTAGTCAAAATTAATTAACTAGACTACTACTGT
>JAOTIZ010000001.1:8074488-8084593 GCA_027123425.1 Erythroxylum panamense
AGATGTTTTTCATAAAAGTGCGGAGGGAAAAGACGCCTATAAGCATCCACCTCCATCTCTGATGACAAGTCCCCCGAATCACTTGGCAACCCCATTATCCTTGTCTTTGCTTCTTCTGCACAAGAAAATCCGTAATTTAAAAATGCAAGAGTCGAGGGACATGGCCCAGTAAAGAAATGATAAAATTGAACTAGCTCAATTCTAACATCAAAACACGTTAAGCACAAGGAAACACAATTCAACTGTCAAAATTTGTTCGACGAAAAAATTCCAGCCCACACAACTCCAAATGAATCACTAACTCTACTTATTGTATTTAAATAGTCAAGGATTTATCCAATCAAATAAGAACATGAATAAACAAAATTAGAAATTCCAGCAATTGTACATTATTAATTCATCTCGTAATAACTAGAATTAATCAAGAAAATGGTAACCCAATTACTCAAAACATCATATCTAAACAAAAATTTTAAAAAATAAGCATAACTCGAGCATGGAAAATTGCAAACAAGGGGAATAATGATTTAGGAAAGCTCATTTGATGTGTTCCAACTTAATAGACATCGGACCAACCCTTTAAAGGTCTGAGAAATTCCTCCAACGGCCTTGAACTAGCTCAAAATAGGTAAAAATTGGTTCCCTTTCACCCTCAAACACTCCTTGCAATGATTCACAGCTTCAACCGCCTTGTAAGGGTGTTAAAACTTTTAGAGATCTCTCCCTTTGCGTGGATGTTTGTTCACCTTCTTTCTAGATGCTTCATTGGTTTTATAGCCTCATGAAGATCCCCACAAGCCCAAATGTAATGGATTTTTGATGATTTCTTCTCATCAAATCCATTTCAAATGGATTTTTAGCTATTTGGAGCTAGAGATGTCGGGTGGGTGGTTTAACTTTTTGCCGCCGCTTCTTGTTCTGATGGTCTGCTAAACTTTCTACTGCCAGATTGTGTTCGTTCCTAGCCTCTTTCTTTTACCGCTGGGTTTTTATTCTAAATAAAATATAATCAAAACTTCAAAAAATCATACCTTCTGTTTAAAGAGATATGTCATCAATTTCTTTTAGTGAGATCTATCAATTTACTATAGCTTCTCTTGTTAAATTATATGATCAGCATATTTTGTTCAAAAATATCTTCAAAGGAGGTCCAATTTTGAAACAAGCTTGTAAGAAACCTTATCTCCAAATTAAGTACAAAGATGAAAAGACTTATAAATATCATAGCAGCAGAAAAGCTCATCAATCTTAAGTCTATTATGAAAGGAGACATAGGAAGAAGTTCCACAGAAAAAAAGGCAAGAAGCCTTGGAAGCAAAATTACAAATTGAAGAACAGGAGCAATAAATATAGATGTATGCGGTTCTTCAAGAAGTCATCACATCGACACAAAGAAAAACCTCGATATTTTGTCTGTGAAAACACTGAGCACTTAGCTAACAACTGTATTAAGGCAACCAAGAAAGATGACATGTTCCTGAAAAAACTTAAAAAACTTTTGCCTGTTCATCCTCAAGGCCAAGTTGAGGAACTACTCGAAGAACAATCGAGTGAAGACAGTGAAACACAGTTTGCTGGTACTATGTCTACATCAGAAGAAGAATCATGGAGCTCATCTACACCATCTGATGATGATTCTATCTGCATGATGCAGCAAACATCTATGAAGTTAGATCGTACATCAGTTAAACGACCATATGTCCAAATCCAGATCTTTCAACAAGATAAATATGATGGCCCATTAAGGTTATTGGATTTATGGATACAGGATCCAGTAGTACGATCATGAAGCCCAACATCCTACCAGCAGAAGCATGGATTTCACATGACGAGTATTTTACTACAGCTGATGGGAATACTTTTAAGATTAGGTTGCGTACCAAAAGCAGAATTGGCATTCGCTCTTTCCACAGTGTACAGTTTGGACTAAAGTACTTGGAAGTGGTCTACCAGGCTCAGATGTTCTTAATGGGATGGATGTTTACTGTAAAGCCAAACATCTACAGATCTTACCCACAGGCCTCAGGTATCGAAACCTTTTGAGTCCGTACATTGATTTAAAAAACGTTTTTGAACTGACACAGATTCCAACATGTTACACTGGACTTCGAGATAAACTGTTGAGCTACTATCCAGAGTCTCATGCACAGTTACTCATCCTAATCCTCTATGGAAAAATTTAGACTTTTTCATAAGTCTGCCATTCAAGAAGAACGAGGATATAAACCTTACAAAAGCCACACATCTAGGGATGAACCTTGATGATTTAAAGCTCGCACAAGATGAGTGTGCCGTGTTATTGCAGCAAGGCTTAATAGAGCCCACAAAGTCAAATTACGCTTGCCAAGCGTTCTATGTCAATAAGCATTCAAAACAGAAACGTGGAAAGAAACGTCTAGTGATAGACTACAAGCCACTGAATGTGTTCCTGCACGATGATAAATTTCCATTGCCTAAAATTAATATACAGGTACTATTTCTTAACGAAGCTGTCATATTCTCAAAGTTTGACCTTAAAGCAGGTTTTTGGCAATTGGGTATTCACCCTGAAGAACGTTACAACACTGCATTCTGCATTCCCAATGCTCAGTACCAATGGACTGTAATGTCATTTGGTCTCAAAGTCGCACCATCACTGTTTCTAAAGTCCATAACCAAAATCTATGAGCCTATCCTCAACAGTGCATTGATCTACATCGAAGATATACTTTTGTTCTCAAAGACCCATGAGGAACATAAGACCCTTCTTCAACAGTTTTTGGACCTTACACACCAGTATGGAATTATGCTATCAGCTTCAAAGAGCACTATTGGTACAAAGGAAATAGAATTCCTTGGGATGCAATTCAAAGATGGATTCTACCAGTCAGGCCCACATATTGCAAAAGAGTTATTGCAATTTCCAGATAAAAATCTCACGGTAAAACAGATTCAACAATTTCTTGGAATTGTGAATTACATTCGAGACTTTATTCCTAATGTGGCAGCCTATACATCAAGCTTATCAAAGATGTTACGTAAGAATCCACCTTCTTGGAGACAAGAACAAACTACAGCTGTTCAGCATCTTAAGCAAATCAATCAGGATCCTCCACCTCTGAAGATTCCTGAAAATGGACGTGTCCTCCAGACAGATGCCAGTAATACCCCTTGGGGAGCTATACTCATTGAAGAACTCAATGACAAACGTTTCTATTGCGGTCATGCTAGTGGAGCTTTCACTTCAGCCGAAAGCTACTATCATATCTCTTATAAGGAGATTCTTGCAGTAAAAAGAGGTATCGAAAACTTTTCTATTCACCTCACTCCTTACCACTTTGTCATTGAAATGGATAACAAATCTTTCCCTAAGATTCTTCAACAGGTAGGGAAAAAGATTCTGAACAGTCAGTTATTGCGCTGGCAAGAGTGGTTCTCTACCTATAAATTTGAAGTCCGACACCTCAAAGGTCATAAGAATATCCTTGCTGATTATCTCTCTAGACCTTCAAAGCCACTCTTGTTTGTTTCATCATCTCTGAAACTCCCCATTCCTCTCTTTTGGTTAATGGAGTTTCCCATATTTGCACGGTACAAGAAAGACTTTCCTCCTTGGGTTCCTCGTCGAAATCTTTCTGTTACTGGTCTTTCACCCACTCTTTACCAGAGTGTTTTCTTCTACATGCATCAGATTCTCCTTTCCAATGATGTCCGTGCGAAACCCAGACATTTTGATATGCTTACTCCTTATAAGTATATCTACTTTCTCTATGATTCTTTGGACGAGAATGTTTTATGGCACCTCTGGTCACTTAGTGCATTATACACCTGTACAATCGCTCTCTCTCCACTACATCTGTATCGTCATTTGGCAGATCCTACCAATACTGGTTCTCTTCTATGGACATTCCTGGAATGGTTCCAACCTCTTCAAAAATGGCGTTTGGAGATGTATTTTTTGTTATCTCAGCATCGTCTATGGGATGCAACACTCTCCAATACTAACACTTATGTGTTATATTTGTTGCATCGTCCTTATATTATGACTGACAGTAATATGATGTGTACCATTAGCCACTGCCAACGATGGCGTGTCAGTCTTGATTGGTGTGCTGAAGAAGAGCAAGTCACTACTGAATTGTATGACCTGCTAGATCATTATAATCAAAGTCCACAAGCTAATGTTTCCTCTGTTCATACTTCTCAAGGCCCATATTTTGAAGCACCAGCATTCCGACGACCTCTACATGATTTTCCTCTAAATGAAATCACTTTGGTTGATTCCTCTTGTATTAATCTTTATGGAGGTTCGATTCCTCATCCATCTACGAGGTCTCCCGTGGCTCCTAGCCCTCAGCCTGCTGAAGTCCAGAGTCCATCTGGCCATACCATTACTGAAACAGGCCCATGGCCTGCTGAATGGGCAGAAACCAACATCCATGAGCTCATTGAACAAATTGACCGAGACATGGAATTAACAGACGATGAAGACCTTACTTTACATCTGTAAAGTAAGTATGAGACAACTGACGTGATGATAGATGGGTTCCACAAGTCACTTCACCATCATGAAGATTCCATCTTATCATCTTTCTTTTACTTTTTGTAAAGTAGTACTGTTTACTACTGTTTGCTTTTTAGAAAGTAGGTTACTTTCGGTGCAAAGCAACTTTTGCTTTTGTAAAGCAGATTCCTTAGCGATAGGATAGCCTAGCTTTTTCTTAAAGCATTATGATTATGTCTTTAGGCTAGTTTACGATTATGTCCTTCGCTTTGCTTATTTAAGCAAGCCTTCTCTTAGCTTGTAACATAAGCTTTTTCGTTCATTTCTAGTTTGTAAATGATATGAGAAAATGAAGAACTTTTCTTCACAAAAATAGTGTCTCTTCTTTGAAACCCTCTGAGTGAAAAGATTGGCAGAGATAAGTATGCTCTACACTTGCCTTTTACAAGGATCTTGTGTATCAGAACATCTATGACAGTCTGGAAACACTGTTAGCTTCTAAATTTCCGTTGCCTTGAGTCAGAAGCATTTAACGGGGAATGAAGAGTAAGAGTGTGTGAGTGAAGTAGGGTTTCTAAGAGGCGTGAGCAGTAAGACCCGTGGAAGCCTAGGGAGGGCGTTGAGGGGTGTAAGTCTTCGATAACTGGAATAGCTACGTAGTGATACACACTTCCAATCCGACTTGGTTAGGTCGATGTCTTCAACCAGTGCGTGGTTTAGTTGAAAAGTGTTAATCTAGTGAGGATTAACCAGAAGAAGGTCATAGTTTCCGTCTGTATTACCAACATGTTACAAAGTTCTTTCTTGTATTACTGAGAAACTAACGGCGTTAACTTCCGGACCGGAAACTACCATTGAAAAGTATTTAAGATTTCACCTTCAAACTTCTAGAGGTATTAGTATTTTAAGCTTGGACGGTACTTTGTGCATCCCCATATATATAATATTAAAAGTATTAATAGAAAGAAATAAATTACTTTCCTTCGGGCTACAGGCAGGCAGCTTCCTTCCACCAGTCTTCCACGCCATTAATTGAATGACTTTAAAATCAGGATCACAGTGATCCGCTATGACCAAAATTACACCACACGCCATACTGCACCTCTATTTTTCTCTGTCTTTACTGTGTTTTTGATTTGGTGTTAGTTTGATAAAGTCTTGGGGGTACTCCATGTCGACGCAATCGGAAATGGAGCCACTGACATCCGGAGCCAGCAACCGTATAATTCCGATTCTAAGAACATCCCTTTCTTTTCTGTACGCCATCGTTCTTTCCATCTTCCTCTTCGTTCTCCCTTGCCGCCGACTCTCTCCGCCGCCTCTCTCGTTGAAGCGCCTTCGTGAAGAGGAAGATACTTTGAATAGGAGAGCTCTGGCTCAGGATGTTGTCATGACTGGAGACGACTTTGACTGCCGTTGGACCACGTCCTTGTTCTACGGTGTCCGACGGAACGCTCTCTTTTACCGATCGTGGTTCCCGCCTACCGACCAAGTGAAGTATGATTCATTTTTCTTCGTTTGATTATTTCGCCATGGTAAAATGTTGATGGGTAGGAAAGTAAGAATACATGAATGAATTATCGATGTCGATGACTTGACGTAAAGAAATTTCCAAGAAATTGGGCTGCGAGTTTGGGATTTATTTATTTTATTTTAAAAAGTCAAGAAGTTTCCCTTTTGTGTATGCGTTTCTTTATGAGCCGTAATTGTTGAGTTTTTCTGGTCACGTTAAGTCGGGAGCTTGATGTTAATGTTCGCCAGATTTACGCCGGACCTCTCTATCAATTCCATCTCTTGAATACTTCAACCTGTTCATACACTTGACCAATTCCTTTGTTCGATTATTATTAATCAAGACGTACTGTTCTGTTTCCTACAAATTCAAAATGCACCATGTTAATGTTTTTTATGATTTAAGAATAGTTTGGCGTTTCGAACATAGGGGCTTTAAACAGAAGACGCGTGGGCTTTCCAGCTTCTTTACTCCTTAATTTTGCTGTTTTGATTGTTCCCTTCATTTCCATCCTTGCATGAACTTCTGTTTTCTTGCTGCGCGTGTTTTTTTTTTTTTTTGTCTCGTACTTCAGTGCTGAGATGTGAAGAGAATTGCTTTCATTTGCAGGGGCATTTTGATCATTATACACGGGCTTAATGAACATAGGTAAATTGTAGTACTCTTTTGTTTTTGTGTTTTTTTTTTGCAATTATACTGAGCTGTATAATCCACATCATTAATTGTTGTATATTCAATCATTAAGCTCATAAGCCTTTCTCTCTTTTGCTCACCTATTAATTTTCAGTGGAAGATATGCTCAGTTTGCAAAGCAACTAACCTCGTGCAAGTTTGGGGTCCATGCAATGGACTGGATAGGTAGCTACATATTGTGAATTTCTTTGCGTATTTCTGAGCTGTTTTCAATAGACTTGTTACTTACTTTTCTTTGATGTTGAGGGTGTTATGTTTGCCAACTGTCACTTGGAGGTTATTGAATTTGACTGCTGGAAATAAGTTCTTTTTCGTGACATTCCAAAATAGTCTTTACGATTGTGATCTAGATAAAATCTGTAATACTTGCCTTTTTTCACACCCCCCACCCCGTTCTCATTATACTGATATGTTTTAGCGACTTAATTTTGTTTCATTTTCATGCAATTGTAGGTCATGGAGGTAGCGATGGTTTGCATGGGTATGTTCCTTCATTAGACCATGTTGTTGCTGACACTGTAAGTTCAGTTCTCCATTTTATTTCTTTCACCTTTCCATTACTCCACATATGCATAAAGCAATTTTTACAAGTTTTTGTGGCGACCATATTCAATCTTACGTTGCTGTTCCATTGTTTCATGGTCATGGCTTTTCTTAAGTCATTTCAAGCATGTACTTTTCATATCCTTTCGAACTCCAGATATTTTGCCTGGACTAGTATCACATTCAACTTGAATTCCGGCAAAACATATTCCTCCACGTGAAGGGTCTTGTCTTGTGAAAGTCAATTGCAATCTGTTTCTTTTCAATTAGGCTTCAATCGAGTTATGTACTATTGGTCAACAAATTTGCAAGATAACTTTTTTTAGTTCTTTCTAGGGAGCTTTCTTGGAGAAGATCAGGTCAGAAAACCCAGGAGTGCCATGCTTCCTTTTCGGTCACTCAACTGGAGGCGCTGTAGTTTTAAAAGTAAGAAATTGTTAAACTGGTCATGATCCTTTTATATATTCTTATCGGTACATTTTAGCTGTTATCCTGCGTTCTTTTATAGGCAGCCTCTTATTCTCACATTGAGGAGATGCTGGAGGGTATTGTGCTGACCTCACCAGCGTTACGGGTTAAGCCAGCACATCCAATTGTTGGGGTATGTGTTTCCTGTCAAATGTTGACTTGTGATGTTTAAGGGTGCGGATTGTTAGAATGTTATTTGTGTCCACTTCGTTGCAGTTTTTAATCTTTGAGAAAGCCTCAATGTGAAATTCCATCAAAAAGCTAATAATTTCTTACGAATGTCACCAATTGTTTTGGAAGATGTGTGTTTCCCACTCGTGTTTTTGATTAAAATATGAGAAGCCCCTCAAAATCATTTAGGGTGTATCTGTATCTCTGTATAAGAGGGTTGCACCTAATCCTCTTAGGTATGATCCCACCGCGATTAATATTTCTCTTAATGTCTTCGTGCAGGCTGTGGCTCCTATTCTTTCTCTAGTTGCCCCCAAGTACCAATTTAAGGGAGCAAACAAGAGGGGCATTCCCGTCACGAGGGATCCTGTAGCATTGCTGGCCAAGTACAGTGATCCGTTGGTCTATACAGGACCCATAAGGGCTCGTACTGGTCATGAGATATTGCGCATATCTTCCTATTTGATGCGCAACTTTAAATCTGTGACAGTTCCATTCTTTGTTCTTCACGGAACTGCTGACAAAGTGACAGACCCTATAGCTTCTCAGGAGTTGTACAATGAAGCAGCGTCCAAGTTCAAGGATATAAAACTATATGAAGGCTTCTTGCATGACCTTCTCTTTGAGCCAGAGCGGGAAGAGGTCGCCCTAGACATTATCAGTTGGATGGAGAATAGATTATGTGCCAAATCTGTACATGTTCATTTTGACTAGACAACTTGCATGAACCTCAATCTATAATTAAAAATTCACATAATTACTTATATTTTTGCTCTTCACGTCTCACAAATGTAACTTGTTGGATGAATCAAGGTTTGATCTATATTGTTCACGTGTTTTCTTGGATGAATTTTGTGCATTGTACTTCTTTTAATTTTCCTTTTAACCACACAAGATTGTTCTCGGCAATAGGTAATAATCAATATTTTAAAAATCTAAAAACTAAGTTGATAAGATAAGAAATAAAAATTAATTGATTTATTTTAATTTATAAAAATTGTTTAAGAAAATAACAAAGGTTATTAAATTAATTGGTCAAGGTTTTTACTATTTAATTGTCAAACCATTTAACTTTTAATCATTGATTACAATAAATGATTTACATCTTCGAACCAAAAAATGTTTAATAATAGCATTTATATCAACAAATGGGTTGCAGTAAAAAATTTTAAATGAACATTGGCATCACATACAAGTTCTTTAGTGCATGCACGAGTCAAATAATGTACGCTAGTGAGTAAAAGTGAGGCGACACATCCACATTATTCTTCAAATTTTTATCTTGGTTTATGCCTATATATGTTATTAGTTATAGTAAATATAATAACTAAGATCTAACACAAAAAGGTTGCTACAAATGAAATTAAAAAATATATAGTAAATGATACATAATCAATAATTTATTTTAAACTTATTATCATTTATAAAAGTAAGGTTAATTAAAAATTGTGTTTCACTTTCCTTAGGAATATTTGTTAACTCTTCTTTTCATAGAAATTTATTGTCGTTTATGCTACTATATGTAATGTAAAAGAAATCAAGTAACAAAATGATGCAAAGTGATCCAAAAAAGTTAAATAGGTCCAACTAGACATCAAACGGAAATTTAACTTAAACGGAGTACCCAAGACAAATTATGACTTTCAAAAACAAAATTAAGTGAATAATAAGTTAAGGTCAAAAATAAAAAAGAAACAAAATTCACTTTAAAAATAGAGGAAAGTAATTTTAAACAAAACCTTGATTAATAAAGAGGAATTAGTATTCTTCACATTTGACTCAAAAGCAAGATGTCATAATATTTAGAGGTTAGGATCAGGACACATAGTTGAAAAACCATTATTTGTATAGAAATAAAAGCCTAGATAATTTATAAAAAAAAAAGCACTTAATATCTTTATGGGTTAAATTCTATAGCATTCCATTAAAATATTATACTTGCTGGAACCCGATCTCAGAACCGGACCCCAACCGAAAAATGGATATATATCCATTTCAATACATCAACTTCATTTGATACATCAACTTTCCAGCACTTTTATATATCCATTTCAATACAACAACAGACCTAGTTCATGCTTTCCTGGACAATTCTTTTTTCACAAATCTTTCATTTATCATCCCATACATTAATCACTAAAACTGAACTTCTCTAACAGCTCATGATAAATTCATATGCAGAATTAACAACAGTAAAACATCATCAAAATCACTTAATTGATTCAACAAAGTTT
>JAOTIZ010000001.1:8087067-8117433 GCA_027123425.1 Erythroxylum panamense
ATCATGATTTCCTCCATGCTATGTTTTGTATCAAGGACTTCATTAAATCAATTTAAGATCAACATCAAATCTATAAACATATGAACATCGAAATAATGAAAAATAACCTTGTTAATCATGAAATGATTTGTATAATAAGTGTTACAGGTGATTGTCTTTAGAGCACTTCTCTAACAGCATATGCTTGAGTTTTCAAAAATCGATTATCAAATCCAATAAGATAAGTGCAAGAGCAGTAAATAGAAAGTAAAAAAGACAGATATATCCCAAAGAAACAATAGACACTAAGGAGATAGACATCGTAAGGATGACAGTTGAGGAAGAAGATGAGGGTTGGAGCAAAAACAAAAATACTAACAAAGAAGGATTAACTTGAATAGTTGAACAAAGGAAAGAGAATAACAAGGAGGGATGATAAGCACCAGTAAGAGCACTCGTGGAAGTACAATAAAAGGGGTAAAGTGATGGAAAGACAAGGTTAATTAAGGAAAAAGAGGACAAACAAAAATCAATAGACAAGGAGGCTAGGAGAGCAGGTGGTGAAAAAAAAGCAAAAGTATACTTTGGTTTTTCAGTGGTTGAAGGATTGGAAGAGAAAAGGGGGAGAAAGAGACATAAAGGAGGAAATTCTAACTAAATTAAGTTCCAATGTCATTACTGGTTATTGGAATGCATAGTTGATAATACATCTTATAGCAAAATATGTTTTCGATATACAATATTATGTCACCAAACAAACCTTACAGACAAGGTTCTTTAGAGGGGTGAGCATTTTCATATAAACTATTTTGTCGAAGTTCTCATTATAATAAGGATCAATTCTTAACCTTACTCAATTTTACAATAACTTAAACTTTAAAAAATAACACAAAAATGCTCAAACTTTTGAACTTTAGCAAAAATAATCCAACATTAATGTAAATGACGTGACAAGCCGTGTTAGATTAGTATTTTGTCAAGTGACAACCACATATTTGTATTTATATCACATAAATATTATGACTGAATAAATTAAAATTATCAAACATCCTAAAATAATTATGAAGTAAAACAAACAGTGTACAATTATTTTGAAGTCTATGATATTATATTCATATATGACACAAGTATAATATGTGACTATCATGTGACAAAAATACTAAACTAACGTGACTTAACACATCATACAAAGAACTTGACATCAAATTATTTTTACTAAAAATTTAAAACTTGACCATTTTAATTTTCAAATTAGCAGTTTCTATTTTGCATCTACCCCTCATATTTGTGGTTCAGACTTAGTGTTCAATTATAGATTAGTCCTTAGCTCGGGTCTGTCTCTCCTTTCTCGTATCAACTGGCTGCAGGATGACTTTTAACCATCTTCGATAATCAGCAGTTGCCAAATATAATTCAAACAAGAAATTCACTCCATGTTAACCATAATTTGATTTAAATCATTTCTCAATACAAATTTATAAATCCTCTTTTTTGATGAATTACCTCAAAAGAATCACAACCTATAAACCTCCCCCTTCAAGCCTAGTCAAAGAATGAAGACCCATCGTATTTTCTGCATTTCAATGATACATTGTAAATATATTACACAGAATTGTTAACACCATAAAGAATAGTGTATTTGGACATTATATCTACGTTTCCTTCTGCTGTTTGATATCACGAGTTCTTGCATCAGATTGTTTACATAAACAATCCGGCATTGGATACGTGTAAAGAGAACCACTCGGCTTCCTAAGTTCTGTCCCTTTAAGATCACTGCGCCGAAGCATATCTTGCATCTGTCGCTTGAAAACTGCCCATCTGCACGATAAACCAGACATAGGAAAAAATATTTATCCAACATCCTCAATTCATATAAATGTTCATCATCATGGAAATGTAGATTTCCAACAGAAAACAAAATCTATACAGAAAACAATAAAGCTTGCATACTAATTAGGGATGGCAATAATAGCCACGCTAAAAGTCAGCGTATGCTTAATTTGAGTGACAAATGCTAGGTTGAGCATGGACTTTTTTAAAAAAATTTTGAATTTCAGTCCGAACTTAATTTTGGACTTTCACTTCCAGCTCGACCCGAAGCCTGATAATTGTTCCCTCTTTAGTCTTTAGGTTATTCTTCTTAAAGAAGAAATAGAAAATGTACAAATTTTTTCTATCTTTTCTCATTTCTATTTTTGTTGTCTCCTTTTGTTTGGTTAGGAATATATGTTCATCTGATATGAATTTCAGATCAATATTCATTGGGTTTAACACTGCTATAATGGATTTCACAACTTTTTCATTTTCTATTGAAACAGTATGATTTTGGAGAATCAATTTACGTTGACTTCATTGAAACAGTTAAAGGTGAAATTTCGTTGTTGTTGTCTACGATTGTTGGACTTCTGAAAAAAAGAAAAGAAGTAGAAAACTCAATGAAAGCAGTGGCACCACGTTGGTGGAAGGCAGTGGCAGCTCGATTAGGCTCGCGCTCAGAATAACAAATTGAAGCCTAATCGGGCTTGAGTTTAGGCCACTTATAAGGCATATCAGGCCGGACCAAGCAGCCTCATACCTAGCCCTGCCTATTGCCAACTAAAACTAATTGCAAGTTTTGCAATACCAAATTGCTTGTCCAATTCTATAGAAATGTATATTGAATGTTCTGGTATAAGATACAAAGAAATGTAGAATCATTTAGTAGCAGCATCAAAATTCACCAAGAAATATAAAACACAGGTAAAATGCATTATTCCTTCCCTAATACCTGGGATTATGCATAGTCCACGGCCAATAATAGATTGAAGACGAGAAAACAAGCCAAAAAACCATGTAGTAACAGCAGTCAGCAAGCAGCAATAAATCCAATAGTACAGCTTGCTTCTGACCATTTAGTTTAAAATCTTTCAGTGTTCCGTAGTCTAGTGATAAGTGTAAATTGCATCATGTTTTAAGGCATAGTTTGATATGTGTTTAGCCGTTAATTCGATCATTTAGTTTGTGTTTAAGTTAGAATTGTGTGTGCTTGTTAATTATTTGTGTTTTAAATGTTTCATGAATTAGTCCAAGCTTTTAAGCTTAGATATTATGTTTTTGAAGCACCTTGATGTGTTTACTAGTGTTTCAAAGTCAGTATCAAAGAATGGAGGAGTTTCATAAGACATTCGGGCCGAAATAACGACCAACGATCATGGCCTAATAAGCCACGATCGTGACAGAAGGCTCAGATGTAGGCCATGATCGTGACACCAGGCTCAAATGCAGGGCCATAGTTGTGGCCTGCATCGGGCAGACGCGCAAACGCTCATGAACTTTTTGGACCTTTCGGACACCCCGAAAAAATCCTAGGGTTATCCAAAACATAAAGAAGTATAAAAAGAACATAAAGAAGAGAAAAAGGAGCTTTGGCATCAGCCACCATCACAAACTCCTAAAGAGAGTTTATTGAGAGATTGAGAAAGAGACGAAGGAAGAGAGACGTGGAGAAGAAGCCTATACGAAGTACTTCCCGGAACAGGAGGATTCCTATCATTGCTGCCTCCATCATCCATTCAGATCTATTTTTCAGTGAATTTCTAATTTTATCTATGTACAGAATTGGAATAGCTGTTGAGATAGAATTTATGAAATTGAGAATTGTCTAAACTCACCTTTGGATTACTTTTATCTTTGATTCAATAAAAATATGATTGTTTATGTGAATTGGATTCATTGTGATTGATTTCTGTATTTTCATAAATCGCTAATAGACTGAGGTGGTGATCCGATGAAAAATAATTAACTGGACTAACGAGAGTTAGGTAATTTAATAAGAACAAGAAATCAATCAAATTGGTAATTGTGTGACGAAAGATCTCACATAGGTTCCTGTAGTCTAATGGAAAACTTCAGATCTAATTAGAGTTTGGATAAATTGTAAATTGAGAAATTGCAAATTTTCATAATCTGATTAGGATTTATAATTTAGGACTTTTGGTTATAACTCGAGACAAAGAAACCAACCCTAAGATAGTCCAGAACCAATAATCCAACATTTCATAATTAATTAGGTTAGTGTTAAAGATCGGTAAAAAATTTCCCCTTTCTCTTAATTAGTAGATCCTTAGGTTGATTCTTGGTGTGTGCATTGCAATTTACTGATTTGTTAATATTTCGTGATTTATTCTTAAGTTGAATTGGTTGATTGAATTGATTAATTGAATTACGTTATTGTTTTAGCTTAGTTACAATTGATTTTTTGCTATTTGTTTCAGTCTTAAAGTTTAGGATTAGATTAACCCTCCTTGTGGGATCGACACCTTGGATACTATGTGAACAACCCGTATACTTACAAAATATCGAGGTTAAAATATTAAAACTACATATATCGGAAAACCGCGATCATCTAAGGAACTTAAAGAAAGTTACTAGCTGATAATGAGTTGTGTATATAGCTGAACATGGTACTTGGGTATTTAAGTTTTGAAAGTTAGTTATGACCGCTAGGCATAGAGTCTGCATTGCTGTAAGCTTTCTTCTGCACTGTGTATATAAACAAGAAACAGTTGCAGTTTTGTAAATTATCACAATACAAAAAATAAATAAGCTTCTACAAGTATCAACGTAGTTTATGTGAGACTGGTCTGGTGCATTTTTTCAGGTTAGCAGACATTTTTTCTTTTTTTGGCAAATAGATCCTAGAAACAGAGCTTCCTACTAAGGGATGGAAGTTTTGAGGGATTCTATGTAAAGCTGTTGGAAGCAGTGGGAAGGTTCGAAAGCTGATAGAAAAAGGTACGAAGAGCATTGACTTCACTTAAAAAGTGCAGATCATTGTTAAGATCCTCGATGGATATAATGAAATAGAAGAAGGTGAATGGTATTTATAGCAGAACAGGAGGCGTTAGCATTTGAGATGCTACCTCTCTCCTAGTCCTACCCAAACAGAGAAATTCCACACATATCTTGTTAAGATACTCGATGGATATAATGAAATAGAAGGTGAATGGTATTAATAGCAGAATAGGAGGTGCTATAAAGTCAATGGCAGCATTTGAGAGGCTACCTCTTTCCTAGTCTCACCCAAATGGGGAAATTCCACACAAAGCTTATGACCCCACCACAACTCCTACATTCTCTATATAACTTGTACCTTCCCTGTAACTATCTTGCCATGTCAGCTTTCTAAAATTAGACAGCATATTCCTACTAACAGACCAAAACACGCTCTAATCAAGACTACACAAAATAGAAGCAATTGCTAAGATCAACCTTAGGCCTATTTCTTCATCCTAATTGACCCTCTTAGAGCTACCTTTCCTCCTATAAACATATTAACTGGAGGTTAATCATTACTGCCCCTTTAAATTTTGCCCTGTCCTCAAGGTAGAACCGAGGGAATTGCTCTTTAATTAACTCCATGGGTTCCCAAGTAGCTTCAAATTCCCGCAGATTCTTCCATTTAATGAGCAACCTAGGTTCCCCATTGCGGTTCCAGCCGTCAAGAACTGATTCTGGTTCTACTTCCCACCCTATGTCAACAAGAGCTGTTGGGATATGCTGTATGGGGATAGAATCGCCAACTGCCTTTTTAAGACGGGATAAATGAAAATCTGGATGAATAGAGACAGAATTGGAAGTTTCAGATTGTAAAGCCACCTTGCCAATTTTCTAAATAATTGGGTGGGGCCAAAGTATCCTGGGATCCAAAGTCAAAGTTTAAGATAGGCTTGTTCCCCTACTTCAAAATCAACCTCCTTCATGTGCTGGTCAGTCAACCTCTTCATATTATTTTGAGCCAACGTGAGCTGCTCCTTAAGTTCTGCAAGAATAACATTCCATTTTGAAGCATTTCCTCCAAAGTTGAGTAAATTTAGTCACTATCCGTGTGTCCACCACTATAAGAATTGAATCGTATCTGTAGGATTTGGGTAGCCCCTCCACAAAGTCCATAGTAAGATCCTCCCAAACTGCTTGCAGTAGTAGAATGGGTTGTAATAATCCAGCCAGAGTCAATATATCATGCTTGTTCTAATGGAACATGTGGCATTCCCTAACAAATTGCTTGATATCATTCTTCATCCCATCCCAAAACAATTTGCTGGATATCCTTACATAAGCTCCTTTAATCTATCTTCACCAATAAAAGTGCCTCCCCAATAAAGAGTGTCTCCACTTTTGGATAGCCAATACTGTAGCCATTAGTTCCGTCTCATAGATCGACTTCAACCGCGCATGCCCAGTAAGTGCTTGGCCAAAAAATGCGATGGGTCGCCCCTTTTGAGACATCATAGCCCCCAATCCTACTCCAGAAGTATCAGTTTCCACTCTACGAATGTCTGCCCAAAATTGGGCAAGGCTAAAATTGGCAGATCTTCCATGGCCTCTTTAAGTTGTAGGACTGCTTTGTTAGCCTCTTCACTCCAAATGAATCCATCTTTTTTTAGTAACTGAATCAAGGGAATAGCTATTTTCCCATAGTCACGAACAAACCTGTGTTAATATCTAGTCAATCTCACAAAAATCCTTCAAATCCTTCTAGTTTTGTGGCGTTGGCCACCAATCCATTGCCCTAACTTTCTCAGGATCAGCAGCAACCCCCTTCTAAAATATAACGTACCCTAAACATTTCAACTCACTCTGATAGAAACTACACTTAATATTTGCAAACAACTTATAGTCACGAAGAATCGTTAGTACCTCATGAAGGTGCAACAAGTGTTCCTCAAGGAAGAACTGTAAATGAGAATATCATCAAAGAATACCAACACATACCTCCTCCATAGACACCTCTACAAATGAAATTCATGAGTGCTTAAAGGGTGTTGGTAAGTCCAAATGGCATGAAGAGGAACTTGTAGTGACCATCATGAGTTCTTGCACATCATATGGCTAAATCCTTATTTGGTGGTAGCATCATTTGAGATCAAGCTTGGCGAAAATTCTGGCTCCATGTAGTTCGTCCAAGAGCTCATTAATATTTGGAATGGGAAACCGATCATACACTGTGGCTTTATTAAGGGATCTATAATCCATACGAAACTACTAGCGCCCATCTTTTTCTCTTACGAGCAACATTGGTTGGAGAAGAGATTGTTGCTTGGTCTAATGATCCTAGTCGCAAGCATTTCTGCCACCATCTTTTCAATCTCACTTTTCTAACTATGAGAGTACCTATTAGGCCACACATTGACTAGTTTTGTCCCTTCCTTTAGCACTATTGCATAATCATAGCTATGGTTTGGTGGCAACTAATTGGGGCTCCTAAGCATATCTTCGAATTTCAATATCAATTGGCGCAGCTCACGTGTCTCAACTTGAATCTCCACCTGTTCGATTGTCACTATGTGACACAACTCTACCACAATTCCCTCCTCTTGCTAGATTGTTTTTACCATAGTTTACATTGAAACCATAGCCTTGCTCAAACTTGCATCAACTTTTGAAGACCCTTCAAGGATCTCACACCCCAATTCGATTCCATTTCCTTCCCTAAACAACAACACATGGAGTTCTTTGCTTTTACAGTGATGACACACATGCCATTTCTCATCACGTGGTAGCACAATCCTCTCACTCGTCTACACTAAGCTTTTGCGTGTAGTATCAACAACATTAGGGTTGGCTTTTAGGTCAAATCTAGGGTTTGTAGGTCACTTGGCAGATCAGTTTTGATTTTTTAGGGTGGTGGTTAGGATTGGGTAATTTTAGGCTAGAGAGGTTTTATTAGGTGTAAGCTGATTAAGGGTTTAAGAGCAAGATAGTGCAACTGTCAGTTTTGGTTAGGATGGAAGGGGGTTCTTTTGAGTATTTTGGGTTATTAGGTTGGTTGAAAGTCTAGTTGAAACCAATATCAATAGGCCCTTAATATCTTCTATGGTGTCCTTAAAGCCCGTTGGGTTTAGCATAAATAGTTCAACCCTTATCTTTTATTTAAAACCATTAATGAAGACAATTGTCAAGGTCTCCTCCTCCATCTTTCCCAACGACGTTGCTAAAAACTCAAATTGAGCTCAGTATTTTGTAACTCTACCTATTGACTAGAGTTATTACCATAGTTATTAGAATTGATTGTATTTCCTTGTATACATTTAGGAATTGATAGTTGTAGTGATTTTTTTCTTTAATTGAGAGATTTGATAGCTAGAATAGTTTCATAAATAGTCCTAGGTCTTGTGTATATAAACCATAGAATTTCTCTGTACAAGATATCTCAATTCACTAATAGAAAGACTTTGGTTTCTCTCTGAGTAATTTTCTTCGTCACTTTTGGTTTCTCTCTGAGTTATTTTCTGCATTGTATCAAATCCTTGTCTGATTTAAGGGCCTATTCTTTCTTCTCAAAATTTTTTCTAGCTATTCTTCTATGTTCAGAACAATACTCCGACTGTGTTTGCATTCACCCAAAAAACAAGGTTTTTAATCTCACCGCCCACCTAGCTTTCTTCAAAACTGATTGATGACCCTCTCTGTGACACCCGATGTCACCAATGCCACCACGCACCGCAACAAACTGTCAATTTCCACCGCGAGTGAGCTCCACGAGCCACCCCCGGTCATTTTTTTCCTCGAGTCTTGGTCCACCAATGTTGTCGGCCCTTGTACATCTTCCTTATGTCGTCTAAACTCCAATAGCCTTTTAGGAAATACGTCAGAAGCCTGTATTTGTCTCTGAATTCTATTTGTTACTACTGTTGGTATATTTCTTTGTCCTGAGTGATTCTAAAGATGATGGACAAAAAATAGGTAATTCTTTCAAGTTCTAATAATCCTTCACTTTAAATCAGTTCCGTGAAACTTGATGGAACCAATTATCTTGCTTGGTCAAGATATTGTTTGTTGTTCATCAAAGCTAGAGGATTGCAGGGTTACATTAATGATGATAGTAAGAGACTCGATGTCAATAATCCCGATTATAACCAATGAGAGTTTGAGAATTCCCTCATGATGTCTTGGCTCATTAATTCAATGAAATCAGAGATTGCTCAGACATATCTATTACTTGACATAGCAACAAAGATATGGAAAGTTGTTTCTCTGACTTACTCTCAAATAGGTAATAAAGCCCAAATTTTTTATCTTCGTAATAAACTGCACAACATAAAGTAGGGAGATATGACTGTATCACAGTACTTTACAGAGCTATGTGGATTGTGGCAAGAACTGGATTATTATCAGGACTTTCAAGCAGAATGCTCAAAAGATGCTGTTAAATTCCAAAAAATAAATAGAGGATGATCAGGTATTTGATTTTTTAGCGAGTCTCATCCCAGAAAATGATCATATACGAGCTACTATACTCGAAAACGATCATTTTCCTTCAGTACAATTTGCACATTCTCTCCTTTAGCAAGAAGACAGTTAAAGAAATGTTATGCTAGATACAACTATTGTTGAGAAAGCAAGTTTAGTGGCTAGTTCTACTAAGAAGCCAAAACCTACAAATACCTCACCTAATAAGGATTGCACTTTGATTATTGTGGAAAACAAAGGCACACCAAAGAAACCTGCTAGAAACTGTATGGGAAGTCAAATCAAAGTCGTGGAAAACAAGGCAGTTCAGTGGTAAGGGGTCGGCCCACTAGGCTAAAGGGAATGAAGCATCTGAAACATCGTCGGCTAGAGTTTTATCCAATGAGGAACTTCAGAACTTAAGACATCATTTCTCAAAACTAGACTCTCCTTCCATAGTTGGTACATCACATATTGTAAAATCAAGTATTGTGGACTCAAATTCTAAAGATAATCCTTAGATTATAGACTCCGGAACTATCAAACATATGACAAGCTATCAAAAGAAATTTTTAACATATTCTGATGGGAAAAAGGGGATACTGTTAGAATCACAGATAGGTTTTTTACCTCCGTATCTGGTACAGGTTCTGTTAACTGTACTCTCATATCACCTTATCGCCAACTCTTTACGTACCCTGTTTCCCTATTAATCTTCTCTGTTAGCTCTATCACTAAAATCTTAATTGCAAAGTTGAATTTTTTCCTAACTATTGCGTTCTTCAGAACATCCACACAGGACAGAGGATTGGAGCTGGTAGATTGCAGGATGGCTTATATGTCTTGGAAGAAAATCACATGACAGTTGCAGTTGCACATCAAGTCTCTTTGGCATAATGTGATTAATAAGGAAATTCTACAATGGCATAGGCAATTAAGACGTCCCTCTTTTTTTGTTCTAGAAAAATTATATCCAAGCTTGATTAAAAGAACTTTTAATTCTTTGTTTTGTGAAGCATGTAAACTTGCTAAACACACTAGAAGTTCTTATCATTTATCTAATAATAAAAGTTTTGTTCCTTTTGTGACAATTCACTCTGATATTTGGGTACCTGCTCAAAATCCCTCTCTTTCTAGCCACAGATAGTTTGTGAACTTTATTGAATGTTACACAAGATTGACTTGGGTTTATTCGATGAAAGCCAAATATGAAGTGTTTTCATGCTTTCAATCTTTTCATAACATGATTTGTACCCAACATGATGCTAAAGTTAAAATCCTAAGATCTAATAATGGAATGGAGTACATGAATGGAAAATTTCGTGTTTAACTAGATTCTTATGGAATAATACATCAAACCAATTTAGCCTATACTAGTGAACAAAACAGAGTTGCAGAAAGAAAGAACAGACATATTTTGGAGGTAGCTCAATCACTCATGTTCACCATGAACCTTCCAAAGGAATATTGGGGTGAAGCAATTCTTTCAACTGCTTATATCAATAGAATGCCACTTCAGATTCTAGATTTTAAAAGCCCTGTAGAAATATTACAAGGTAAAAATTCTTATACAGTACCTCCAAGAGTATTTGGGTGTATTTGCTTTGTTCATGCTCAAAATGTAGGCAAGTTGGAGCCTAGAGCTTTGAAGGGTGTGTTTGCTGGATATTCTCCCACACAAAAGGGATATAAGTTTTATCACCCTTAGTTTAAAAAATACATTGTAAGTATGGGCGTCACTTTTTTGACATCAAACTCCTCTTCAGGGGGGAGAATGAAAGCTAAAAGGTGTTGCTTGATAAAGTGATCCAAAGAGAGAACAATTCAGGAGGAGAAAAGTTTGGTTTAGGAGGATCGAAGTTGGTGCTTAGATATACCAAATTTAAAGACATACTCAAGATAAGATAAGACCAAAAAAGCCATCATGCGATCTTTGTCATCCTCCTCCCTTGAAAAAAACTAGTGAGTTAGAACTTACACCAAGCACCCAATTTCTATCTTTGTTTCCTATGACTTACTATCTCCCCCCTATATAGCTTTGTCCTGTTTGTTTCCTCTGTGTCTATTCCACAGGATTGGAGAGAAGCAATGGAAAATATCCAATGAAAAGAAGCTATGGCTGAGGAAATGAAGGCCCTGGAAAAAAAATGACACCTAGGAACTTGTCACTACTCCTAAAGGAAAAAGGACAGTTGGCTACAAATTGGTATTCACAGTGAAGCATAAGCCACATGAATCCATTGAGAGATACAAAACAAGATTGGTGGCTAGAGGCTTTACACAAACATATACACCGAACTATCAAGAAACCTTTCCTCATGTTGCTAAGATGAATACAATCAGAATTCTACTCTCTTGTGCAACTAACTTGGATTGGAACTTATAGCAGTTTGATATTAAAAATGTTTTCCTTCATGGGGATCTGGAGGAGGAGGTATATATGGAGATTCATCCTAGTTTTGAAGATGAGAAGACACAAGGGAAGGTTTGTAGCCTAAAAAGGGCCTCGTATGGGCTGAAACAATCATGCTTTACTTCAATCGGGCCATGATTTCCTTTGGTTATCAACAGAGTAATGTGGATCATACTCTATTTATCAAGCATTTCCAAGGTAAGATCACGCTTCTCATTATCTATGCTAATAACATTGTGATAACTGGAAGTGACATAAAAGAGATGGTTAGGCTGAAGAAACCCCTTGCTCAAGAATTTGAAATTAAGAATCTAAGGAAGTTGCAATACGTCTTGGGAGTTGAAATCGCTAGACCAAAAAGAGAAATCTTTATCTACCAGAGGAAATATGTCCTAGACTTGTTAGAAGAAACCAATATGACGGGTTGTAAACTAGCTAAATCTCCTATCGACAGTAAGCACAAACTGCAAGCAAGAACAGGTACATCGGTAGACATGGGAAGATATCAAAGGTTAGTTGGAGACTCGCTATCTCTCTCACACCCGACCAAACGTAGCATATTTAGTTAGTCTGGTGAGTCAGTATATGCATGACCCACAAGAACCACACTTACAGATTGTATCGGGCATCCTACGCTATATGAAGTTTGCACCAGGAAAAGGCCTTATGTTTACTAACAATGGTCATCTTAAGATAAAATCATTTTAAAGAAACGATGATTGGGCTGAATCTCCAGATGATAGGAGGTCAACCACTGGTTATTGCACGCTCATGGGAGGAAATCTAGTCACTTGGAGAAGCAAGAAATAGAATGTAGTTGCTAGCTCCAATACGGAAGCTGAATATAAAGTTATAGCTCAAGGTGTGTGCAAACTCTTGTGGGTAAGAAAGCCGATGAATGAATTACAACTAACGGGTGGAGAAAGTAGTTGGGTTTTTAACTCCTACCAAGAAGAAAATCATATCTATCTTTCTTTAAACCTTACCCAGGCTTTGCAACCTCCAACCTCTCCGCGTTCATCAACCGGTTTATGGCAAAACACAGCTCCACCATGAAGATCCACACATCAAGGCCCTCCCTATCAGAAAGGGGCAACTCCAACTTTCGATGATGATTGACCGGCTTTGTTACCTTTTCTGTAAGCCAATTCTAATGCTAGGGTCACTCCAGATCTGGCACAGCTGGATTCTACTTGATTGGCTCCCAAAGAATGACTCTTCATGAGCATGTGGAGGCTTTCTTCCATCCTTTGAGCCAGTGAGGCTATGGTGTTAGCTAGATTTGCAACATCTTTCTTTAACCCAAGTAGCTACTTAAGCTCATTTTCTACTTGTTCTAGTCTTGTCTCCATTCTAGTTTGGGGCATTACTGATGGTAGGATTAAGGCTTTGATAGCAAAATTTGTTACGATACCTGATGGATAGAATGAAATAGAAGAAGTCGAATGGTATTGATAGTAGAATATGAGGTGTTACAATGCCAATGGTAACATTTGAGAGGCTACCTCTCTCCTAGTCCCACCTAAATAGGGAAATTCCACACAAAACTCATGACCCCATCGTAAACTCCTACATTCTCTATGTAACTTGTACCTCCACTGTAACTACCTTGCCATGTCAACTTTCTAACCAACCATAACACACACTAGACAACAAAAAATAGAAACAATTGCTAAAATGAGTCTAAGCCCAATTCTTCATCCTGATTCAGCCTCCTAGAGCTACCTTCTTACTCCTTCTACAAACATATTTAAATGAAGGCTTATCAATCATCTAGGTATGAACTTAGTCATAAGGAAGTTTATATGGACAACATACTTACCCATAGACATGACATTAGCATTATCTACATATGTTAAAAAGTGTAAATTAGTTTTTACAATTTTATTTAGGATTAATTTCTCGATGTAATGTTTTACTCAATAGTTAGTCCTCTCTAGCTTATGATCCATAGTCCATTCATAACGTATCCTCACATTGTTACTTTACGTTTTGGAATAATGAATGTTATGTTGAGATCTCTATCACTCTCCTAAGTTTTCCCCATTCACGTCCTCATCCTCATCATTTTCCTACCTCTGCAGCTATGCTATCCTCTTTTAACTTCCTTTCTTCTTTCCCCGTCTCCAAATCCCAGCTTCCACCACATTAGTTTCTTCTCTAGTCTCTTCATATGCTATCACATTCGTCCTTTGTTTCCCTCTTCTTTCTCACTATGTCGCCCTCAATTCCATAATTAACCCCATATTATTTCCCTATCCTCTTATAAGTAGCAAATTGAGGTGAAATGTAAAAGAACTTCGTGGCCAATCTACTCATATTCCTAACATCATCCCCAAAACTTTGTTTACTAGACATGTGAAAGAACATATAGATACATAGCTTAACTAATAAAAACTGCTCCTTCCCACAAGAGAGAAATAGATATTGATTTGGTAAAGGGATCTTTTATTCCAATAAAATGAATAAATGCCATCTAGTATAACAATTATGCAAGTTGAAATTACAATACTTGTAATGGGCCATAAGTTCAAGAATTTCATATTTAAAGATTCAATGGCATGTAAACAAAAACTAAATCGAAGACATCAAATGATCAAAATAAAGAAGTCAAATATTTTAGGCAAGGGAGAGAGGAAAAAGCAACTAAGAAACTTTTTATGGATCTAAATACGATAAGCATAATGCAAATAATATGGATTGAGCGCAACCTGATATTTGGGTTGTCCAATAAGAGTGCTAATTTCCTTTTATCAGGTTTGATTGTCTTCGCATGTCCTCCATATAAATAACGCCTGTGACCCATCAAAAAGTGGGGAAAATTTCCACCTTGGGTAGTGACAAAAACTTCACTATGCAGGCAAACTGTATAATCAAGAGCAGCCAACCTAGAGGAGTGTCCCTACATCACATACTTAGATGTTACAAAAGTTAATTAGTAACTAGTATCATTATTCAATTTTCCAATATCACACGAGTCTACATTTCTGCAAGATTAAGAATCAAAGGGGATTTTATGGCCAAAGTGATACCTTAAATGGAGCAAGTTCGTCAATAGTAGCTAGTGTATCCTTGGTTTCCAAGAGGGGGAACATTTGTTTAAGAGGAGCCATATACTTATCTGCTTTGTAAATATTACCTGCTGCAACATACACAGAGGTGGCATTATCAAAACCCATGCCCCTAAGCATCAGTCCCACCTGCAAAACAAAAAACCCTACACATATGTTAAAGCTACTAAATTGGAATCAAGACAATTTCTTTTAATATTGAAATTAAAACTAAACTTGTTTCCAACAAGAAAGAAAATGTCTTCTGAAATGGAGGAATTTATGTTTTAATGTGGAAGTTATAAATAATTCTCAGTTTTTCGTGCATGCTCTTCTTTATTTTAATGGGATAAGTTGTCTAATATAGAAAATATATAATTATGATTATTGTTAGAAAAATTTATAAGTAGCTAGAATTGCACTTTCAAAAATGAAGATTAGAAAATTCAATTTTAGACAATAAGTGGAAAGTTATATTTTGATTGCAATTTTTTTGTATTAATAGGAATTTTGAGATGTTGGGGGTCCTTATTCCAAAATATACGGTCTCATTTCACAATGTGAGGCTTTTTTCTCATTTATGAATAAATGTTGGCAAATCAAGATCACAAAGTATGTGTAAGTTGTTAAATAACACAAAAAGTAATCTATAAGTCCACCCCAACGTTGTCTACTTTAGGAGTTAGCCTGAAGTTATGCACATGGACATAGTTGACTGGGTGAAATCCATTGTAACAACCACTGTGACACTTAAGAGTCATTGTACTAAGGAGTTAACTAGCTTTTGATAACAGAATCGTCTCTATTAACGTCTCCCTCTATAACTTTCACTCTTATTCTTGTTTTTATTAAGTAAATGCAGTTACTTGATTGTGTGGTTTGAATGCATGAATCCTTGATTCCATGTCTGCAGTGGAAATAGTTATACGATTCAGTATTAGTGCAATTCAATTCTTGAAAAGTGGGTTGCCTAAACATTCTGCCTATAACACTTATCCCTTAGTTATTTATCCCTAATATTTTCTCACTTATCTTAAACATTTTTTTCAATTGCTTGTTTATTGTATTTATTTATTTGTATTTTTTCTTGTTTGTTTATTTATTTAATTATTTGATCTTTTATTTCTTTTTTTGAGAAATTAAATGAATTCATTGAAAATTCATGAAAGGCATCCAAAGGAGACCTTAAAAGGTTGTACCAAACAAGTTTAGTAAGATTGCATTAATCTTTCAAACTATTATCCACGAGGACTACTAGAAATCAAAACCCAAGATATTAAAGATTCCATCTTCCTCCAAGATAATGGCTCATATTTTCAAAAGCTTGGTAAGCAACCATGATTTCTCTTAAGAAAATGCATAGGTCATTAAAAGAAGTTCTAACTTAGAAATATATATAGAATACCGCCTAATTACACCTAAGGCATGATTATTAATTTTGCAATTGTTGAACAATCTTTGATTCCTTTCCATCCATTATTTGATCTTTTATTTTTGTTCTATACCTTTTTTATCTTTACTGTAATATTTTTATTACTTTTTTATTTTTATTAATATTATACTTTCTATTTATTTTATTTATTATTATTCTTTATTTTTATTTTATTTTTATTTTTATTTCTTTCTCTTTTCATTTGATTATGAATCTTTTATTCTTATTCCTATTTTATTGTTAATTTTTATGCAATTATTTATTTATATCTTTGGATTTTGTTTTCAACAAACAATTGTCAAAAACTTTTCTTTTTCTTTTTTCTTGGCTCTTTTTCTTATGGGTTTATCAACATAAGCAAATCTAGATTTCATTTCATTGCAAACAACTTCTTCCTTGATTATAGACTCTACGACCCCCAGGGCTAACCTCTTGACAATAGCAAACATTGACAGGACGAGTTATGAGTAAGTTTGCATACTTCTGGACCTTCCCAGAACTTGACTTCTACTAGCATGTTATTGTTGTTGAAAGTGGGTCGAGTTGAATCAATAATGGCAAAAGGAGCTAGATCAAATAATTTGATGTATTTGGAGGAAAACATGAAAAAACAATTTTGAGAAATTGATATGAAGTTCAAAAGAACCATTGAAGACTTTAATGGGTAGGTGCCCCAATTGCCCCAATAGTCTACCCAGCAAAATATGCTTACAGAAGATGAAGTTAAGAAAGCCACATAATTCATTTTAAGGGTGGTTTTTCAGTTCCAACATGTTTTAGCAAAGTGGAGTCTACATAATTTGATGGAGGATAATTGACAGGATGTTTTATCACTGAGAACAATTTTTTCTCCTTGGACAAATCTAAGAAGAATAATTGAAAGGGGAGCTAAAGGCCTACATTTTTGGTGTGATGAGAAGTTAAATCACAAATCTAAGAAGAAACAATTCCACATGTATGCAATAGAAGATGAGATAGAATAGGTTGAAAATGCTGAGATTTTGGAGAACGTTCATTAGCAACCCAACTATTTCATTTCAAGTTATGGTAGGAGTGACCTTAGCTAATTACCAACAAATGAAACTAACGGGAATTGGCATAGTGTTGGTTGTTCAGAAGGGTTATTTGCAATTATAGGAAGGGAATGGTGGCAGGGTGGATGAGATTTAGGAGATAGTGCAAGACATGATCAAGTAAGGGATCATAGGCATAGTTCGAGTCCATTTTCATCTGTTGTGGTGCTTGTGAGAAGGAAAGGCAATTTGTTGGTTACTATTTGTAATTAAGGGTAGAATTGTATTTTCCAATATAGGCTAACTGTTTTGGGTTAGATTGTTAAGGTTAGTCTTAATTTTTTTTAGAAAAGTTTGGGTATGGATTATCAGCTGTGACAGAATGAAGGAAAAAATAGAGGCAAGACTAGAAAACTTGCTTTGATACCATGATATGAATTAAGAAGAGGGAAGAGGGATTGTGTGAGTTTGTTGAAATCAGCAGCTCCCAACCCCTTTATATACTAGATCATCTTATTCATATAAGGTAAGTTACAATTATAATCCCTAAAAATACTCGATCAAATCACAATCATAATCCTCAAAAATCCTCTTAATCAAATCATAATCTCCAATAAGTCCATAAAAATATTTGGAGTCCAAGTTGGGATTTCAATATTTCGTAATTTTTGTTGATGATTTCTTTCGAATAACTTACTTATATCTAATGAAAGATCATTTAGAGTTATTCTTTATTTTTTGTTCTTTCTATGTTAAAATTCAAAATCATTTAAATACCCAAATCAAGATTCTTCATTGTGATAATTCTAGAGAATATTTCTCTAATTCATTATCCAACTACTTGCAGCAATAAGGTATTCAGCATCAACCTTCCTGCCTATACACTCCTCAACATAACAAGGTAGCTGAAAGAAAAATCTAACACATTTTTTAGGGAGAAGATGTACACATTGCATGTTTTCTTATCAACTAAATGTCATATTATGTGTGGCGAGTAAAATTCCACTCTCTACCTTTTCTTTGTCAAGATCCTTTTTATATTAATCCGCGAGTATTCAGTTGTGACTGTTTTGTTCATTAGCTTCAACCTAGTACAAATAAATAAGCCCAAAGGCTATAAAGTGCATTTTCCTAGTGGACTCTCATCTACAAAAATGGTACAAAAGTTTAAACCCTTCTTTGAATCTTTTTTTTTTTTTGTGCTTATGTTAAATTCTTTGAAGACATACTTTTCTGAGGCTCAACATATCTTTACTAGCATTGATGAGTGTCTAGTAATTCCCTTTATTCCTTCCAAAACTAATACCAATCATATTACTCCATATCCTAATTCTATCACTTATGAACTTGCTCCTAACACTAATCCTATTCCTTTCAAATGTCTATCTCATCCTGATTTGTAGGTTTATACTTGATGCACTCATCCTAAAGTACGACCAGAAGATTCAAGCTCATCACCATCATCTTCTTCGTCTTCAAATCCATCATACGATGATCTTGATTTCCTAATTACTCTTCATAAAGGAAGGTCTTGTACATCTCACCCTATCTTAAACTTTGTCTCCTATGACTCATTATCACCATCATATTCTGCTTGTGTCCACTTTATCTTCTATACCAGTATCCTGGATGGGGACATGCCATGGAAGAAGAGATGTTAGTTCTGTAGACTAATAATACATGGGACTTAGTTACATTTTTACATGATCAGATAGTGGTGGTTTGTCACAAAGTGTTCAATGTTAAAGACAATCATACGACATGGTTAATTGTTTAAAGCTTGATTGGTAGAGAAAAGATAAACGCAGGTGTATGGTGTCGACTATACTGAGATCTTCCCTCCAATGGTCAAATTGACATTTGTTTCTATTTTCATTATGTTAGCAACCACATAATTGGCCTCTTCATCAACTCGACGTCAAAGATGCTTTCCTTTACGGTAATCTTGAGGAGAGTATTTTTATGGTGTATCCACCATGGTTCATTGTTTAAGGGGAGACTAGCTAGTGTGCTTCCTTAACAAGTCTCTATATGATCTAAAACAGTCACCAAAAACTTGATAATGGTTATGGAGTTTGGTCTCCATTGATGTGGTGTGATGAATCATTCTGTGTTTTAATGTTGACAATATTGTTATTACTGGTAATGATAAATTAGGAATCTAGCCTTTAAAGTCTTTCATGTAAACCAAGTTTCAAACAAGGGACCTTGGTTCACTAAAATATTTTTTGGGTATCGAGGGAGTAAGGTTGAAAACGGGATTTGCCTATCTCAAAGAAAGTATATCCTTGACCTTCTAAAGGAAACAGAACTATTGGGAACTAAGCTAGTTGATAGTGCCTTGAAGTCAAATATTAAACTTGATGATGAGAAAGGAGAGTATTTGGAAAATCCAGATAGGTATGGAAGATTTGTTGGTAAATTGAATTATTTGACTGTTACTCGTCCAAATAACTTTTTTTTCGAAAATTAATAGATCTCATTATAAGAAAATATATACAATTTAGAGGACAAAACTAGTATAATCTATAGAATCTAGATTACAGAGAATTATGGTTCCTAGTAATCGTCTACATCTTGAGATCGAGGGAAATTGCGAGACCACTTAGTCCAGTATTACTCCAATCCCTGTCTGCTCTTCATGTTACTTGTCATATCTGCAGCTATTCCTCTGGCTAACATGGCCAATCTGCAATGTTCTCACTGCTTCTACTTTCTTGTTTGAAATCTCTACAATTGCGCTCTTTCCATATGTAGTATCCAACTTAAATAGCAAAGTTCACAATGCATAAGGCAACAAAATGTCACTAGTTAGTTTTGAATAGGAAATAATTCTATTTCACTATTTTACTTTTTTCTTCTCATGAAAATTCCAACAAAAGCAAACAAAAAATATTTAGAATTTGCTTAGTCATACTGTAATAGACAAAAGGAAAAAGAAGGAGAGAGAAAGAGAGGCCAAGAGAAAGACGAGGGGATACTTGTGTTCTTAACAAAATACTAATATAAGAACTTCATATCTATACTGCATCATATAACCCAAACATTCACTTATTTTAAACACACTAAAACACTTGCCAAGTGAATGCTTACAAGCAATGGTATACACTATATCTGTTAGGAACCTGACCTTAGAATAATAGAGTTTTACTATATTATGGAAATATAACTATGGTGTGTATACCACTACCGTAGAGAAATATACTATTTCTCCCTACCAGAGCAGATTTGCTCCTAACTAGAGCTGAATAAGCTCCTCAGAAGGTGATAAACCTTCTGTCACTCTTCTCACAAATAAGACCAAAGAAAAAGGTGAGCATAAGAAGAAGACGATTGGAAAAGCCGCCAGCTCAACCGATAGCGAAAAGAATTAGAATAAATAAAGGTAAATTTTGCTATCTAAACCTGCCAATATTTCTTATTTTCTTCTACTATAATGGTAGACGAATATGGCAGCTTATATGGTGTAAAAGTTATGGTTTTTCAATTATTGATAAGGTTGAGAGAAACATATACCATATTAAACATGCCAACTAATATATACATAAATAAAGCAAGGTGTAGAACTAAAATTGGTATGCATAACTGTTGGCTATTGTAGATCTATAAGGCCTTCATTATGTATACTATATATGCTTCTTTAGTATAAATATGTTATCGCTGATGATCAACATACGTAACTCCATAACTTTTCTATTTAAGAATATTAACATAGCCAACGCAATCCCCCAAAATCTATATGTTTCACCTTATGGAATCTGCAAAAACAAAGACTATTACCTAAACTCAATGCATAAAAGTAACTTTTCATAGACTTCTTATTACTTAATGTCAAAAGTTATTCAATATTGTACTATCATAAGAAGTTGCACTAAATCACAAAAGTGTAGAGCCATTCAGCATCCTCAAATGTTGCAATAAGACCTTATGTCCTTAGCTTCTCTGTACACTAATAATTATCATTTCTTTTCTCATTTCACCTTGTTAGAATAATTAGAAAAAACAAAATGTGGAAGGAAAAAACATAAAATATGGAAAAATAAGGAAGTGTGTTTTTTTAACATATTACGTAAGTTGTATAGCCTTGTTTATATACATATGGTGTCCAAAGTATTAAAAAAAAAAAGAGGAAAAGAAAAAATTTATCCAAATCTCTTAATCACAACTCTCTAACAAAAACCTACAATTATAGCCTTTAATAAAGGAATGTGCACATCTACCTAGTGAACAGATGTCATCCATTTAACAAGGGATTGAAACATAGATTGCTCAAGCCCTTGGTAAGTCTATCTACAAGTTGGGAGTTAGTGGGCACATAAGGTTTACAAATCAAACCACTATTGAGCTTTCTTTGATAAAGTGTATGTCCACCTTTATGTGTTTTGTTTGGTTATGTTGTATGGATTGTGTGCAATACTTATGATAACTTTGGAAGGAAAACATCATAAAACTTCATGTGCAACATATTCATTTGACATTACAATTGGAGCCAAATTTTGATCTTACAACTCAATGTAAGGAAGATAGGGAGACCCATCAGCTAAAAATTTTCTTGAAGGAAACAATTTATACACAATAGACATTCTCGTCAAAGAAAGCACAACCCTAGGAGCAAAATTCTCAACCAAGTACAGCAATGACAAACCTAATAGGCCAGGAAAACAAGGATATAACTAAAAAAACTCAATATCAAGAGATGTTGGGCAAGCGGAGGGAAAGCAAACAATTTGATATAAAAAAGTAAAAATAAAATCTAGGGTAGTTGGAAGATCTTTAATTGTGCTGAAATCTAGGATTTTGAAGCTGAAACTTATGAAATAAGGAATCAATAAAGAGGATAGATCTAGAAACCACTCTTAGCTATTTTATAATAAATTACAAAACTTGCCTAGGAATTAAAGACAAACAAAACTAATGGAGTCAGAAATAAATTTCTACAAATCAGTTCTAGAATTTAAGAATCACTTTTAAAGATCTAAGAATCACTCTTAGAAAAAAAAAATCTCACTTTGAAAATTAGTCTTTTTCATTCCTTGAACATTGAAAACATAAACATATATATACTATTAAGGCAATATCAGAGAATGCAATTGAGGGCTAGATACAATCTCAACACCCTCTTAGCTTTTATATAATAGTAAGAATCAAGTACATAAGGAAAGGTAATATTAACAATAAGTAGGAAATCATATAGGTCTAACTTTTCCTAATACTCCACCTAAAACTGGGGCATACATATCACAAGCTCCAAGCTTGTTACATATAGATTTCACCTAAGACACCCCTAAAGCCTTGGTGAATAAATCAGTGAGTTGGTGTTCTAGCTTGACATATGGAGTCTTCATCAATCTTTTTTTAAGCTTGCACAAAAAAAAGTGACAATCCACCTCAATATACTTGTTTCTATCATGGAAGATTGGAATAAAAGTAATATAAATGGCTGCTTGATTATCACACATCAATTTCATTGGAGATGAGTGCTCAAAACCTAGTTCCCGAGAAGATGCTTCAACCAAATGAACTCACATGTAGTATATGGCATGGCCCTATACTCAGACTTGGCACTAAAACGTGCAACAACTGATTGCTTCTTGCTTTTTCATGACACCATGTTTCCATCTATAAATATATAGAAGCCTGAAGTAGATCGAAGATCATAAGAAGCTGCCCAATCTGCATCTGTCTATCCTTGAATCTGAGTATGGCCATAGTTAGAGTATAGAAGACCTTGGCCTAACAAACCTTTCAAATATCTCAAAATCTTGACAACTACATTTTAATGTTAGTTCATGGAGACTTCATAAACTGACTCACTACAATTATAGCAAACGAGATATCTAGATGAGGAACAATCAAATAATTCAATTTACCAACAAGTCTTCTACACTTACCTGGATCTTCAAAATACTCTCCTTTCTCAGCATCAAGTTTACATTCAGCTCCATAGGACTATCAACTAGCTTAGTTCCTAATAGGCATGTTTCCTCCAGAAGGCCAAGGACATACTTTCTTTGAGTAAACAAATTCTCATTTTCGACCTTGCTACCTTGATAAGGATAAAATATTTTAGTAACCAAGGTCCTTAGTAAACTTGGTCTACAAGAAAGGCTTTAAAGACGGATTCCTACTTTATCATAACCAATAATAATAATATCAACATAAAAGATCAAAAGAATCCTAACAACTTTCGAGTGACAATAAAACACAGAATGATCCACAACACATTACTGCAAACCAAACTCCATGACCATTGTATTGAAGCATCAAAACTAGCCTCTCAGTGATTTTTTTAGACCATATAGAAACTTGTTAAGGTGGCACACCAAATAGTCACCCCTAAGTGACGAACCTTAGTGGTTGCTCCGTATAAATAGTCTCCTCAAGATCACCATGAAGGATAGCATTTTTCATGTAAAGTTGAAGAAGAGACCAATTATATATGGCTGCCAACATAATGAAAACACGTACAAATTTTAATTTGGCTACAAGAGAAAAGGTATTAGTAGAGTCTATACCATACACCTGTGTATATCCCTTAGCCACCAATCAAGCTTTTAAACGATCAACCATGCCGTCAAGATTGACCTTAACGTTGAACACCCACCACTGTCTGATCATGTGGAAGAGAAACTAGGTTCCTTGTATTATTAAGCTACAAAGCCAACATCTTTTCTTCCATAACATGTCTTCATCCAGGATGAGTCAAAGCTTCTAAATACCCATGAATGTTTTCTAAGAATAGATGAATAACAAGTTGTTGGGTTAACTTGATGAGCCAAAAATGCCATACATGAAGATGATGCCTGCTGAGCTGACTGATACTACAGGTACTTCATATACTCATCCTAGATAAGGTAACACATAGTTGTGAAGTTGTAGCCAACAAATGTTTTTCATGAGAGGCCATATAAGCCACTTGCAAATGAGGACATTTACTCCAACAAGTCTTCTCATCATGTCCACCTCTATCACAATGTGTCCAGTGAAACTTGAATCTCTACCACATCCTCATCTACCACCACAACCACCACATCCTCCCCAACTACCCTCATGGCCTGCTCTAGCTTGTAAACCATATAGTCCACAAATGCAAACCTATCAAAGTTGTTCTTGGATAGACTCTCCTCAGCCTAGAATGAGAGAGTCTATAATATACTTCAGCTAAGGATGGAAGGTCTACAACTCCAATGATTTGTGTTTTTATAGGCTCAAACTCAAGTTTCAGTCCTACCAGAATGTTCATAGTCACTAAGTGCTCCCTTTGAATTTGCATTGCCTTAACATTAGATGTAATGGGTAGCAGAAAATTCAACTCCTCAAATGCATGTTTCACTTTCCCAAAGTATTCAATCAAATTTCCCTTGGGTCTGGACTAAAACAACTCGACAAAGATACCATACATGCGAAGCATATTACTGGAATTAAAAAGCTTAGCATAGTCACAAGCTTGCTTACAGGTACTAACATAAGAGAATAGGATTGCAATTTTAGGCTACATAAAATCAAAAAAGAATATGTAGCTGCATCATCAGCTTTCTAATTTTCCAATATTTTCTGCTCAATTGGGGGATCAGATGTGAGATGGGGCAACTTTCTCTAACCTCTGAAAAACAATTCTACATTCTTAGACCAAAAAGAATACTTGCTACCATTCAAACATTGTTTGGTGATTCGCAGATTGAAGAAACCCATTGTTGAGACAATTGTCGAGACACTCATCAGTGGCTTCTTGCTAGAGTCTCACATACTCCTAATATATTTGACAAATTTTTTTACTAATGAATATTGGTAACTTTGTTGACGATGCTCCAAAACATATGATAGACTATACTGATGAAAAGATATTCAAGTTTTGGTCAGATTTGACATGAAAAAAAACCTCGTTCACAATGAAAAGTTGAATAAACCCATCAAACTACCATGGTAGGTGGTCGTCAGACAACTATGCGCGATTACCCACGCACTGATACGTGGAAGGTTTTCGACAATAATATCCGTACTGCTCTAATTGTTGATGCCTCTGGCTGCTTCTATGTGATTTGTTTTTGGTTTCGGTGGACGGAGGTAAGGGCTTTGGATAGGTCAAAGGGTTTTAGGGATTTAGGGTTTTATGGTGAGGGTTTTGGTTAGGTCAAAGTGTTTTTGGGTGCAAAAGGGAGGTTTTGGTGGTCTGAGGTTAACCTAGCTCTGATACCATGTTAAGTCAATATCAGAGAATGCAAATGAGGACTTGATACAATCTCAAGACCCTTGTGGCCTTTATATAATAGTAAGAATCAATTACATAAGGAAAGTTAATCTTAGGAATAAATAAGAAATCATATTGGTCTAAATTTCCTAATATATACAAATTTTGAAATCCAATTCAAATGGAACAAGAATTCCAACTAAACTTCAAAAAATAATAATAGAATCCCATTTAATAAGGATTGTAATTATTCCTTAATAAACTTATACTCTAAACTATTAAAGAAAAATTAAAGTGGAAATACATTCAATTTTTAGTAAGACAAATTAAACAAATTTTCATTATGCCACAAGGTCATTTTTTATTTAGTTTTAGTGCATGAGACAAAAAAGGGGGCCAATGTCAAGCTTGAACTTTGGAGGCTTACATTAGAGTCGAAAGGCTTTAGATTGAGTATGACTAAGACTAAGTATGTGAAGTGTAACTTTTCGGGGCATAGAGTGGTTACCAATGTGGAGGTAAAGATTGGTTTAGAAACTATACCACAAAAGGAGCGTTTTAACCAACAAAAACACATTTGAGAGCACAAGGAACAAGTTTTCCTCTATTTTGAGAGTGAATATGAACATAGGCTATACTTCCAAAAATTCTAGGAACAAGAGTATTGAAGAGGCTTAGATTCATTTAGAATTGTGTAAAAACATTTATTGGTGATTGAAAATTAAGAACTCTAGTTGGCAATCTATTATGTAAGGAGGCAGAAGTAAGGACAGCTTCCCCCAAAAAGTTTTGGGAACATTTTTATGAAAGAGTAGTGCCCTTGTTTCCAGCACTGCTCCCTTGTATGAAGGTGCTTTTTATAGTATGTGCAATAGAGGGTGTCTTTATTTAATGACTTGGATGGAGGAGACTACCTATTGTCTTCTGCAGTTTATGCAGCATTTACCTCCTTCAAATTTGTGTATTTAATCTTTAATTTGTAGCTGGATGTATTTACAGCATCACTTCTTCTCCCTTCCTCAATTCTAATTATAACAATGGCCTCATTCAAGGATGGAAGATCATCTCTTCCCAAAATTTGGACTCTCATAGCATAGAATTCTACATTAAGACCAACAAGGAACTTAGAGATTTGATCTTTTTCCATAAATCGTTTTATCATTCCAACATCTTCTACACACTGCATTTTGATGCATTGATAATGATCTAATTCCTGCCATAGACTTTGCAAGAGATTTGCAAGCTCAATTTCTAAGCGAGTCATTTGTTTAGTTGCTGAAATTTGAGATTTGATCTCATAAACTCAAGCAACATCATTAACCATAGAGTAAGTTTGTTGAATTGCCTCCCAAATCTCCCTAGTTGTGCTGAGAAACATACAAGTGCCACTTATCTCAGGATTCATTGAGTTCCATAGCCATGACATAACCATGGAATGATGCTCATCCTGCGTCAAATCTAGGATCAGTTTTGATTGGTCCATCCCCAACAAATGGCTAAGCTTGCCTTTTCCCCTTAAGAATGTCCGAACAAGTTGAGACCACATCAGATAATTCTTCCCATTCAGACAATATGTTGCTTGAATGTTTGGTACGTCTTATAGCAATGCTGTCTAATGGAGAGACCTCACTGGTAGTTGTATCCTTTGACATGGCTCCTTAGCTAGGTTTCAGCAGCTACCTTTCCTTGCAGAAGAACAGAATTTTGGACAAAAGTTTCCAAAAAAAGAGTTGATGGCTCTGATACCATGAAAAGCAGAATAATAGTTTTGTCTTTACTTGAATAGTTTACAAGAACATATACAGGAGATATCCCTAAAATATATCCTACAAATTAGGGATATACACAATCATATAACTACTTATAGGATATAAATAAATATACAGTAATAATCTTATCGAATTAAAATATACAGGTAACTAATAATCTTATTCCACAAAATCCTCTAACTAATTATCTCCTATGCATAATACCGACACAAGCATTAATAAAAAATGGACAATTATTCTTCCATTTAATCTTGAATGCATTTAGAATTCTTCCCATCCTAAGTATGCATTTAGAATTCTTCCGTTCCTAAGTATGCATTTAGAATTCTTCCCTTCCCAAGTATTAGGAAGGGAAAAGGATACAAAAATGAAAACAAACAACAAATAAGAGAGCACAAAGCTTAATAGAGTTCACCGAACTAGAAGACCTTGCCATACTGAAACAGATTAGCAATAAGAAGGTTTGAACACTTAGTGTAGAAGGTGTTGGCAACAATCGTGATTCTATTGTATTATTATGCCATTGGATTTAATTGGTATCTGTAATACAAATAAAACGTAGGAAAAAACATTAAATAGCCCAAGATTTTCCAAATACATATAGTATGGAATTCCTACACCATCTGGTTTATATACTCGACAAATACAAAACTATTGAAATAACATACTGGAATTCACCATTCGATAGGAAGTAATACCCTTATTGCCACTTATCATATGACCACAATCATGATTAGGAAAATTTTTGTAGGGTTTTCAATGGAAAATAGGATCTAATTATTCATTCCCTTAAAAATATTTTGTCAATCTTAACCTAACAACAATATGAGATGATAATGAGTCTTGTATGGAAGATATTTGCATATATTAGCATTATAATACCTTTTCCACATTACTAGAATCCGTACACTACATCTAGTATAAGCATTTTAAAAATATAATTTAGTGTCTAATATGAAAGAAGTAACATTTATATCATTAAGAATCCGATATGCCTATAACCACAAACAATTTCAAGCAAAATGATGGCAAGCTAACTTTTAGACATAGTTCTAACCTTGTCTTGATAAGTACAATTTATGCAAACACTAAACCAAGAACCACACAAACAACAACTCTTAACCTATGAATGCATATTAATGTCAACTCACCAAATTGTTGCAAGCTGATGCAACATGGGGATCTCTCTCCCCAAAACCTTCTCTTGCTTCTTGAATGGCAGAGAAGAAGAGTTTTTCAGCCTCATTTATTTTTCCCTAAAAAAACACAAGGAAATGAATTTTCAAGAAAATATGAAAAAGATGATACTAAAGGATGACACACTTTTCTGGAATTATGAGCATGTGGAAAAATGTGCTTGATTGCAGGAAAAATAAATTTGACAACAGTGATAGAAAAGGAAGAGGCAATTTTCTAGAATTTTGAGACATAGGGCAAAATGTGCTTGCCTGTAGGAAGAATTCCCTCCCTTTATCAGTAAATATCCTCCATTTAGATGTATGTATATTTGAAACTACAGAACCATCCTCAACCTTTTGTAACCCAATTACCGTAGCACCATTCAAATCATGCTCTGAACTACTTCCAACTGACGCATCTGAAAGTATGAGATTGGAATTTATCCCAAGCATAATTGCTGCAAACACGAACCATAATGATATACATATCATTAAAATATCTTCAAAAACAAGCACCAAGATTAAGTTTAAATTCAAATGCCTTGCAAAAGTCAATTACAAATTTACAATTAAGGTAATGACAAAGAAATATGTAATAGGCCATCATTTCCCTATTTTTAACACCACTAAGTGTCCAGTTTGATGAAACATATTAATACTACTCATTCTATAGAAACCAATTGATATCAAAAACAAATTCGCATTCTTAAGGTCAAGAAAGTATCCACTTGTTAAGAGAAAGATTTTGTATTAAACTCGTTATCATCAATTATTGCTGCTAGCTACTAAAGGAATTCATCACTTTTTGCATTTGTAGAGGCCTAATTATGAGCCACGGAATACACTAGCTATGCCCAACATGTGAAATGGGTGCATAAGGATGTTGTGCTCAGCTGAGATTTGTAGAGGCATTCCATTAAAAAAAGCTTAGAATAATACACAAAAGTAGAAAAGTATCTACAAGTCGTTGAAGGTAAAATTCAGCTATGGAGGACTCCAATGAGAAGAATAAGAAGCAAACAGCCAGAAAGTGGCAATCATGCAGTTTATACCCAGCTGTGTAGCGTGGCTTTGATGATTGGATTTGTAAGTTTAATACAAATAATAAGTTGCCACATAAATTCGGTCAATTTATCCAATAATCACCACAAATAATATAAGAGTTTCCAATTTTTCTTTCAAAATTATTCAAATTTACTCGCACATTAAAAATAACGATCATGATACAGATATAATACAGTAACATTACCTGCTTGTCCCGCTACAACATTCCATACGTGAGGATTCATCCTCCAACTGGAATTTCCAGAACCATGCCTATGGAAATAGTTTATTTGGGCTGAAAAAGCGCAAAACCAGATTCAGAAGGATTCCAACACAAAGAAAAGAGCATACAAATAACATTAAACTTATACGTACTGGGCAACTCGTTTGGGCAGCAAGAAGATGAAGATACTACTATATGAGAAGGAAGACGGAATTTCCTCAGAAAAATTCGTGCTACTTGCCGTAGGTGCATCCCTGTGAGACAGCGCAGGTAGAGATATAATTAAAACGGCTAAGGGCTTTTAACGTATAGTTTGCAACTCTTTCTGTTTCTTTGTCAATTGCTTAAGCACTCTGTCCGTCTAAGCCCTTTGATACCTTCCTTTTTCTGCGGTTGGAAGGTAAATTTTCCTATTTAACTTTTGCATAAAAGCATAATTTCAAATCAAAAGTTACGGAATATTTTAATTTAAACTTAAATATTTTATAATATTTAAAATTTTAAGGTAAAAACATCAATTGAAATTTAATATTTTTTATCAAAATTCAATTTAAATTCTAACTTTTGAACAAGTTCTAAGGTTTTATAAACATTTAAAAAATATCGATTTAACATTTGCGTCTAATATAAGAAACACAGTTGTCATTTTTTATTATTTTCTTATAGGCCCCTTGTGTAAGAGACCCAAAAAAGTAAAATAATAAAAAAATATCCTACAAGTGTAACGTCAGTTAAATACTTTGAAACTAACGGTCTGTTTGGTTAGCGTCTGCAACAAGCAGGGACAGGACAGGACAGGGCAGGGCAGGGCAGGGCAGGACAGGACAGGAATTGCAGACAGTGAGATGTTTGGTTGCAGTGGAC
>JAOTIZ010000001.1:8139911-8161416 GCA_027123425.1 Erythroxylum panamense
TTCCTTCATGCTATGTCATGTATCATGGACTTCATTAATTTGCTTATTGATCAATATCAGTTCATAAATAATGAACAACAAAGTAATGAAATTTGCCTTTCTTTATTTATTCATAAAGTTTGTACACAACTTTATACAAAACGCGCTAAAGGCGATTGCCTTCAGGGCACTACTCTAACAAAATATGCACTTATCAGGTTGACTAATGCCCTGGCAACTTTTATGACCTTGATGAATAAGGTGTTTCAGCCCTACCTAGACTGATTCGTGATTGTATTCATTGATGATATTTTGATGTATTCGAAAAGTAGAGAAGAACATGCTAAGTATCTGAGAGTCATTTTACAGATTATGAGGGAAAAGCAGTTGTATGTCAAATTTAGTAAGTGTGAATTTTGGCTGGACCAAGTAGTGTTTTTAGGGCATATAGTGACTAGACAAGGCATACAAGTTGATCTAAAGAAGATTGAGACAATGATGAATTAGGAAGCTCCGAGGAATGTGTCTGAAATTCGAAGCTTCCTATGATTGGCCAAATATTACCGGAGGTTTGTTGAGGGGTTTTCTCTGGTCTCAGGCCCTTTGAAAAAACTTTTGAGGAAGAATGTAGTATTTAGATGGAATGAGGAGTGTCAGAAGAGCTTTGAGAAGCTGAAGCAACGATTGACTATAGCACCGGTGTTAACTATACCATTAGGGATCAGATGATATGTGGTGTATAGTGATGCGTCGCATCAAGCAATGGGATGTGTATTAATGTAGCATGATAAGGTGATTGCCTATGCATCAAGACAATTAAGGTCTTACGAGATCAATTATCCGGTACATGATTTAGAGCTAGTTGTAGTTGTCTTTGCTCTAAATATTTGGAGACACTATTTATATGGAGAGACCTTTCAGATTTACATAGATCATAAGAGTTTGAGGTATCTGTTGAGTCAAAAGGAGTTGAACTTGAGGCAAAGGAGATGGATTGAGTTACTGAAGGATTATGATTGCACGATTGAGTGCCACCCAGGAAAAGCTAATATGGTGGCTGATGCTTTGAGTAGGAAGTCTAATATCAGTGCAACTCAGATTTAGTTATTGAGGTTACCCAATCTAATTCATTTGAAAGCCCTGAATGAGGAGTCGAATCTGGAGCAAGATATGGCACTGATTGCTACATTGAAGCTGAGACTTATGTTGCATGATAGAATCAGAAAAGTTCAGGGGAAAGATCACAATATGATGAAACTTATAGAGAAGGTAAAGATGAATCCAAATTCCAAGTTAAAGTCGGATAAAGTTGAGGGATGAGACTTTATTTTTGAAACAGAGGCTGTGTGTACCTAATGTGGAGAATCTGAGGAAAGAAATTCTTGAGGAAGCTCATATGGCCACCTATGCTATGCATCCTGGTACTACCATGATGTATAACACACTGAAGTAGCATTTATGGTAGCCCGGAATGAAGAAGCAACTGGCAGAGTATGTATCTAGGTCTATGACATGCCAGTAAGTTAAAGTTGAGCACCAAGCTCTAGTAGGGAAGCTATATTTGTTGCTCATTCCGGAGTGGAAATGAGAACGGATTACTATGGACTTTATTATGGATTGCCTAAGACTCCGAGGCAGAATGATGTGATATGGGTTATAGTGTATCGGTTGACCAAGTCGGCCCACTTCTTACTAGTGAGAGAGAACCACCCACTAGATCAGTTAGCCCGAAGGTATGTGAATGAGGTGGTGAGACTGCCTGGGTTTCCAGTGTCCATTGTATCATACAGGGGTCGCAGATTTACTTCGAGGTTTTGGAGGAGCTTGCAGTCTACTATGGGTACTAAGTTGCACTTCAGTACAACATTTTATCATCAAACAGATGGATAGAGTGAGAGGATAATCAAGACTGTTGAGGATATGCTCAGAGCTTATATATTAGAGTTCCGAGGAGCTTGGGATTAATATATGGCATTGATAAAGATTGCTTATAACAACCATTACCACAGTAGTATTGGAATGGCACTGTATGAGGTACTATATGGTAGAAAATGACAGTCGCCATTATATTGGGGTGAAGAGGGCTTGAGAATGGTTAAAGGCCCAGAGTTGCTACAAGATATAGTAGACAAGATGAAGTTGATATGAAGCCAAATTAAAGCAACTCATGATGGACAGAAGAGTTATATGGATCAACATCTATGTGAGATGGAGTACAGTGTGGGAGACAGAGTAGTTCTGAGAGTGTCACCTTGGAGAGGAGTTTTGAGATTCGGTAAAAAGGGCAAGTTAAGCCCTAGGTACATTGGTCCTCATGATAGCATCGAAAGGATAAGACCTTTGGCCTATAAGTTGGCTTTACTAAATGAGATGTCTCAATTGCATAATGTGTTTCAAGTGAATATGCTCCAGAGATATCGATCGGATCTGACACATGTGATTCCAGCTCAAGAGATTGAGGTTGCTAGTAACTTAAACTATGTTGAGGAGCTGATCAAGATTGTGGGGTCTCAAATCAAGCAGTTGAGGAACCGAGTCATTCCATTGGTAAAAGTCCTTTGGAGGAACCAATCAACTGAGGAAGCAACTTGGAAAACGGAGCAGCATATGAGGAGATAATATCCCCACCTGTTCGAGCAAACAGGTAAGAATTTCGAGGACGAAATTTCATTTAAGGAGGGGAGAGTTGTAACATTCCATTACCTGCGGGGAGGCTAGAATAGTAAATATGAGAGATTAATGAGAGATTAGAAATGTATTTTCATGCTCAAGCATAATATGTCATACACATACCTATGAATAGTGAAATCATGCACATGAAATAATTGTACATGCATTTATGGATAATTCTGGGTATAATTGAATTGAGTTGCGATATATTAGGAATCTTGAAATTTTTATATTGGAAATTTTATTGGTTAGTGTGATTGTTATATTTTTTAATTTTGGTAAATTTTAGGAATAATTTCAAAAATTTTGGATTATTATTGGAAAATAGAAATAGGAATCAAATGATATTAGAGATAATTGTAATGTAAGGAGGGAGTTAAAGGAAATTAGTTCAAAAGGAACTTAGTTAGAGCCTTATACATTACATAGGTGACAAGTGTCACTGACTTAATTAAGTTGCTTTTTATAGTTTGTTAGAAGGTAAGTTATGTTCTCTGGGAGTTAAAAGACTTAGTACTATGTCCTAGTTACTTTCTTCGTAGCCACCTTCTTCAAGTTTCTTCTAACACAGAGTTTTTTTATCAAATATCCTCCAAGAGTTAACTTTGTTTTTCCTTATCCTATACCGCTCCCACTTTGCTATCTGTTTCTTTTACCCTAAGAAAGAATAAAAGCTGGTCAATTTATACAGTGATATATGTGAATTGCATGGAGTTAGGGCTTTGGGATAGTTGAGGATCTTGGAATCTTAACAAGTAAGTATTGAGTAAATCTGTTAGAGTTGTGCATTTATGAAATAAATTTGATGAAATTACTGTCATTTGCATGATCATGGCATTTATGTACATCTTCATGAACAATGCGCTAATAGGATGAAAAATCTGGATAAAATGTTATTTAGTATTTGAAGGTTATTTATGATCTGGTAATATAGAAATGATTTTTGTAGTTGTAAAGAGCAATGAAATGGTGTATGGGATTTGCGTGGAAATTTATAAAATGATGATGTTCAGACATGCCCTATTCTCTTCACTGTGAATATACATGTATGTAGGTGTGTACGCGAATATGTGAGTATTTTAGAGATGATCAAAGGAATGATGTTAGAGTTGAATAATAGTTGTAAAATTATGGTTTGAGGTGCGAATGAGTGTATAAATGAAAGTTTAGAGGAAAAATAGAGAATGTGCACAAAAGTTGAAATACAAAGAATGGTGAATGGCAGAACATGAATAGGATAAATCACTGATTTTTGGCTTTCGATGGAATTTGACTATACTTGCATATTTAGGGGTAGTGTGAATTAGTTGTATTGAGTTAAAGGAAGATGTAGTAGGAAGTCTAGGAATGAAAATGGAAATGTTGGATTAGTGATGGAAGACACCTTAGAGAAGTTTGCTGAGAATGAAACAAAGAAAAGAGATAAGAAAGGTAAAATTTTGATTTGAACTTCCTTGATTAAACTATATTGATAAAGAAGATTTTGATGAAATTTTATTTATAAAAGTTGTAGATCTTTCTTTTAGATTTCCATTGATATATAGTTTGCAATTTTTGGAGTTCTGGATCAAAAGTTATAGAAGCTGGAAGTTGGGTATGCGACTCGAATTGAAGGGTGAAAGTCGCTACCATGCAATGCACGATAACAACTTTGGTGACTTATAAGTGAATGCCATTATCATGCAAATTTGGAGGTTGAGTAGTGAATGTTGGTATCGTGCAAATGCACGATAGCGACTTTGGAGGTTGAATAGCGAAAGTCGCTATCGTGCAAGTTTTCAGGGGTGATGAACATCTTATGATTTTATGGCAATATCTTCTTCGTCCAACCTCCAAATGACATGAGACTTGGACAATTGGAGTAGTAATCTATCGCTCCACCAAAAATCATAGTCATCTAAACAGAATTAAGAGATATAGAGTGATACATGTGGACGGGTTTGACTAGTATGCTCTCACCCAATTTTTGTCTTTATCTTTTACGCCAATGACTTCTCACTCTTACACCTGTGAATCATGCACGCCCATGAGTTTTCTCCCTCACCCCCATAAGTTTAGTTGCAATGATTGATGTTCAGTTGTCCCATCAAGTTACTGTGCTCTCCAATAGTAACCATGACTTGATTTTAGTCTAAACACCGAGAGCATTGTACAAGCTGAACCATCCTGCTTGTTTCGACTATAACTTCTGCTCTAGACTTCTAAATGACTTGATTATTAAGCCAATAGATTCCTACACATTATTATATCTCTCCACAAAAATTGGTAGCGTTATAAAATTGATTTGAAAAATATTGATCAAATGAAAGTGTGGGAATTTGTTGGAATAGTGTAAATAGGAATATTTTACTGAATACACTTTAGTATTTTGATTATAATTGGATATGTCGGATTCCAAATGAGATAGTTATTAATTTGGGGTGAACTAGAGATATAGGCTTACAAACCATATGAAGAAATAGAATGGAAACTCAGAGTCTAAGGTGTTCAATTTTAGGATGTAAATTGTGCATAATATGCTATTTTAGAAATAGAACAGCCCAAAAATGGTTGACGTATATCTTTCAAATTATTGAACCGAATTGAATGATTTTAGTGCCAATGGAAACATAAGACATAGAGGAACAATTTTCTAAAAGAGAATATTGCTAAATTACTTCATTTTCATTGTTGAAATGATTAAGAAAAGTAGACCAGAAACTTAGTTTTTGGGAAAAATTTGAAAACGATACAATGATAAATGAATTTTGATTTCAATGGTTTTATTGAGGTATAAACCTAAGTATAAATTATACTTAGGTGAGTTTTGTTATAGGATTGATTTTGTGAAGAAATTGATGGATAAGTACCCAATATTTTCATTGACATGCATTGTACATAATTCATTCCATACATGTTCATTGTTAAACACCTGTACTTGTGCAAATTGTGATATATGTGTATGGTATTTGATATAGAGGAGTAACTGGAACGTCAACCTCCAGACAACTTCCAGGCATTAGCTTCGGGAGTAACCTGTGAGTAACCTAGATGGCCTCACTCAATTAAATATTTGTTTTATATTATGTTTGAATTGTTGAATGAATGTGCTTTGATTGTTGGATTTCGGACAATGAAGGTCCGATGATTGTGATATTCGATTAAGATATTGAAGTTCCACTTGAATGTGAATGTGATGAACTAAATGCTTATGAGATGATTGATTGCAAAAAATGCATTCCATACATGAATGCATGACCAGATAATGAGAGTTATGACCTGAGTAGCCAACGTGAAAAGAGCTTTAAGCTCAGTTATGCGCATCAGAGCCTCAGGCTCAACATTTAATGAGCCTAGTATCTACAACAGATACGGGACAGTACTAAAATGAGCCTAGTGTCCACAATGGATACTGGATAGTTTAGGTACTCGGTCATAACAATGTAATAATTAGAAAAGAGTCTCATGAGCATTTCATATACATGTTGATACATGTACTTGATTGATTGAGATGTATGGCTAGGTTGAATTGAAGTAAAAATGTGATACCTTTGTAGTGTCATTTTGTGAAATATATGATATATGAAATGATGTGATGCATGGATTGAGTGAACCATTGATGATGGTTACCTCATTGAGTTCGCAAAACTTACCAAAATTGCAACGTTGATTTTTCAAGACTGAGAGACCACTCCAGCTACTGAGAGACTTTGCCAGCTATGTAGATTTGTGTTTTCAAAGAGAAATCATGGCTCAAAGGTCAGTCAGTTGGGTTTTGGACAGAGTAGGCATTTTTTTGTATATTTCCTCTTTCATATAGGACTTTTGTATTAGGCTACGATGATGTACATGTAGGAAATGTTGAAAGACATATTGTAGATCTTCGATAATTACAAAATGAAATGAGAAAAAAGTTGGTTTTTAAAATATTGTGATTTTCTTATGATGCTTTATAAGTGAATAAAGATATTATGCCATGATAAGTGATTGTAGTGATCGAACGTAGTGTACCATTATCATAGGATATGTAATGCAATGTCCTAAGAGTGATTTGGTATATATTCTAAAGTAAGGGGGCACTACGTTTACACTTTTGATTTTAATGCAATTATTGATATGATTACTATTAATATTGACTTGGGGATTTAATTTTAAGATGACTCTAATTGTTTGTTAATTTGATTCAGTATGATATGATGATTTATGGAATGAATGGACATATCAGATTAATAAAGGATGGATGTTGTAAAATTTATAATTTTGATTATAGTTTGCTTAAGGACAAGCAAAAGCTTAAGTATTTATACACCCATAAATGATTTCTTTTACTTTATATTTTATACTTTTATTATATATTTCATACTTAATTTGCTCCAAGTGTATTTATAGGTTATAATTGCCTTCATTGGCCAAATAGGAAAGAATTCGAAAGAAAATGTGACATAAAATGAAGATTTAAAGCAAAGAAGGGATACATAATCGTGTAAGTTCTTCAAAGCGTGCATATTAGCAAATTCTGGAGATTTTGGGTTATGCACGGTCTAGTATATCATATTGTGTATCTCCTAGAACCCTAAAATTTACTATAAAAAGATATGGTTAAAGGAAAAATGAGAGAGCAAACTTTTAGAGACTATTCTAGATATGGAGAAAGTCCAGAAGGGATAATATTAATCCAGAGAAGTGGAAAACATGAAGAAATCATTCAAAGATCCAATAGATTACAGCATTAAACTCAAACTTGCAAGAATATTTGGTAGAAGAGAAAGGGAGAATTAGAATTATGAACCTTTGTTTTCTATTCGTTTTCATCAAAAAGCATCAATCCCTTTCATATTACTTAAAGTTGTACATTGTCCTCAATGTATACAGTATAAGTATGTATTATAGTGAAAAGGTTTAATGGTACTTTCCTAAGTAAGACGATTTTTTTGAATTCTGATCCATCCAATATAAGATCAAATCCTTGAAAAACATAAATGAAAAAGGGATAAAACATAAAATAAATAACAACAAAAAATAAAAATATGAGATATGAAAATAAAAAGAACATAAAAATGAACTCTTTTAATTCATGATTTGTCTCCCATACAACACTTGTTTAACATCATTAGTTCGACCTACTTTGCACATCACCCTCGTCCTGGTTTAGAATCAGTGGCTTACTTCCACTCGTTTCTCCACAAAGTAGTTTAGTAGCCTATAAGTAAGCCATATGTTGCAAGGTAATAATTAGAACATAATTTATCAAGTTAATAAGGTAATAATTAGAACATAATTTATCAAGTTAATAAGTCCTAGTGAGTGCATTAATACTCTTTTTAATGACAAACTATTAATAAAATAAGAGATAATGAAAAATCCTTGAGTTTTCATTTGATGCAAGCAATTTGTCTGGTAACCCTCCGTATTTAAGGTAACTACCAATGCCTCTTCTTATTTTCCTTATATGGCTCCTCTGATGGTTCTTCCTTAACCACCTTTATCCACTTTTCTTCTTCTTCCTGGGAAAAGGTTTTGGGGTCGTCTTCTTCAATTATCTGCTGCCACTCCTTTACATCCTCTTCTTGGATAGAGGCTTCTTCTTCTTCTTCTTCTGGAAGCTCATTTCTACTCCTAAAGGTAATTGTCATTCCATGTTCTTTAGTATTTGTTTTAGTAGGACTAATGATGAGAACCAAGTTGGCTTAACCAAATCTGCAAAGGATCCATTAAGCATTCAAGGAGGCCCGATTAAAAAAGTTAGAGTCAAAGAGATAAAGGAAGCTATAAATGGGCTAATTGAAGGGATATGGACTAAACAAGCTCTAATTAGCTTGGAAAGAATTCAAGGTTAAATAAACCTGATCCAAGCTGAATTAAGAAGCCTAATGAGTGTCTAAGCTATCCCAATCTATTCCAAGCATTCTAAGACATGTTCAAACTGACCAAGATTTGTTGGCAACATTAAAATCCCAACAAATTGACAGTGGCTTTAGGCATCAAATATTGTGTTTGCCTTTTGTTTCTTATCCAGACTAGCTATTAGGATTATGTTCACACTATGATTAGCTTAAATCATGGGTGATTTTTCATTGTCAGATTATTCAATTAACGTGTTTTCTTACCTTAATTAGCTCAAAACTAATATAAAGGCAAGCTTTGTATTGTTTAAGACACTTCAAAAAATTTCAGAATTCATATGACAAAGTGTTTACTCTATTAACAAAAGGTTAGTGAGTTTTTAAACATGACTTTAAATACTCTTATGTTATTTTTAAGTCAATTTTTTGTTTTTTTTCAAATAAGGATTATGAAAATGTTTGAAAGTGATGCATCTTTCTCGTGTATGTTCACTTTATACATTAGGTTGAATTTTGTAGTTTGAGTTAGACTTTAAAGGATTATAGAATTAAATTCAATTGATTTACGACTTTATGCATGTGGCTTAATGCCTGGTAAATTGTTGAACTTTGCAATCAGATGAATAATGAAGAGTTTAAATTGATCCATGTGATTTGCTAAATTCACTATAGGAGTTATTACCTGTTTAAGTTAAGAGTAATGAAATTTATTTTCCTAAGTATAAGAAAATGCTTAAGTGTGGGTAAATTTGATAAGTACTAATTAGATTATGTTTTTAGCATGATTTTGAGAGTGTTTTGCTTGTATTTGAATGGTTTTTATTGGATTTTGTATTGCATATGGTTTATATTTTATTTATAGGAATTGTTTTAACTCCCTAATAAGGAAGAAATGAATTCAAGTAAGATGGATCCTCATCAATATCCTCCTCATTTTTGAACCATCTCTCTTTTACCTAATATTTTAAAAATTTGCCCAAAAGCTAGACCAAGTTTAAATTCAACTTATATTAGAACAAGGTTTAAAATTAAATAAAATTAAAAGAATTTAAAATATATTTGAAAGAGATTATAAAATTTTTTGAATTTTAATTTAAAAAATTAACTAATTAATTTTAATCTATAAAAATTATTAATTTAAGAAAAGTGATTGATTAATTAATAAACTAACCAGTTTTCATCAACAAGATTTATTAAAGTAAATCAAACAAAAAATTGATCAATTTAAAGATTTTACAATTAAGCAAATCGAACTGATTGGATTTTTTAATCATTTTTTTTTGCTTTCCAATGACAAAAGAGATTGTAATTGGAGTTACATAGAACTTTATCTTTATATAGCACTTGCTTATTTACCTTAAGTTCCCTATAATCGTTTAGCCATTTAAGTTTATATGGTTGTGGGTACTTTGTAGTAGGTAAACTCAACTTCTCTACCAAGGTTATATTAATCGCATTTATGCAACTACCACTATGAATGATCATGCTACATACTTTGTCTTTGATGTTGCATCTTGTATGGAAGATATTGTCACGTTACTCATCATTATATTCCTTGTGTACTTAATGCACGCCTAATAACTAATGCTTATCCCTTAATAGGGTACTCCACGTCACTAACATCCTCTAGAGGTTGCATGAATTTATCATCTGATTCACTTTTAGTCTCAACATCTCCATTCTCTCTCAAAATCATCACATGTTTGTTGGACATTGAGAGGTAATATAACCTGTTCCCAAACATAAAAAATGCTTAATATCCCTATATCTTTTTTATTGGGAAGAATAATTACCTTTGGTGGATCTTATGTCTATGGCTTTGTAGGTTTCACCTTTGTGCTTGGAAATAACCTTATCTTCCCTTTTTGTAAAAACCCTAATTTGGTTTCCATGATGAAGAGAAACCCAAAATTTGGCCAATCTTTGTAAGAAAGCTGACTTTCTACTTTCATGGGCATGTGCAACATGTCTTCTACCTCTACATAATGTTGTAGCTCCACCATATTGACTATATCTCTATTCAGCCCTTATAAGAAACACGCCATGGTTGCTTCTTGATCTTTCTTGACATTGGCTAAAATCATATCAATCTCTATCTCCTTATGGTAGTCCTCAACATTCTTAGACCATTGAGTAAGGCCTTGCAAACTTTGATACAAATCCTTATAATAATGATTAGGGATAAATCTTCTCTCATGACATCCTTCATATCATCCTATGTATCAATAGGTCATTCATGATTTCTCCACCTGCTCAAAATGATTTGATCCCACTAAATTATAGGGTAATAAGTAAACTCCACAGTAGCAAGTTTTACCTTTTTCTCCTTGGAATAATTATGGTAATAAAAAACAAGCTCTACCTTTCTTTCCTAATCCAAGTATGCATCATGATCATTTCTCCTATGGAAAGGTGGAGGCTTCATTTTGATGCTACAAAAATTACAATCAACTCTTCCATTTTGTCTCTTTGCATCTTGTCTACCATCCCTCCCATGCATATTTCTATTCAAAGTGGCTATTGGGGCATAATATTCATCATCTCCATATTTAATATTTTCATTATATTATATTCTAATTAGACAAAGAGTATAAAATTAATATCTAATATATTAGAATATAATCATAATAGTTCTACAATTTTAGTAGTTAATTTTTTTAATTCCCCTTATACAAGATTTTTTCAATCAATATTATCTCTAATTACTTTAAGGTGACAAATTATATATTGACTACTTAACTCCTTTCACATATTTCATGTTATATCCAATAATTATTAGTCAAGCTATCCTTAACTAGAATAGATCATGAGTATTATAAATATATAGCATAACTACATAAGATATATTGGAGATCAAGATAAAGGATAAGTTATGCACTCATCATAATGAGAAATTCTATGAGCATAATTAATGTCCTATATAAAATTCTCATATCAGGTAAGTTCTACAAACTTGTTTTCTAAAGCACCCATATGTTTGAATAAATGTCTCTATACTCTACTCTTTAAGATTAACTACTTCATATATAAAGAAGAAACACAACATGTGCTAGTCTTTTTGCTTTATTAATGTTAAATCTTAATAAAGCAATTATTAGGAATAATTTAAAGATAATACTTAAATACAATATGAATGCCATAAATATGATCTCACTATAATTTTATTTGTAAAATATATTTATTTCATATACTTTATCTTATACATTAGTTAATTAAACAAACTTGCATAAGATAAAGGTGCCCATTAATTAATTATATCACAATTACATAACAAACTATTTAGTTGAATAGTACAAACCAAGAACTTGATCATTTTATTAGCCATCAGCATCTCAATTAACAAACTTGCATAAGATAAAGAACCCCTTTAATTAATTATATCACAATTAGAAATAGTAATATTGCCATCATTTTTATTAGTAAATAATTGAAATACAATTAATTACTTTTTAGTAATTTCATCCTTATAATCCTAATTATGTTATTTTTTTAGTAATTTCATCCTTCAAGCTCATACCAATTAAGAAACAAAGACATTATGAAAGGCAAATTTGGTGTCGTATTTTATTCATATATTTAAGTCAACAATTCTTTATACTTTTTTATGTTTTTTTTCATACCTATGTCTCCATCTCCATTTGCCTCCTTTATCTCTAATTTGAATTGAGGCTCCATTTTTAATTGGTACATTACCTCCATTTTTTCTTGAATCTTATCATATACAGAATGCTAAGTATATACCTTTCAAATTAAAAAGAGAGATAGAAAAAGGCTCATTGAAATGTTAGAGCTTAGTTTGCTCAGTTTTTATTTTGAGATGTTGACAACACATTTCAACAAAATTCTAGTACATGGTATCATTTAGTTGCTCCATTCTTTTTTATTGTTGTGATTCATTTTCTTAGAATAGTAACTTTAGTTTCATTAATCTTTTCTTTTGATTTAATCATTCATTTTATTATATTTGATAATAGAAAGACGGTTAGTACTAATAGTCTTCGTGGGATCAACACTCATATTCACTAGACTATATTACAAGAATGAAAGGTGTACTTTCCTAGTTGATATCTAGTATTTTTTATCAGATACACATTACATCAATTTTTTGACGTCATTCTTAGGAACTAGGATATTATAAACACTTTATTTTTATTAACCTATTTTTCCTTTTTGAATTTATTAATTTTAGGACTTTCTTTCTTGATCTTGTATTTCTTTACTAAATTTCATAATTGGGGTATTTAATTTTACAACTACCAATCATAATGGCAAGATAGGGAGGACTCTATATTATGGAAAATTATGCTAGATTGTCACTTATGGAAAATTGAAATCTTCGAACAAGAAGCCTAATTGTATGTATTTTGTACCTCAACTTATGTAAGTGATGAGCTTTAACATTTATGGTGGTGATACCGCAGTCATGAATTTTATATGTCTTACAACATATGGCAGTCATCCAAGCAACTTAATTTTGTGGGGAACTAGCTTTAAATAATCCCTAGAAACCGTCTTAATTTTTTATAGAACAATCAAACTCCACCTGAATTTTAGTAACAATGGTAATAAGAAAGGAAGTTAAGTCTTAATGAGCTTATGGAAAATTCATTACTGCACCTAAGACTCACTTTTAAACTAGAAAAGTGTCTCTTCAAAACTAAAAAGCACTTGGAAATCATATTGGAAACTTGCTAAACTTATCCTCGAAAGATAGTCAAGTACTCTACCTAAGACATCAAGCCAATTTTAGAAGAAAGTAAAAACGATAACTTTAAGGAGTGGAAAGGAGTGGAAAGTTAAATAAAAGTAGAAAGAGAAGAAGGAAAAGATAGATTTGCAATAAAAGAAGAATGAGGAGAATGAGAAATAGAACGATGAGCTAAAGAAGGAAGATATCTAAAAGTACCAACCAAGAATTCTAAACCTAAGTAGACTTAAGAAAGATAGAACAGAGATCAATTTATTAAGTTTTTAGATCTTTTTAAACAATTATATATTGATATCCCTTTTGTTAGAGCTCTTTTACAGATGCCAAAGTATGCCAAGTTTTTAAAATATCTCCTTTCTAACAATAAGATTAAGGATTTATTAATCACTATTTTAGTTGAGGAGTGCTTTACCATATTATAAAACAAGTTATCCCAAAAAAACCAAATATCTAAGGATTTTTTACCATTTCTTGTACTAATGGTAGTTTATCAACTGAAGTTTAACAAATTCTTGGATCCACTAGCATATACATATTTCACTACAGAGGTACCAATGCTTTTCTAGTCAGTTGATTTATTAACTGCATAAATGGAGAATTTTCCTTGAGAAATTTTTTGGGAAGAAGTGGAATTCAAGAGTATTTTATACATTCCTAGAATGGCGCCTTTTAACAATAAGGGATCTGGTGAGGAAATGGTAAACCAACTGGTCAATCTTCTTCCTTTTTATGTAGTCAATGGATGCAGGGTCAATGTGGTCTCTTGGAGGTGAAGTTATTCCATCAATGTATCCAATAAGGTCTGAGGTAATGAGAATATCAAAATTTTGGTTTCTTAATGCCAGGTAGTTTGTAGAGTCCAATGGTGTAGCCAAAAATTTTATGATTTGATTGAATGACAATGTAGGTAGATTGGTGTTTGATATGTTTTGAATTGTGAAGTTTCTTTCTTGTAGTATTGAAATGGATTTTATTGGCATTTGGTTGTATGCTGGGATTGAAAAATTTTGCTAAATGGAGGGTTTGGTATGTTTCTATATATGTGTTGATGATTTGGTTTATATAGTTATGTTGGGTTGATCTGAACTAATATATGTGTTGAGTGTTCTAGATTGGATATTATGGTCTGATCGACAAATTGTTAAGGGAAATTGGGAATAAGCTCTGATACTATGAAAGAGCAAAAAAATGAAGAAATGGTATTGTGTTTTTCTATATTATTAACATAGTAACATCCTTTAATATACAAACGATGATAAGTTTATATGGATAAATAATACTAAATAAAAGAAATAATAGGATAGATATGTACATGTGAAAATAATGAAAAATGTTATAGTATATGTTGGTTAAGATGTTCAGAAGTAATCACCTTTGCTTATATAAGAAATTAACCTGATGGGTTTTTCTTGATCTAATCGAGTCAATCTCAAACCTAGTCTGAGTTGAACCAACATATTTCACCTATAGTATGGAGATATAAGAGAGTATAAAGTTAGAGGGAGAATTTTTTGTGACATGTTATAGTAATGTATTTTGTAATGTTCTGTAGTTCCCATCTTGGTACACAATTAGAGCGTTTGCCGAAGATGGTGTTATAAAATTCTCTTTCCTTGAATATCCAAGTTTACTGTACATAGTTAATCTAAAGGGATACAATCCTATTGACATATAATTATTAGTTTATGTAAGCAGGGGTTTAAACTTGCACATTGAGCTGGTCACAATTTTGATAAACTGAAATACTAAAGTTTAAACATTTATGTAACCATTTGAACGATCTTGCTTCATTATATACTCAGGAACATTTTACTATTTTGATTTGACGTAAAGATTGCTTACTTAATTTGATGAATGGATTCCTATTAACCAAGTGAGCAAGACACGTATGCTGGCATTGATGTTTCATAAAAATTCTTGAAGGAGACGTATGGAGTTAAAGAGGAAGATGTCATATTATATGGTCAGTTAGTAGGAAAGGGACCTACAGTTGAATTGTATTAACATCTACTATATCTTCTATATTTGGAAGAATCATGTAATTAGCATATAATGAGAGGCCCCTATCCTATAATGACTGGGCGACCTGCTTGACACTCTACAGTGTCTCTCTAGTTGATATCTGAGTCAGCTAGAAAGTTTCTATGACGCTAAGCCTATTGCCCTTGTTAAAGAAATGCTTCAATTCACAATAAAAATGTAAATAGTATAGCTTTGTTTTTCAGTTTACTAAAAATTTTGGTAACACAGCGACTGTATTTTTACATTCCAAAAATTTCAAAGTCCTTGTAAAAGTTCAAAACATTTCTATTATCACATCAATTTCTCAACTCCAAATTGTGGACTTCAAATCCACTCACATGTAGTCTCAAATAGTTATATCAATAAACTTTGAAAAGCTAAAACAATGTCATCCATTCCATTAAAAAACCTTTATACACATCCATTCTTTATACAAATGTACTTTCCAAAACATACACAAAGATAAGTAGTAGTTCTAAAAAATTTGTACAAGGAAAAATAAAAATGCCTACACAGCAACACTTGACAAAGTTGACTACTCGCGAGGTGGAGTCCCTGCTACTGAAGCCCTTGAGCATGCACCTAGGAGGTTTTATTTAAAAACAGAAAATAAAAGGTGAGTTAAACGAGCTCAGTGAGTGTTATTGGTTTCCAATAAAAATATTTATACAAATATTAACCTTCATAAAAGAAAACAATTTCTTTTCTTTTCAAGTAATAACCAATGTTCTTACAAAACACATTCTTTTCTTTTTATAAGATCAATGCATATGTAAAATAAAACATATATATTTTTCTGAGATCAAGTTCTACTTTTCTTTTAAAGTATACAACGATAGTAATCAATACTTTTATAGACTTTCTTTTTAAAACATAGCCTATTATTAATTTTCTTTGCCAATATGGTACCTTTGGGTGTAAGGTCACAGAGCTGGTTCGGCATTGCCTACCCGTGCTTAGTTATCCTCTCTATACCGATTGTTATGAAGTTGGTTCTGTATCACTTACCCATAACGATGCTAGCACTACATATAAATCAATGGTTACGGAGTTAGTTCTGCATCGCTTACCTGTAACAGTACTAGCACAATATATACTTCACACGTGCAGAGGGCGACTCATAGGACATACTGATAGACACAACACCACCTATGTTAGTGACAGACATCCCCCAAACACCACCATGCATGTGAGGACATACTTAGATCAATATAATCATACATATAAAGACCTAACAACGTACCATAGGCTAAACCATAATTAATACATGAGTGCGTCTCATTTCAATACCAATTAATGCAATTTCAATTCAATTCCAATTCAAAACATGTGTACATCTCATTAGTTTCCAATTGCATCCAAAACTTAATTCAATGCTAAATTAAAGCATATTTAAACCTCATGAAGATTAACTTTTAAATTCAAGTAGTAGCACCAATGAAATTATTCATAAACATACTTTTCATAGTAAGGTAAAAACCATCTTAACAAATCAATTTAAATACACATTCTCTGTTTGTCATTTATTGTAAACCACCCTCACGTGTTCGATGCTTTTCATTTATTAATCTTGAGTCTATGGTGATTAAGAAAACTTTATTATCTTACTCAACTATGAGGGAGACCCTAAAGGTTTCCTAAAACCTGCTAAGTACATCCATAACTTACTACCTTGTTTTACAAATTTTATGACAAAGGGCTTAGCCAAAATCTTAGCATTTTGAAGATTAAAATTATGTTTTCTTTTCATTCAACCATTGAACAATGTCCATGATTTATAGATGTTGTCTTTTTTCCATTTAAATAGCATACATAGTATATACATTATGTTTTCCTTACATTGAACCATTAAACTATGTACACATACATGATGCCATTGAACAACCATTAAGCCATATATATAGCATCTACACCCTACCAATTAATAATCATTGAATAACATACATAAGACATGGATATAGATGTTATTTTCCTCTCCATTTATCATGCATTTAACTCAAATATTCACACAATTCATAAGGGAATTCATGTTTCTAGCTTAGGCATTCACATGACCATCTAAAGAGGATGGACAAAAGTGGTTTAACATACCTAAAACTAGATGGTAGTGTGCTGTCCATTTTTTCTGCACACAGCTGATGTTGATGAAGATGTCCATGGTTTCTAGCCTAAACACCATGTTGAATTTATTTCCCAAAGTCAGTAACTTGGAAGACCTATGCATGAAAGGAGCAACTGCAATATTTCATCATCAATTTTGGTCCAAAGAGAGCTGAAATTTTTATGGAATGAAGGTGGAACAACTCATCCATCATCTTTGTACATGTTACACGTGAAGAGGGTTGTCCACACATTGCAAAGTGTATTTCCAATAGCTGTTCATTATTTTATCCCTCACCATCTTTGTTTAATTAAGCCATTAATTTCTTGTATCATCCACAACAATACTTATCTCCCATACATAACAAGTTATTTTCATTTTTATCTCACTAAAATGACACACATGCACACCATATATTGGCCTCACTTGTAACAAATTTGTATGTCCCTCACATCTACTCCTTCATAAATGTGACAATATAAGATTTTCATGCATTCTTGTTCCAAAATAATAAGAACTTCTTCATGTATGTGACAGCTGCCACTTAAGGCTCATTCACATATACATGTATTATTTTTTGTCTCAAATAATTAAATGGCTTAAGAAAAAATGTCCTATTTCTGTAGAAACTTCATATCCACTTACTAACATGTTACACCTAAATATATCAACATATACGTTGGATCGATTTATTTTAAGTATTTGTAAATATGAGTAATTCTCTCATGTTTGGTTTACTTGGTTTATGTCCATATGTTTCAGCCCAAAAATGCTTCAATTTACTCCACGGTAATTTAAAATAATATCAATCTTGATCTATCATAAATCCATCATATTGAAATTTATTTTTAGTCCATTTCCATACCAATCAACTTTAATATTTTCGACTATAATTTGACTTTAATATTTGTTACTCAGGGTTAGGTTCCTAATTCACCTTTTAGTGAAAATAAAATTTACATTCTCCCAAAAACATTATTCACATGAAACGGAATTTTATAGACACGTGAAAAGAAAAGCTTGGGGTTTTACATTTTGACTAAAGCAGCACATTAGTTGTAAACTATAGCAACAATGTTAAATAGATATTGCAACAATTTTAATTTTTGTAGGCAATAATATTAAACAGATAAGGCAATAAAGTGAATTTTTTAAGGTAATAATTTGTAACAATAATCACAACATTTTGTTCTTTTGTTACCAATAATATTTAATGTGAAAACAAATTAGGCAACATCCATATATACATTAAAAGCAATATATAGTTATTAGTATCCTTCTTAATTGTATACATACTATCAAATGTAAACGACCAACAAACTGCATTTTTATATAATATATAGTCTACAAGAACTTGTAAAATTCAACATTTAGCATATTCAAAATACAAAAGTAAATTACATGCTCTATTATTGTTACGAAATACAAAAGTAAATTCTAAAATCCTCAGCAATTGTAAGGAAAATTGCATGTGCTTCAACAACACTTCATCATTTGTTGAATTTTAAGTTGATGTCAGGCTTCTTCACATTGGCTCTATAATCTTTCTCAAAGTCCTATGGAGGTATAATGTACCCATTCTTTCATACTACATGCATTCCAGCTTCTTGACAAATAGCTGAAATTTGTGAGTAGATATCCAGTTATGACGAGGATAGAAAAAAGCATCATCAAAAGGCAAAGTAGGCATTTCATGCTTGTATGAAAATTATTAAAATATAAAAATTAGTTGAAATATATATAACAATAACATGTCATCGATGCTAATCTTGTTACATGGATGAGAAATGTTTACCCCACATCTCGTCGAACTGATTTACAGATACCAATATTCTTTGTCCACATGATAATGAGTCATCACTTTTCATGATAATGACCATTAGTTTAATGACTCCTATTTCCACATTTAGTTTAATGGAATTCATGATAACATAGGACAAAAGTGAGTTGACAATGGAAGAGAATGAATACAGAAAAATGAGAAAAATTGATGCACCATTGCGCCAATAATAATAAAAAATGAAAAAAAACCTTAAAAGGGTCTGTAAGAGACTAAAGACAGATGTGTAAGACAACATGATAGTGATACTCACTCTGGGAACTCTCTTCTTGAACCTATTCATCAGAGAAAATTGCTTGATTCTCGTTCTAGCATTTTCTTTAAGTGACACGTTGGGGGCACTATTTGAGCTTTGTATCCAAGGGTGTTCTTCACCTGGGAAAAAGAGAAACTTTAGTCCTAATTTTAACTCTGTACATGTCTAGCAGTTACAAGCATATATTACAGTGGATAGGTTTATTGAGTGGGAAAATGAGCATTAGGCAATAGCTAAGCACCAAAAACTTCTTAAATGGTCAATATGTTGTAAGGATTTTGATTAAGCATACTCCTTACTAGATCCTTGGCTTCTTTAGAAACCCTAGGCCATAGACCCCCTCTCAAAATCGATATTACCATGAATAATTGCATAAGTAATTCCTTCCTTAGTTTATGTACTATCCAAATCCATAATTCCTCGTTAGAAACTAGCAGTAGACGAAGGCTTGAGGGTAACATGCAAACCACCTTTTTAACATGAACTTATGATTATCCGTAATAGTGACAATTCATATTTTACCTACCCAAAAGGGAGGAACTCCATAAACCAAGATATAGAGTATAACATTAATGCTCCAAACGTCAATTTCTGGTCCATAATTTCGTTTTAAGATTACCAACCAGTTCACTGAAAAGCTGACCTACCATTTCATTCCAAAGGGAACAAAGTAGAGTTTTTCAAGAGTAATAGTTCTTAATATTATTTGTAACTAGTGGAAAGTAGAGTACCATTCTACTTGGTAATATTTATTTTCAAGTTTTGTGGTCGAGAAGTTGACAAAAGTGAGAAGATATAGTGAGGTAGTAATGCATGCACTCAAAATTCAAAACAATTAGTAGGTTATACAGAAGAAATGGAGAAACTTTTGTTACTTGGTCACAAAAGTGGGGAGGTCACCTATTGTTGTCTTTTACTTTATTTATCCATTGAATAGAATCAAACACTTAATGGCCAAGCATTCTCTTTGTAAGTATTCAGAATCAAGGAAATGGAGAAGATTCATGATGACATTATTTCAAATAGATTGGTGTAGCAAAAGAGATTTTGTTTAAACAATCTCACTGAAGTTCAGGATCTCTTGTTATACAACTTTTTGGTTTATGTTGTTCGTAAGACCTTCAAAACCATAATCTCATTTGAATCTGATTATAATATGAGTAATGAAAAGATCAGTCAACAGATACTATCTATCACCTTTACAGTATTGATAAGAGTGAATAAATGAACTAGAAACTTAGTATTTAGACTCAATTGAACATTCTCATTGAAAGAATGAACCCGTTGTCAAAATTCAATGCATATACAACAACAAATCTACTACTAGCATGTCAATGTTTTCTGGTGTTGCATTTAATAGGAGATAAAATTAGAATCAAGTATCCTCAAAATGCAACATCTTTGATTGAACTATATAGTAATACAAGAAATCAGTTGATTACCGACGGAAATTACCGTCGGTAAATAACAAAATTCCGTCGGTGAATTTAATCACTGACGGAATTTGGTGGACAAAAAATCGGTCGGTGAACTTGCCGCAGCTAAAACTACCAACGAAATATTCCGTCGCAATTTTACGACGAAATTTACGACGGAACATTGTTGTCGGTATTTAATTATCGACGGAATGGGCAAGTAATATTCCGTCAGAGAAATTTTGCTACGGTCATATTATCCGTCAGTGTGGCGAAGGTATCTTCAAGCACTTTTTCCGACGGTTTAATTTACCGTCGGTAAAAACCTTAGTTTCTTTCCGACGGAAAATTTTCCGTCGGTAATAACAGATACTAATGTTTATTTAGTTGTTTTGTTATTATAATAATGTTATATTATATATATACTTTATTTATTTATGTTGCGTTATATTAGTTGTTCATAATATATTAATTTGTATATATAGTTTGAATAATGAGAAAATTAATAAATAATAAAACATGAAGAATTTAATTCAATAATTAAAAAAGAAGAAAGAACAAATCTCTTATGTTTTTTAATTGAAAACAAATGACAATGTTATGCTAATGTCGTGGTGATCATGGATGCTCTGAACTGTGTCCCCCCCTCTTTAACATTTCCATCTCCTGCCTAAGCTTAGCCATCTCCTCCG
>JAOTIZ010000001.1:8177746-8196318 GCA_027123425.1 Erythroxylum panamense
CTATTTTCAATTTCCCAATTGACTTCCTTTCTCGAATGATTTTCTCAATTCATTCGATTTTCTCTAATTTCACATTGTCTTATTCTATTATCTGCTCATTCATACTAATTTCTCCACACATTTCAGCTTATTTGCACACTTAACTTCCTATGTTGATAATACATTCATCAAAATCTAATTTATATCTCCTGTGCATATTCTATCTCTTCTGCTTGAGTCTCCACGAGGGACATGGCTCCAATATTCACTTTTGATCCAATTCATATTCATTTCTGAGTTGCTCTTTTATTGATCATTCTTAATATAAAATATCTAATCTGTTCAACCTAATTCAATGAAATTCTTCTTCAAAAGATGCTTTCTTGCTACTATCATCTTGTTCATACAAGCTTTATCAATCAACTGCTATCATCACCAATGCTGTTTCAGCCATTCTTAACACCTCAATACGATCGATTTCAACTACTAATGATATTTCAATAATGTCAATCTCTGTCACACTTTACATGATCAAGATATCCTTTATAATAAAACTCCATGAACTAAGAGACATTTTCATTTACTCTTATATTTTGACAGGTCACCAATTTATATCTTATGCAACTAATACATCAATCGTAACTAATTCCGAACAACCTTTGAATATTATATTACTATTTAAAATTTCTGCTCCATCGTAATTACCTTTTCAGCATAATCACCTATACCATACTTCCAATACATTATTCTGATTCATCTCATAATTTTAGCTATAAAGATCATAGAGTACCTCATATACCATATCCAAATATAAATCTCATATGTACTCAATCATATTATTAACCAATGTAATGACATTATCAAACATGTACTCATAATAACTGGTTGACATAACCTCACTTCTACATATATCACTATCATTTGTCTCATTTTTCTTTTTCCCATCCGTGCATTTTTTTTAATCAATTTCGAATTATAGATGCATAGCCCTCTTGAAATTTTAATCTCAATTCACTAGCACAATCTTATTCCAGATCATAAATTCTGAGTCAGCTTGTCAATTTCACTTCGCTTTTACACCATAAATCATGCCATTTCCACCCTTGTCTTTTAGTCAATTCATGAACATATTTTCACATCCATATCAATTCAAGTACTTATCTTCAACAAAATTCGGTTACCTAATTCGCTGGCATATCCATAAATACTGAATTTATGTCTAACATTTTGGACCATGTCATATTTCTTATTTCTAAATATCCACAACTTTCCTTATCTTACTCTCTGACAAAACACCATTCTTCTCATTTTTTTTTCTAATAGTCCAAACTCTTAACGAAAATTCATACATGTGACTCATGCAGTTGTAATTACTGGAATTCTATACTCATCCATGCCCTTCTATAAGGGTGACGAATCAGGTGCAGCAGATCCTTGCAAAACTCCTCGTAATCTTTTACGAGGTGGCATCTTACTCCTCTAATGTAAACACTAACATTTAACTTAGTTTCATTCTAATCTTATTTTCTACATGTATGCATGATATGCATGACACTTAATGCATCAATCAATTTACAATGCAAACAAATAATCACATAGCATAACAATTCATAACACTATGCATTCTAAGCCTAGGAACCCAAAAGCCTAAGCTCTGATACCACAAGATGTTGGGCCCCGTTTCCGAAGCTTAACAATCGCTCCAAATGTCATAAACATAAGACGTGATCATTTTCCTTCATTAGCCATTTTCAGTTCGTCTTCATTCTCATAACACCACAAAATTTCTTACCCTAAAAAATTTGTTCAATGGCGTGCCCATACAAATCAATCACCATAATCAAACTCATTTCTCCCAATTAGTAAACAGAATTTGGAAAACTTTAACCCAAAATTTAAATTCTAATTCTTTGAAGAAATCATAACTTTAAGTCTCTAGTTTGTTTTGAAGAAAGAATCCTCTCAATCGGAGCTCCATAGCTCAATGATCAAAGTGTGTGGAATATCAGACAATCTTCCAACTATTATGGTCTTTTTAGCAACTTGTTCAAATTCAAAGAATTGATTAAGAGCCACTCTAAACACATAGTGTATGATGGTAAATCCACATACTTCTGGCATGATCCTTGGACTCCATTTGGTCCTCTCTCCTTAATATTGGATTCTAGCTTCATTCCTAATAATCTACACACTAATATCAAAGTTGCAGATGCATTGTATATCTGGAATGGCTCATTGTTGAATAAATCATTAGCTATAACCTTATTTCTTTCTTCTATTGTACTTAATCCCTTTATACAGGATGAGATGAAATGGTAGCCAACTTCTTCAGGAAAATTAGTTAATCCATCTAGCTGGAATTTATTCAAAGGCTCCAACTTGCAAGTTTCTTGGTACATGATGATTTGGTTCAAACAAATTCACCTTGCAAATCCTTCATTAAATGGTTGGAAATCAGGAACAAGTTAACAACTCTGGAGAGGATAGCTCATTACATATACTTCACCAAGTAATGTTGTTTATATAGATCCTCGGTTGAAAATATCGACCATTTGTATTTCCAATGTCAATTTAGTAAATATCTATGGAATCTCATAATTCAACTATGTCGCTTGTGTCATTCTAACTCAGGATCACAAATCATTAATTGGAGTGTTAAGCTGCAACTGAAGCATCAAGGACATTTATTTATTTATAAAGCTGCTTTTACATATCTTGTAGTAGCTATTTGGGAAGAGAGAAACAACATGACCTTTGGAAATTCCATATCCACTAAAGAGGTTTTTTTAAGATATTATTCAACAAGATTTGGAACCATATCATTGCTTAAAGACATGACTCCTACATTACCTCACAAAGTAGAATACCATGGAGAATCTTATAGTCCTTCCTTCTTGTCATATTTGCTAATTTGTCTAATCTAATTGGTTTGTGATTTTTGTGATCATGTTGTTTTTGTAATAGTTAAATATGATCAAACATATTGTATCTTAACTTATTTATTAATTCAATTTCTTTTTTCACTAATAAAAGGAAATTCTCCTTTGAGATCTCTAGTCTTTTTAACTCTGAAGTTTCCCAACAAACATCCCCTATGCAATTCTTTAATAAGCAACTCCCTCAAAGAACTACATAGAACACATCAACTTTCTATAAAAAATAACCTTTATACTTGTAGAACTTTCCAAAAGCTAAAGCCTCACATAATTTAAGCTCATTACCAAATTCAGGATAATCATTATATAAGTGTATAGTATGCTCAAAACACATTAACTTATTATGAACAATACTCAACAAAGCATGCCTCCTAGATAATGCGTTAACTACTACATTTTCCTTACCTTAAAAAAAAGTCTCTATAAGCTCGACCCACTTGGCATGTCTCTTAGTTAGTTTACTTTGGCAATTGATATGCTTTAATGACTTATAGTCCATATGTATCACAAGCTCCTTAGGCGATAAGTAGTGTTACTAAGTCTCCAAAGTTCTCACTAATGCATAGATCTCCTTATCATAAGGTCGGTAATTCATGGTTGCCCTACTAAGCTTCTCATTAAGTTGTCTTATTGGCCTTCTATCTTGCATCAACACTACTTGAATTACTACACCCCAAGCATCACACTTAATTTTAAAGGTGTTGGTAAAGTTAGGTAATGCTAAGGCATGATTTGCACTCAACTTCTCCTTCAATATATCGAAGGCTCTCTCTTGATCCTCACCCCAATTAAAACCCTACACTCTTCTTCTCTATCTCAGAAACAAGCCATCCTAATGATTTATATTTTTTTGTCTTAATTTGGTAGCTTTTAGTATCTTTAGCAATAATTTAGTATGTTTTAAATTGATGTTAGTTTTTTTATATATGTTTCAAGTTAAAAATAATTTTAAAGTCATGAGTTTCATGTTAAGATTATTTCATTTAGGATGATACTTGATAGAGTTTTGCAGGTTACGTATGAAATATTTCTATGTGTTCTAATAGAGATAATATTTCACTAGCCTAAGATAAATCTTCGTGATATTGAACAAGTCTAATGCTTTTTTAGTTACTAGGAGTTTACCAGTTATCCTAACTACCTTTTCCTTATTTTATAAATTTTCATTGTTCTTGTATGTTTTTACACTAAAAACAACATACAATTCAAGTATGGGAAGGAAATTATTACTTAGGCATATCAATTTTGTTGTCATTAACTTACTAGGGAGCAAATTTTTGAAAAATTTCCAACTTTGAAAGAATATTGATTAAGAAAATTCATTCTAAGTTTGATTGCTATAGTGATTTGATTTATTTAGGGAAAGAGTCAAGAGCATAGATGATTAAATTAATTTCAATGTTTCATTAATTTCAAAAATAGATACTTTATTTGCACTATAAATTTTCTTGTATAATTTGATCATAATAATTAAGTTACAAGTAGATTTGTTTTAAAGCATTTTCAGCATCTTGCTAAAAATTCTTTAAGTTAAGAGTGATGAAATTAATATGTTTGAGGAAAAAAAGCAAATGTTTAAGCATGGAGGAATTTGTAAACTGCTAGTTAGGTTGTGTTTTTAGTATACCTTTGAGAGCATTTGACTTTTGTTTAAATGGTTTCTATAGTGCGGGTACTAAATATGGCTTATATTTTCTTTATAAGCCTTGTTTTAACAAGTTGAAGCTAAGTTGGAGAAGTTCAAAGTGATTTTAGACGAACACATGTTCAAAACATGAATCAGACATGGACCTATGTTCAACCTCATATAGGCTACTGGGACATTTGGCTTCTTCGATAGCTTGATACATAAAGGAAAACAACCTGAACACAGTCCTATATTCATGGGCTTCAAACTTGCATTCACTAAGAGAAACCTTAGACGTGCCAAAAAGTTGCTACCAAGTCAACACAAATGTAACACAGACCTATACTATTGACCTATGATGGCAGTGATTTTTACATAAATTAGAAATTTTTTATGTAGTTATGAAGAGCATGAGCTAAACATGGTTATATTTTGGTCTTTGTCAGATATAATTTTAGGATTTTGTTAAGATAGAAAGTGAGAAACACAAGCAATTAAAGGATAGTGGTAAAGGAGGCCAAAAAGTAGTCATAAGGGGCCAAATTGGTGATTCTTGAAATGGGAACAGAGTAACTTAATATCAAATGAATAAGCTCTGCTAAGATTCAATCGACGGATTTAATACTAGTAATTTTAGTCCTCGTGAGATCGACAATCATATTCACCTAAATTATTAGATTCGATAATAGAAGGATATTTAGTACTAATAATTCTAGTCCTTATGAGATCGACACTCATATTTGCCTAAATTATATTATAAGAATGATATTTAGTAATAATATTGAGATCCATGTCAACTGTTTACATTGTTAACGTGGCCCTTAAGTTAACAATTTTTTTAGCTTTACTTCATTTACGAAACCCTTACAAAAATTTAGGATTTTGTGAGTTTAGAGCCCAAATTATATGATGTTAAGGTACTTTATGCATATTAATTTGTTAAGGTCTAACTTATTTTAGTACAAGTATTTAGAACTAAAATGTTCCTTCAACCTTCATAAACCCCCAGAACTAGCTCATTCCATTCATGCTGTTATAATACAAGCATTAGATCTATTTTGGGTTAGGCCAATTATCTTGACATAATCTTTTAATTTAGTGCATTTAATGCCAGCGTGGAGAACTATTAAAGCTCTAGTATACATTCGCAATTGCACAAGACAGGAGGCTAATACTTGGTTTAAAAACGAAGTTAACAATAAGTGTCAAAGAGGGAGAATCTATGCTGTCATGGTTTAGTGCTGAAAATAAAATAGGAATAATGAATTAAGAAGCGTGAATTTTTTTATTCTTTAACTTTAGTAATCAGCCTTTTAAAATTTTTAATGAAGTGTTCAAACTTTTAAAAATCAAATAACTTGCTTCAAAATGTTGTGCCCATTAACTTTTTGTTGAGATGACTAACACAACACATGATATTAACATTTAAAAGGGCCAGGTGCATTTCATCTTCGACAATAATTTGTAGACACCTTTCAATAAAGATATTAGTGACCACGTATTCAAAATATAATCACTTATCTAACATTCAAAGATTATGCGAGGAAAATGTCAAGTACCCCCTCCAATTTTTCAGTTTATGTCAACCATATCAACGAAATGATAATAACATTTTAAATTAAATTATCTCATTTTTAATAATATGAAATTTTAATTGAGATTAATGAATAAATTTAAATAAGTATATATTTTGTAATTCATTATCCAAGATAAAATACAATAGGTGTACAATTAGGGTGATTCAGCAATACAATTAAGATCGATCGAGGCATGTCGATATTACATCTTCCCCATCAATGTACTCCCAGTGGTTTAAGATAATTTGTACGAGAACATCCAATTGAACACCAAAGCCTAGAGTGAAGGAGAACATAAATGTTCTTTCTCTATCAATTATGCCACAACAAATCATCATAAGTTACATACAATTGCGTATCCCTACAGCATTGTGGCATTAGACAGGTGCGACCTGTGGCTGTCCCTCTATTATCCTGCATCAAGCATATGGTAAGAAATCAATTGTAAACAGCCTTTGGTGGAAATGTCCCTAACAAGCACTTCACTTGTATATTCTCTTTCTTTTGAGGAGAGTAGGAACTATGGAGACAGATCCAATAAGAAATAGCACAGACAAGGTTTTGAAATCGTATAGGTCCTTCACTGACTTGAGATCACCCAGCGCAAGGCCAGCCTGATTGCAGAAGAGCGGTGGCAACTCAGTCAGTAAATAACGTGCAACAGATCTCTAGCAAAACTAGTCAACCCATACAAACCTTTGGTACAGCAATTTGCAAGAGACAGAGAAGAAATTTAAGTTCTGCCTTGTATCTATGTTATCAATTCAAACAAAGTAATAACTGTAGCATACTGCTCTCTTTAACAATTGTGTTAAAATCTAGTCAAACAACTGGAATTTTGCCACTTTCTCTTCAGCATTATCAGTAGAGTTCTTTGCATGATTCATTTCCAATGCAAATCAGAGTAGAAACTGAGAAATAATAAATTATTAAAAAAACAAATAATTATGTTATTGCAAAGACTAACATGAAGATGCAACAGAAACTTATTAAAAATACACAAAAGTCTGTTATGATTAATATAACATATGCACATCAAAGTCCACAAACCAAAACACATAAACAGAGAAAGGGTTTGATAAAAAACATTAGTTCTTACCTTTATGACCCTATTTTATACTAAGTACTCATTTGGTCATATGGACTTGCATGAAATTGAGTGGTAATACTCAACTAACATTGATAAGGAACGTCAGGTAGCAATCAAGATATAACATATCGGTGTCCAAGAGTACAAAGTGAAGTTGATTCAAAGCACATACAGAAAATTCTAGAATTTGTATGTCTTTGAATTTCCACCTGTTGGTAAGGTAGCATCGGAAATTACTGAAAATTGAGAATGGTAAAAATGATGTGTAGCTATAGCTGATTCCGATTCACTGATGTAAAAAGGAGTAAAGAGGAACTTATCACCATTTATTGTTGTAAAGGAGAGAAAAAGTAATGACTACACAATAACAGAAATAGGGTGAGATAATTGGAAGCCTAAAATCGAAGCCCAACTGCACTGAGAATCAACAATATAGTCCATAAACATGATAGATTTACTATTCATTAATTTTTAAAAAGGATGATAAAGAAGACTATCATGAAAGGCTGTAAAGGAAACAAGAGACAGAGCATGGAAGGGAAGTAGAAGCACTGGAAGCCAAAACTAGATTTCACTCTATGAAGACAGAAGGGAATCCACAAGGTTATTATCTTAAGGTCCTAGCATTGTGGACAGGAAGTGAATTATTCGTAGATTATGGCTCTATATGGGATTGCAGTTTGAGAAACTGCTGATAGTAGAATTGTTGTGAAAAAAAGTACTTTTGTATTAGTGACATGGTTAAAAGTAGTTTTTGTTGGCAATCATACGGAAAAAATGCTGTGAAATTAAACAGAAGCAATCTAATGTTTTTGCTAGAGGTCCACATATAAATAAGCATTAGATGGATAATAACCAAAATTTTCAACCATAAATAACAGATCACATGTTGGAGACAAAATAATGTCAAATAGAAAGTTTATTGTAATTCACATTAAAAGCATGTAAAATGAGTTTTTCCCAAACTATAGCTTTGAAAGAATTAACTAAACACTTTAAAAACTACTTATTATGAAAGCCTACTCTTGAACCACTAAAGTAGGTCCCAAAGAAATGCCAGAGATACACTATGTGCAATGTCAACTATTACGAAAGCCACTTTCCATCATGATCCAATCATCTCTACGTGTGACAAAAGATCAGGTATATGTTGGTAAAATCAGTAGCATAATATAACTGAATATCTAAAAAATGTAGAGGGAGATAAAGAGAGAGAGAGAGAGAGAGTTCTGCAATACAACATGTAGGAAATCACTAATCCAGCCAGTAAAAAATCAAAATACGCTTGAAAATAACCAAAGATATAACGAAAAAAAGATGAAGAATCTTTAACATACCCTGACAGTAATATAGGAGGCCGGAATGAGACCAACCAAAGTAGCCAACAAGAAAACATGAAATGGTATGTCGACAATAGGAGATGCCAAATTGATGAAAAGGTTGGGTAATGAAGGAGTTATCCTCAAAAAGAGCATGTAATTCAGCAACTTCTCTCTCCGCTTAGCTATCTGAATCCAAATAAAAAAGTTAAGATGGGTGCAACGTCAAAAGGGATGTAAAAATGTAATCAAATTTCAAATAGAAAAACTAAGTAAACATTTAATTCTTGACAAGGTAAAGTCATACCTCTGCCTGAAAGAATCTCAACTTTTCAGGCCACAACCAATTAACTATAGGCTTTCCAATCAGCTTAGACAAGAAAAAACAGGAAGATGCCCCAGCTGTCGCATTGAAGAGTACTAAGAAAAGGCCTCTCACAACACCAAAGAGAGCTCCGGCAAGCAAGGACATAAAAATCGTTCCAGGAATCATAAAAGTCTGCATAAAGATATAGGTTGAACAGTAACCCAGGATGAATTGAGCTGGATGATCATTTGCATATGTAGCAAGATGGTCTCTGAACAACATTAAGAGCCAATCATTCAGGATAAGCAGAATGCAGAAGGAAAGGCATAAAATAGGAAGTATAAAGAATAAGCATTTTTTAAATTGTTACGAATCAGAAGAAGTTTTTATAAAAGAAATTAAAATTACTACTACATTCCTGGCATTAAAAACCACTGTAAAATAGGAGATTGAAGTGATGGACAGAAAAGTTTGACATTAAAGTAATGTACAACCATCGTCGAACCAAATATGAAAGATCAATATCAGACTTAAACTAAGCCTCCACTTTAATGGCAATGTTGAGTACTTACTGACTGGGAACTACGTCTAAGAGTTTAGCTACTGGGAAGGACAATCTACTATATGCTTCCAGTTAATCAAAATCTATAAGCTATTATTCCAGCAGAAAGCTTAAACTACAGAGTAAGAAAACATCCATATCATATGAGACCATAAAACCCTCCATTCATCAAAAAGCAATAAAATCTGTCCACACGCAACTACTAAAGTAGCTCGTGTCCAACACACATACCAGAACGAACCTAGCCCATTTTGAGCATATTACATCTTCCACTTCTCAAGATAACTTCCAATAATTCCAAAGCCATTAACTATAACATCCATAAAAAAGGAAAATGAATAATCCAAAACACGGTTTGAGCATTCGAAATTTAAAAAGAGAGAGAGAGAGAGCACATCAAAACAACAACAAGAAGAAAAGCAGTAGCATACTTGAGCAAGCGAAGATCAGAGATGGTACGGGGAAGCTTGAGTTTTCCGTACTCGGCAGCAGGCATTGTCACGTATATGTAAAACAACCCAACAGAGAACAGCATGAACACACCAAGTGCGGCGGCGAATTCCCATCTCGTCAAAGGGAACCTCTCAAACTTTGGTCTCTTCCAGTTCGGCGAATCCTCATCTTTGCCCATCTCTTCGTCTCTCATTGCCACCCTCACGGTGGTTCCGTTGGTTTCTCCAATCAGACCCCTAGCAGCAGCCATGTTTTCTCCGAAAACAAGAGAAAACCGAGGACAAAAGGGGTAACCTAATTTGAATAGGGTCTCATCAAACGATTTCGGATTTCAAGCGCATAGAAAACCCAAAGGCATTGTGCATGGTTTCGTTGGATCAATACAAATAAATATGAAATTCAGATAAATTTCAGTTGCTGAAACAACATTGAATAAACCCTACAGAGAGACAGGGAGGAATCTACTGAAAAAGGGGTAGGATCAATTGAAATTCAAACTGGAGAAACGAAGAAAATGAGAGTTTGATGGGATTTGATTGCTTTAGTTTTTAGATCTTTCAACTTCTACATTTGGTTGACTTGTGCAAGATTATAATAATAACTTTTATTTCTTTTTCAACATTGTGGCATATAAGTTTGGTTCTATTTTTATTTTTTTGTTGTTATTTTTTTTATTTTTTTGTTGTTATTTTTTGTTTTTAATTAAAAAAAAACGAAAACCTGTTTAGTTGAGATTTGTAATATAAAAATTGAATATAAAAACATGTTTAGTTGAGATTCCTAATAAAAACTGAAAACAAAAATATGTTTGGTTTTATTATCATGCTTATATTCTTTTGTAATTATATTATTATGCGTAATAATTATAATATAATACACAAGTCTAAAAATTCCTTACATTCTTTTTTCTTGAATCCGTGAGCTATTTTATGCACCTATAATGATGAAAACTATAAATGAGAATGAATAGTATATAATATGATATATTAACAAAACAAAAGACGTATTTTACCTTAAATAGATTTTCCCAACATTCATTTGTAGCATTAACTTCACTAGTACAAAAGTTGTAACCGATTCCTGTTTCTTTGAGTAAGTTCTTGAAATTCTTCAATCTAGCCCTTAGTCCATTATACTTATTCTTCAATTGAATATCAATATATTCCTTATTGAATTTTATTTGAAGCCTTGCTTTAATATTTTTCCAACCAAAATTTGAAAACGTAGTAGTTGTTCGATTTCCCTTCTTCACTTCTTCAACCATCAAAGAGATTAAATACATCTGTATCGTATTATTCCATACCCCATCTTTTTCATTTACTTCCATACAATCATTGTTATCATTCATATTATTCAAACCTTCCATAACTAAATGTAATAATATATAAGTGACATCAATCACAATAATATTTACAAAGTATTAAATGCTGAATATAGTTTAAAATAAATATGTGATAATGCATTATATGTTACATTTTAAAAAAATATCGGTTCTTTACATTAAAAAAAGGTATTATATTAAGATAATAAAGTCATTGACATCAATAAAAATAAAAATACACTTTACTTTAACAACAATGCATTTAATATATGGCCATTATTTTATTTTAAAGATGAAGCTTTTTAGTGAATAAAAAATGATAAAGCCATGCATACACATCGCATAAAAGGCATTTAATGTTTCAACATGAACAGATGCATTGAATGAATGCAAGGCACGTAAATAGATGCATTTAATGCATGAAAGGCACATGAAAGGCTTATTAGTTCATAGTGCCTATCCATCTGGGTTCTCTCGTTTTTTTCTTTCTCTGCTTCTTTCAGTATAGTTCGACGCCTTGGTATCAACCTCCATAGATGGGTGCTGAGAGAACCAATCATCGTCCTCTATGAAGAGTGTATGTGAACATGGAACCTGTACAGATGGGTGCTGAGAGAACCAAGAATGTGTTGATCCTTATGAGTGACACAGGTGGTGGTCATCATACCTCTGCTGAAGCCATTCGCGCCACTTTCAAGCTCGACTTTGGTGATGAGTATAGGGTGATTATGAAGGATGTTTGGAAAGAGTACACAAGCTGGCCTTTGAATGACATGAAAATATACACAATAACAAGAGCTACGAAGACATAAATAAACACAAACCTGGATGAAGATGAGGCACAGAGAGGATGAAGATGTGGCGCAGAGAGAAAACAGTGCAAAGAAAAAAGAACAGGTTTTTGTAAACATGATATTTTTTGTTGTAAAATATCACGGAAACGTGATTTTTTTGTTTTCGTAAAAGCGTTTTAGTTTTTTTATTTTTAAAAACAGCGTAATAAAACAATATCAACCAAACGTGATTTATGCAGAAGTTTTAATTTTTATACAAACCGCAACAAGAAACGATAAACAAAAGCGAAAACAAATAGGGCCTTAGAAAATTGAGCCTCAAACCTATCTAAGCCTGATTTAGCCTATGAGTCGACCTATTAAAAACACATAAATTTACGTCATGGGTTAGCTCATTGTCATCTCTATATTTAATATGTTATCTAACATTTTTATACATTATTTATTATTTTATTTTAAAATTTTAAAATTTTTAAAAATACAAATTACATTTAATCATAATCATATTTTGATTAAACCAAAAAAAAACTTAACACTTCAAATTGTTCTTCCCTATTTTTATTTTTTATTTTTTAGTAAGCGTTAAATTAATTTTGAATTTCCCCACATAGTCATTCTTCACTCATCTTTATTTTCTTTGAACTTTAATTGTCTTTGTAATCTTTGGGACTATTTTCTTTCCTTAATAAAAATTGAATTGAACCTTAATTGACCCTCAAATGTAGATAGTTTAAAGGAGTTGGAGAGGTTGGATAATCTTACATTTTGACTAATTTATTAGTTTTTCTTATTCTTGCTCACAAATAAAATATTACATATGTGTTTATAGGGTTTTCAATTATTATCAGCAAAGATGGAGACAATCGAGGAAGGTAGTCTCCTTATAGTCCTATGTGTTTTAAAGTATAAAATCAAGGTCAATGGTCCTTCATGTTTTGTTTTATCTAGCATTTTTTGGACAAAATTGTATATGCATGTTTAATGATTATAGATAAAGGAAAATATCATTTAGGTAAAGTTTTATTTAAACACAAATTTGCACATCTACCATAAAATTGGGAATAATGGTTGATTGAATTAGGAAGTTTACAAATGAAAATATTTTGTAGAAATTTTGTTTATGTGAAATTAGTTTTTATATATTGGATTCTTGTTATCATGTTATAATTATTCATCTAAGCTGCTTATAAACTATGGATTTATATATTCCACTCCCTGAATTCTCCTTTTATATGAGAATAAACAAAAATGATGGAGGTTATGTTATATGGCTATTCATCTTGTGTCCTTTCATGTTGTTTAACTGCCAACAACTCCCACTCGGCTATACAAGCCACGAGTTACATCCTCTCTCTAAAATTTCACGTGTCATACTAAGAATGGGGCGTGTGACCATTAAAGAACCAGTAGTGTTATATTAAGTCACCATCTAACTAACATAACACTTTCACATAGTCATGATACCCTAAATCATTTAAAATATCACCAAACGCATACACTGTCCCTTTATGCTCATAGATATATCATACGATTATACACCAAGTATAATTGCTCGGGCTGATATGGTGATGAAGGAAAAGATTCTTCCTTAGATACTCATAATAATCCATCTTAGCTTAACTACTTTCCTAATATGCTCTGTTGGACTGTATATAACTTAACCTTTGGGAAAACACACTAAAGTAGCAACATCAAGCCTTGACTTCATATAGAATTCTAAGTCGAAGGGTTTCATTCGATTAGACATTAAAGTTTATAGGATCATACAATGACAAAGAAAGGGATTTAACTGTCACTCCTTAAGAATGTCGTTATATAGCGCACATAGTATGAAATGTGTGTTATAGCATAGCTCCCATTAAATTGGGCATGTCACTCTTTTATGCCATGCAAATCATGAATCTAGCTTTACTTAAAAACTAATCCGAGCCACTAGATAACAACCTAATGCTAATCTTGACACTCGAGATTTGTCTTTAAGGCTTCAATGTGAAATCTGAATCTTTCACCTCTGACTCACCAGAGTCTCATATTAGACTTACTAAGGTGACTATCCAAATATAGAAATTTATCATGCATACTATACAAGCATGAAGATAGCACAATATTACATATACTCAATATTAATATTATAAAGTCTCATCCTACTCGCTACTCAAGCATTAGGGCGATTACCTGTATGATAAGGTCAATCAGAAGCCTGATGTGTGGTGACATTACAATGTGTCTTATCATGTAATTACGTACCCATGAACATTTGAGAAATAAACTTTTGTTAAATAAAAACTCGTTACAATTGAAAACATGTCCATTATACAACAAGATATAATGCAATGGAAAAACTAAACCCTATGCAAACCTAAACTCATCATATGAGCCTTAAACGAATCTCGGGGAATAGGTTTAGTTAAGGGATCAGCTACCATCTTGTTAGTAGGTATATACTTTATGGCAACCTCTTTATTTTTCATGGCGTGTCTTACAAAATGATAATGCCTTTTGATATGCTTAGATTTTCTATGAAACTTTGGATCTTTAACAAACTGTATGGTTGTAGTGTTGTCACATAACATTTCAACAGGATTATTAACTCTAAAAGTAAGATTAAGATCCTGGAGAAAACTTCTCAAACATATTGCCTTCTGAGTGACAAGACAATAAGCAACGTATTCTGCGTCCATTGTTGATAATGATATACAATCTTGCTTCTTACTGCACCAGGATATGACTCCCCCTCCCAAGATGAAAACATATCCTGAGGTTGACCTAGACTCATCTGGGTCACCACCCTAATCGGTATCTGAATATCCCCTTAACCTTAAATCTCCGCCTTGATAGCAAAGGACCAGGTCTGAAGTACCACGAAGGTAGCAAAAAATCCTTTTGACTGCTTGTCAATGAGCAGGTCCTGGGTTGTTTTAGTAATGATTGATCAAACTAACCGCAAAGCAAATGTCAGGTCGTGTACACAGCATAGCATACATTAAGCTTCTTATGACACTAGCATAGGGAACATTACTCATTTTTTCTTTTTCCTTATCTATTTTAGGGCATTGATCAAGACTCAAGATAAGACCCTTTTCAACTAGAGTATCAACAGGTTTGGAATAATACATTCGAAAATGTTCCAAGATTTTATTAATATATGCTTCTTGACTTAAACCAATAAGCTTCTTGGGACGATTTCTAATTATTTCCACACCTAGGACATACCTAGCTTCACCCATATCCTTCATATTAAACAACCACTCTTTAATGGTCTTGAGCATCTCCATATTATTGCCAGTTAGTAATATGTCATTAACATACAAAATGAGAAACAAAATTTCACTAGTTGTTCTCTTGACATACACACAATGGTCTTCTGAAACCATGACTAAGCCAAAAGAAGTAATGGCTTCATGGAATCTAAAATACCACGAACTGGAAGACTGTTTGTGACCATATATGGATCTTTTAAGACGACACACTTTGTCTTCTTGTCCTTTTGATACAAAACCAATAAGTTGATTCATATAAATCTCCTCCTCAATTTTACCATTGAGGAAAGCAGTATTTACATCAATTTGAAACAACTCCAGGTCTAAATGGGCAACTAGAGGCAGAAGTAAGCAAATCTCATAACAAGAGAAAATGGCTCTTCATAGTCTATACCCTTTATTTGGGTATAGCCTTTCGCTACCAAACGAGCCTCGAACTTGTCGATCGTTCCATCGGCCTTACATTTTATCTTGAAAACTCACTTGTTTCTAATTGACCTTCATTGGACCGGAAGATCAACTAGTTCACAAACCTAATTTCATGTCATTGAGTCCATTTCATCCCTCATGACATCCATCCACTCTGTGTGGTTAGGTGAATCAACAACCTCTTGAAAAGAGGTTGGTTCTTCTATTTCCAAAGGAGTAAAAAGGAATATTTCCTCTTCGATTTGAAAATATCATCGAGGAATTCTTCCAGGCTCACTTCTTCGAATTCTAGGACCTACATTTGTCTACCCTGATTCAGGATCTCTCCCCTAGCTCTTGGAGATGTGGGGTCTTGATCATGTTGAGAACTACTTCCACTTTCCCCTTGAGATGGGAGATTTTGAACATGTAGACTATCTATAGTGGTTTAGAGATTGAAGACAAACCTCATTCTCGATTTGGTTCTCGTGGGTAAGAAAAGTCTCGGTGACTTGGCGAGTAACTAAATTCTCCCCCTCACCAAGAGCATCCTGTTGTAACTCATACAAATCTAGGTCCCTTTTGATTTCACCTGTGCTTGGGAACTCATCCTCAAAAAACTCCACATTGCGAGAAGCAACTTCCATCATGCTACTATTTGGGTGCTCACCAAACATAACATATTGTTTAGAATGTTCGGGGTATCTTATAAACACCATTTTAGTGGCTCTTGGACTAAGTTTCCCATGTTTATGAGTTGGTTGTGTACATAACCAGCTAAACCCCATGGGCGTAAATGATCTAAAGAGGGCTTTCTTCCATTCCATAACTCATATGGAGTAGCGGGTGCACTTTTACTTGGTACACGGTTAAGAATATAAGTTGTCGTGAGCAACACATATCCCCAAAAACTAATTGGAAGACGAGCGTGCGCCATCATTGACGTAACCATGTCAAGCAATGTTCGATTCCTATACTCCGCAACACTGTTTTGTTGTGGAGTTCGAGGAATCATTAGTTGTCTTATTATAACCTTTTTCTTACAAAATTCTTTGAACATATCAGATAGATATTCTCGACCACGCTCGGTCTGAAGAATTTTAACTCTTCTTTCCAATTATGTCTCAACTTCAGTCACAAAACGTTTGAACACATCAAGCATTTCATAACGATGAGCTAAAAGATACACATACCCATAGCGAGAATAGTTATCTATTAAAGTAAGAAAATAGATAGCCCCATAACGTGCCTTAACATTCATGGGTCTGCAAATATCAGAGTAAATAAGCTTTAAGGGTTTGGACACCCTTAAAGCCTTACCAAAAAGTTTCGTGGTTGCTTTACTAGCTAAACATGACTCACATTTAAGCAACTTAACCTTAGTGATTCGGTCTAAAAGACCTTCTTTAGCTAGCCTACTCAATCTATCTTGGCTAATGTGACCAAGTCTAGTATGTCATTTAATAGATTTAGAATCAGGATCAAAATATGAAACGTAAACAGTAGACAAATTATCATAACATGCATCCAAATCAAGAATTAGAAAAACGTTTTTCAATGTAGCATGGCCAAAAATATTTCCATTATACATAATATCCAATCCATAATGACTAGAACTAAAAAAAATCCTGATTTCATTAAAGTTACAAGAGACACAAGACAATATCACACCCCAGGTGCATAGAGAGCATCATAGAGAAGCATAGTATTTCCTCCACGTAACTTGAGTTGATATGTCCCTATTCTTAGGACATCTTCTTCACTGCTACTTCCTATCATGACAGTTTATGAACCCATCGGATACCAATGAGCTCGATCCCAAACTATGTGTTTGCTTGCTCCCATATCTACAATCCAATAAGGAAGAGAATTAGCAACTAATGCATGAGGACAAACATATAACTTAGGAGTTATGGATAAGAAAGGTACCTTATTAGGTTTAGGACAATCTCGAGCAAAATGACCTTTCTTCCCACAATTATAGCACTTCACACATGCCATGTTTTGCTTCTTGACAATATGACCTTTTGGTCCATTCTTTTGAGAAGGTCGAGAACCTTTTCTTTTACCTCGATTGGCATTGTTGCCCTTTGGTCCTTTGCTTTTAGCAACAAGAGCCGCATTGGAGGAGTCAGATGCTTTTAAGCGATCCTCCTCCACTTCGAGGTACCTAGTGATCTCTGAAAGGGTTTTGATATTTTCATTATGTGTCAAACAAGTTTCATATTCTTCCAGTGCTCAGTATGATCTGGAAGAGCCCAAATCACATTTAGGACTTGTTCCTCTTCAGAGATAGCCCAGAAAGTTGCCTTCAGTTCACGAACCATAGCACTCATGGTTCATAAATGTTCAGCCATAGTAAGAATCGTATTAATCTCGTAGTTCATCCACTTAAGGTGCAAAGCACGAAGCCTTGTAGTAGATGTTTGACCAAAAGTGATCTAAAGTTGTCCCACGTATCTTTAGCAGTGGCACAATCCTCAAACTCTCCAATTAAATCGTTATGCATGAAATACAACATAGTATAACATGTCTTACAATCCTTTTTGGACCAATCTGCATAAGCCTTTAAGGATGCTTGATATTGCTCACTAATAGTATCAATATCTTTTCCATTTTTGTCTTTGACTGAAGGTGCAGTCATAATTATAGTCAAATGTTCGAGCAATTCTCGTTCATTTAGAATATATTTAATCTTCCTTTACCACATATCATAATTGGACCCATCCAATTTTCAGTAGTGGATAAATCACCGATCAAGATTTTAGTTGTCATATCTACAAGTAGATATAAAAATGACATGAGGCACATATCCGAATAATTAAATTATCAAAAATATTATCATTCATATCATAAGATCGAAAATTTCACTAAGCTTATAATCATCACTTATGACATAAATTAGAAATTTTTATTAATTATTCACATGAAAAAATGTG
>JAOTIZ010000001.1:8201438-8219066 GCA_027123425.1 Erythroxylum panamense
AAACTTTGTAATTAAGTCTAACTTAATTAAATTGATTTTTCTTTCACAAATTGCTCTTTGATGTGTATCCCATTAGGTTCCTAATAAATTGATAATGATTATAAATTATAATTCGAATTCACAATTAGAATTAGATAAATTAAATCTACTTTTAATTTGTCTTTAATTCTCCAATTAAATAATTTATAATCATAAATCATGATTGATGTCTAGCAATATGTCATGATTACCTAAACATTAGGAATGTCAAAGTGATTAATTTAACCTGTTTACGCATGGCTATAATGTGTGATTTAATTATTTCGTCATTCAATATTCTAATTAGACAGAATATGGATATAGTGTCTACTCTTATCATCCAATCATGTTCGTTCTTGATAATTAGTAATTGATTTATAATTGAAATTTGAAAACTCCCTTTTCAAATATCAATTCACTCTGGCTAGAGAATTCTATAAATCATTACTAATCAATAACAATAGAATATTCTCTCTAATTACTTTAGAGTGACGAATCCTATATTGACTTACTCAACTATTTACATATGGTTCATACTGTATCCAATTACTACCAACTGAATTATCTTAGGACAATTCATAAATAGCATCAAAACACAGTAATTCCCATACTAGATACCTTAGTAATCTCAAGTATGAGGATCAATTATACAACCATCATTATAAGATAACCCATAGACACATAAGTAATATTCCATTCAGAATTCTCATAATCGAGTCAGTTCAATGACTTATTCTCTAATAATCACCCACATATTAGTTTAAGTATCTCTATAATTTAATTTATGATATCAATTGTTTTCTTCATAAAACATAATGTGCAGTAGTTTTATCGTTTCAAAAATATCCAGTCTTGATGAAACTACAATTGGGAACATTTAGGAATAACACATAAGTGTAAATTGAATCTCATGATTATGATCTCATTATAATTTCAATTACATAGTAATTATTTCAAGGATTTTATCTTCAGTATTAAAACATAAAATATTAATTAAATTAATACATAAAGATAAGTAAAGCCTTTTCATTAATTCAAAACAATGTCATACATTAATTTACATCCAATTGATTGGTGGCAAGGGCATAAACTAACACTTTTCAAGGTTGTAATGTCGGTAAAGGTAAGGTGAGATTTATTTGGGTCAAGTAGCATGAAAGTCATTAAAGCTAGCGAAACAAAGCAACACTCAATATGACATAAGTCCAAAAACCAAACTCACTCACAATTGTGTCCATCAACTATGATGAATGTGAAAACAAGTTTCACAACTCCAACTCGAATTCTCATAGACAAACCATATGAAGTTTATACCAATCTGAAGGGATCACTTATATAATTGATGACAATACACTAAAACCACAAAGAGTGACCCTTCTAAGCTAACATCTACCTCATATTTAACATACTCAAGTAACCCATTCAATACAACTTTAGGAGGATGTATTAAGCATGAATAACCCTGCAAACCACATATGCACTTCCTCCTTGACAAATTTATTTAAACATTTTTCTTTTTCTTTTTCTTTTTCTTTTTCTTTTTCTTTTCTCGTATAAAAATTTAAAATAATCTACATCAACATAGGAATTTCAATGATAATGAATAAAATAATATCCCAACATTATAACAAACCCATACATATGCATACTCCCACACTTATACTTTTATATATCCACAAACTTAATAATCAACAAATGTTCCACTAGCTTTAAGGCTTGAGAAGGACATTTAGTTAGGTTAAAGCATGTAATGTGGCTAATACATAAAGACAAGGCAAATATAGCTCAAGGGGATTATCAAAAAGGAAAATCATATAATGGGAGGCTATTTGTCTAATGTAGTATCTTTTTACGTTTCTTTGTGTTTGAATATGGAGAAAGCATAAATGGAAGGGAGTATGTCACTACTTAATCAATGCTCTTGACAAAATTTTTTCCTATAATCCATATTCCTAATCATATAACCAAGCTTGGAATGATCATATGAACTTTATTTAAGGATGGAATGACCATAAAAACTACTTCCTTGGTAGCTTGCAAGACACACGACAATTCCTACATATACTAGAAGCTTCTTATTACAACTCACGTACATCCCTCGAAGAGCTATTTAATGTTTTCGCTAGTAATACTCTACATTTCCAGCATGATGTAAGGCAATTTTCACAAGATACAAGTTCTAGCATCCAAAATTTGGAGAGGCAGCAAAACTCAGGTATATATCTAGAAGAATTAGCCAATGTTTGTGTTGTTAATATTGTGCAGTTTTAGTAGGATGTAAAACACTTCCAACGAGATACAATGTTTTGATTCTCAACCTTTGTAATTCAGAAGGATCAGATGGCATGAACTATCAACCACCTAAAACCATAAAGCAAAGAGAAGCTACCATTTTAACCCGAGGTGTACCCAAGGAACGTTAGTGTAAAGACCTTGCAGAGTGAGAAGGAGCTTAAGAATCTTGAGAGGATTACTCAAGGGATTGCTTGTGAAAAAGTTGAGAAGGAGCTCATAACAGAAAATGGTATATCAATTAACTCAAAGGTAAATACTAAGTTCCTAATTGTTGTTGAAACTAACCCTTCACCTTTACTTAGAAAGTTGGAGAAATTGGACAAGGAAGAAAAGGGTAAAGAGTTATTTGAAATATTTCAAGAGTGATGGGACTCAATGGAGATTAAGAGTTTGAAGATAAGGAAGATGTTGAATGTGAGTAATCATCAACTTAGGCCCTGTCTTGAAGAACCTCAAGTGGAAAAAGCACATGTGACACCTGAAGATCACTATTTTGTCATGTGAGGAGAAAAGCAAGGAGTTAAGTTAGTGATAATAAACAAAGGGGCTCTTTGGGAGGCATCCTAGGGGAATTTCATTTTTTTTCATTCACATTTTCATATTTGTTTCTTATTTGCATGTGTGTTTCTAAGTTTGTTTGTTTCTTATGTGTTTTTAAGTTTTAAAACAAAAGGAGAGAGGATCAAACAAACAAATAAACAGTTTCTTTTTTTCTATTGCTTCTAGGATTATATAGTCATGATTAGAAAGTGAATTGACTAGAAAAATCTATGGTAACTTGAGCATAGAATTTTACTCTTGTGGTTGGTCAATATACATTATCTTTAGAAGAGTGGTGACTAGTGGTAGACACAAGCCAGTGAGATTTTAAGCCTGCGTAGACAGAAATGTCCATATTAGTCTCATTTTCTTTTCTTTATGTGTGACCTTCATGACATGTACATCCTGACTTTGCTTTGATTTTCTATTAAATACCACATTTTTATCACAAGCATGAACACGGAAATGATATAAGCATTCTTTTTTTACAAGTTATGTTAGCCAAATAGCCTCCCTATTGATATGGTCCCTTTTTAAAACCCCCTTGAGCTTTATTTGCTTTTTCTTTTTGTGTTAACTACATTACATGCCTTAAACCTAACTAAATGTGCTACCCAAGCTTTAAAGCTAGTGATTGTAGATGCACAAAATTATAAGTGTGGGGGTGTGCATATATGTGGGTTGGTTACAATTCTTGAGATGTCATTTTATGTCTTATCAATGAATTCCAATGTTAACGTAGCTTCTTTCAATTTTTGTTAAAGAAAAAGAAAAAGAGAAAAACAAAAATAAAAAGAAAAAAGAAAAGAAAAGAAAGAAAAATATCTAAATAAAATTAAAGGAGGAAATGCAATTGTTTTGAAAAATTATTCATGATTAGTTTCTCCTCCTAAAGTTTTATGGATTTGGTGATTTGCTTGTGATGTAAATAAGGGAGATGTTTTTTTAAAGGGTCACTCTGTATAATTTCAATGTATTGTTTATCATCAATTTTCATAAGTAATCCCTTCTAAGTGATTTATGCTTCATGTGGTTTGTGGTGTGAGAGCATGAATTTGACCTATGAAATATAGTTTTTACATTCATCATAGTTAATGTACACAGTTTTGAGTGAATGCTAGTTTTTGCACTTGATATTGCATTGAATATTACTTTTTCTTTACTAGTTTTGATGGCTTTTGTGCTACATTACCCAAAAACACCTCTCCTTAACTGTTACCTAAATTACAACCTTAAAAAAGTCTTTTGATTCATTATTGTGCATGTGAATCTTAGTGGTGGAGAAATGAAATGATATGCAAAATTGTGGAATGTCTTGATCATGAATAATATTTAAGTATACCTATGGATCAATGTTATTTACACACACTTTATCTACGTCTACCATTAGATTGCTCAGTTTTTGAAAGTGATAATTATTGATTATTGATTGATCACGAGTAGAAGCATTAAATGTTGTGTTCTTGCTATGGTTTTAGAAGTTATTTCTCTTTGCTTGTGACAATCCAATTTTGGGAAATATGGAAAACGTGGAAGCATTTCAATTTGTGACTTTGATTTTGATGATTTGCTTAAGGATGGTCAAAAGCTAAGTATTGGGAAACTTGATATGTGCTTAATGCTTTAAAAAGCTTAAAACATTCACTTTAGTTCATATTTCGTTTTAGGTACAATTCGAAAGCATAATAGCTAAAGTGAGTTGAAAGTACACTCGTTGAGCCTTCTTCTTGAGATTCACACTCAATTTTCTTCATGGAACAAGAAGGAAAAAGATTAGAGCAAAATGGAGAAAAGAAATGTCATAAAATGAAAAGTATATGTTGTAGAAAAGGTCAAGACCAAAGTCATACCCATGACAATTATGTTATGGTTGTAACCACCAAAGTCACACTTATGATAATTATGTCATGGTCTTGGCCAACATGGTCATGCCCATGTCATAAAACTCACAATCGTGAGCTTCAATGAGGCCATTTACAATCGTGACTCAAAGGCTCACATATTTGACTTTTGACACCTGGGACCCGAAACCTAATTTTAGTATAAATAGAACATTTTCCATCAAAGGGTGAATAAATCGTTTTGGGACACAAATGAGGGGTAAAGCACAACTCCTTTGGAGATCGATATAGGGCTAAACTTCCTGACAACAGTTCAGATGAGATGTTGATGTCTATGGACACACTTGGACATTCGCTCATTGTGTTTGTTATTCTCTCTCTCTATAGGGATTAATTAGGTTATCTTATACTTAAAGATTTGGGTTTTCATGTATGAATAATCTTTAATCTTGTTTTAGATAAATTGTTTATGTATGAACTCATTGCTATAATCGAATACAATATATAATTGTTGTATTTTAGATTCATTTGTAGCAATCAATAATGTCGAATCATTAGGGATAACGTAACCTTGGTTAAGTGACCCGAGCTTATGTGGCAGTTTCCTTCATCAATTTGTTTTCCTAACTCATAATGTAACTGTTCGATTAAATTTAGAGAGCTTGTTCTAGGTTGTCTGATAGTTATGATTAATTAAAGACCTTATTTTAATTAAAAATGACATAAGGAAAAACCGGGGTTAACATAACTTCTTGTTAACCTACAATTAATAGTTATATGTGATGTGAAAACAACAATTCAATGAAGTATGATTAATTATGTGTAGGCTAAGATTGAACTGATGACCAAATCTCTAACACATTCATCACATTTCTCATTTTTATGTTATTCGATTTAATTTGTTTTCGTTAGTTTATTTTCATTTTTTTCCCATAGTTCTTTCAATAGTGGCACATGGGCACTAATTTTAGGTCATACACTAAATCTCTTTCACTATGTGACAAAGGCTCTATTATCTTATTTTAGGAAACTAAGTTTTAAGAGGAAAATGCACTAACACATCACCATATTCTAGGTTGTGCGTCATCATCGCAACTATGTTTGAAATGGATTTTCTTTTCCACTTAACTTTCAAAACTCTATGATCATTGGCCACCATCAACACATCTATAATTGCATGAAACATTTCATAAAACCAATTAAATAAAGGTAAAGTAAATCGAAAATATAGTAAAATATATGCATGCTAGATATGCATCAAACACGCCGACGCTTAGATTTCTACTTGTCCTTAAACAAATACACCTCAAAAGCTGTACTGAAATAATCTTCAATTCTAGGAAGAATAAATATTCAAATCACTAGCATTATTTGCTTATTCACTTCATTCATCAACTACGTATACCTACACTTACTTGTAATTTAATCTCAACTTAACATAATAATCATTTAAATACATAGTAATGCTTAAATGTATTATTGTTTGTTGATTTACTTTATGGATGTTTTATTGGTTGATCAGTGAGTGACTTTAAATATGTTAAATTTCAAGCTACTACTGAAATCATCCTTGGATCTCTCTGACTTGCTTCAATTATCATAGTTGAAATCATCCTCATTTGTGTCTGCCTTGTTCCATCCAAAAACAAACATTGGAGGCACTCGCTGTTGGTATATTATTGATGGTAGATTGCACATTTGTCCTAGTCCCCTTACATCCTCTTGAGCTACTAAATTCTTCATAACTAGCTCAATAATCCCCTTTGGCAGTTCTTCACTCTTCTTCCTAATTCATTTTCATTAACTTCCTCCTTTTCTTGAGTTTTCGCTTAGTGGTTCACAACCTAGTCAGCAACCATTCTCATTAATTCAATCACCTCTATCAAATATGCCAAGGATCAGCCTCTACTACTCCTTTGGCTTCAACTTCACTCAAGAATTTGAGAAAGATGAGATTCCCTTTTGGTAGGAGAACCTCCATTGATCCTTTCTCTTTCCATCTTCCACGTGCCACAGTTGCTTACAAATAGAGGGAGGAAACGTTTCCTCATGAAAAAACTGACTAAAGGTTGAGTTCCAACCCCCTTCTTTTGAAATTTCAATATCTAGATCTTCCATCTACATCCACTGATAAACAATGCTCCAGCAAGACTAGTGTCTTCTCCAACTAGCTATTTCCATGTCAGCTAGGGTTTAAACATTGGTTGAGATTTCTAGGTGGAGAAACAAGTTGTTTCATAAACAAGTTGAGGAGGGAGAAAGCAAGCTAGGATGAGGCTGTCAGCGGGTAAAGTGTGAAAAGTAGATTTCATAGACGAGTTGGGATAAGTTGCTAACAGATATTTTCAAGGCAAGTAAGGTTTCAATTACAGGGAAAAAATATCTAAAAACTAGATGTTTAAAACAGTAATGGATTGAAGAGCACAGGAAATAAAAAAAAGTACCAAACTACCACTACCGCCCAAGCACCAATTCAGGCTAATCAAGCTGACTGATCAGAATAGGGTTGAAGGATTAAACAGCAAAAGGGTGTAACGCCTAAGAGCAAGAGTTAAAAAAGGATCAACTGGGAATAAGAAGGAAGTAAAAGGCCAAGAGGATAACTAGAGAGAAGTTACAGATTCTCTCTTTAGCCAAAATCTCCACCTTCCATTTTCCTACTAAACTGATGTAAAGAGAATCAGATTATACTAAAATTGCCAATACTACTGCAGTTACTAATATTGTAATTACAAAATTCTTCCTCATTGAGTTTACGCTAGTTAAAATTCTCATGTCTGGCTTTCGCCATTCAGCACCAGTTAAACAAGAATCCCCTTTACTTTGCTCTTTTTTTTCATATGGAATCAACAAGAGTCCACCTCTTGCAATTGAAGAGGTAATTAAACAACAAATCCCATTACATCATCCGACTCAAAATCATATGCCCTCAGGGTGCATTGTTTACAGGCAAAGGTAGAATATATATATCATTAATCAAAGCAATCAACATTAGCAGCTCATCCCTTTGGAATAAAGGTATATGCATAAATTCATTCATCTTTCAGTCATCATAAAAAGTATTGTCATTGACATAGATCCTATTTGTTTACCCTGCCAAACCGATAATTTAACTCTGAACACCATCGAAGTATATAAATATGTACATACTACTTGTAGTTGAAATTTAAACAAACACCTCAAAATAACAGCAAAAATGACCATCTTTCTCAGAGTTTGTTTCAAGTTCAATCATTGGTGAAAATATCCGATGGAGACCAAAATAAATATCCCTTTTATGAGATACACAAGTTCTATCACATGAAATCATAATCATCAAGAGCATCATAGTGATCAAACACCACATCATCATCTGGTTTATCGACATGAAGCTGCTTTTTCTTCCCACCTGCCAGGATAGATTGTTTGAAATCCAAAGGCAATTTATTTAACTAAAATGAACATTAAATAATAAGGATTTCAATTATAAGTCCCAAAATGAAATAGTAAATGAAAGAAAATATAGATATAGTCTAATATGAAATCCAGACATGTATTCGCAAATTGGGACTTAATCTTAGATCCCCTTCACCTATTCTATAAGGAAGAGGAACAACTCAGATTAAGGGCTAGAGGCAGCTGCAAGTGAGGACAGTTTCCAATATCCTTTAAAACCAAGATATAATTGTGTGTCATTTTAAGGCACTTAGAAATAGCTGCAAAAGACCATCTATGTTCACATAAGGTGTCATAATGATTTGTTATGTTGTCCATTATATTCTCAGCTACTAAAGTTGAAAGAGTAGTGAGCTTGCAATCAGCCACAAAAATTCAGAATATAGTTGAGAAAGCTTCTATTAAATCAACAAGAAATGAAGAACATGTAAATTGAGGTACCTGTCTTCTTTTTACCAGTGTTGGCTTCTTTCTCAGCCTTTAACTTTTCATTAGCAATTGCTGATATAGAAGATGCAACATCTTTTGCATCTGCTGCTTTTAGAGAAGTCATCGACAACCTCATTACTAACTTCAGTAAGCTAATATAATGATAACTTTTCTGCACATAACAATATGTCCATTTATGTAAGTAAAAAATCCTGTCAACAACAAATTGAACATAAAAATTAAAAAAATACGAATATATAGACCTCGTATGGTCGAAGCTTATGAGAAACAAGTTCTGCATACTCTAAAAAATCACTTTCAGACTTTGGAATAAAAGTATCAAGGGTCTTCTCATCTCCTTTCTTGGCAAACAATTCTGCGGTGGACTTGTAGTCAGCTTCTTCTACCAGCCTATAAAAGAGCAAAAACATTTAGGTAAGAACATATTGACTTGAAACAAAGACATGAATGTCTCAAACAAATGCTGCTAGACAAGACTTTTGATAATCAAATAAAGCCTGTAGCCAGAGATGTTTAAAATGGATCAAAAATTAAGCAAGTAGTTTAAACATACAACAAATCTCCAAAAGAAAGCATCAATCTATTACAGCTTTGGTCATTATTACAGGCGAGCATATGCATGCTCATATAAGTCAGGCTGCTCATGTTTGGGTTGCAGCTAGATCTAACTTCAGCCTAGACTGAACTTTTCAAGTTTTTGGTCAGGTCGCCCTGGGATTTCAACAATCACTGCTCAGGTCAGATCCGTTATCATCTTTTCTTCGCTTCCATTCTGCCCTACAACTCCTACAGCCAATTATAGGTAACTTAACAAGGTCTCATACTAACCCTCCTATAGGCAAACTGGTTACACCAGAAGAAACAGGCAAGTTTGGCCCATTTTTGTGGGTCATGTCTCAGGGTGACCCGACTAGCTGATCCTCTTGCATTTGCAGGTCTACCCAGACAGGACAAGTCTTTCATAATTGCTGTTTCAAACTAGAATTCACCAATCCATCATCATCAAACAATTAAATGAGAAAAAAGAAAACTGCCACATAATGTATAATCAACCAATAAGTAGGAATAGCAATGGGTTGGGCCAGATTTGAGCCAAGCCATAGGATCAGCTAGCTAATCCTCTTGCATTTGTGGGTCTACCAAAATGGTCAAGCCTTTCAAAATTGCTTTTCACAACCTTCAATTCACCAATCCATCATCGTTAAATAGTTAGATGACAAAAGAGAAAACTGCCACATAATGTTTAATCAACCAATAAATAGAAAAGATAGTGGGTGGCCCAAAACTCTTTTGTAAAGCTCGAACCTAGCCCAAAGCCTGATCGGACTTGAGATGCATAGCCTGGGCCTGAACCTGACTAGACTTCGAGCAGCCCGAAGCCTAATCAAACCTAAGCAACTTGGAGTAAGTGATGCCCAATTAGGCTTTGGGTCCGATCAAGCCTAATAGGGTCCCAAAAAACCCAACACCTTTAACGAAATATTAAATGGTCCAAAGCCCTTTTAGGCTAGATCAAGCCCAAAAGCAAAATGTTCCAAAGCCCAGTTAGATAAGTCAAGCCGAACAACCCAACTCTTTGGAAGTTTTGTGAATGACAGGATGACCCAAATGCTCTATTTATAGTTACTTTCCTCCACCTTTTCTTTTTATTTGCATTTTCATTTTCAATATTAAAATAGGGAGCCAACCATTTTGTGAAATATTAGCAGAGAAGAAATAATCTCATTCTCATATGTTGTAGGTTACAACAATGGTTAATATATATACAATTGCCTATACTAAATAAAGTATCAGATTTCCTAAGATACATGGAAATTTGTATCTTATCCTAATCCCTAAAAATCAGGGATTTACATGATTTCTATAGCTATACAATCTACTAGATAATACTGCATGAATCTACATTATCTGCATAGATAATATTTCATAATCTGCATGATACTGCATAATCTGCATAATACTGCATAATCTACATGATACTGCACAATCTGACACATTTAGTTCCCACTTCCAAATTCCCATATTGAAAGTGAGAAGATAGAGGAGGAAAGTAACTCTATAAATAGAGCATTTAAAAATATTACCTCAAATAACAAATCTCCTAAAAGATTGTAATTTTGGACTAAATTTTCCTAATTGGCTTTAGACCCCTTGTCCTAAATTTGCTTGATTATTAAGAAATATAATTTTATTTAAAAATAAACCAACATTACTTTTAATATAGGTAGGCTTCAAGCCGATTCAGGCTTTGGAGCCTGTCCAAACCTTACCCAAAGTTTTGTCAACTCAAGCAAACTTTTGATTTTGAGCCCAACTGAATTGAGCTCAGGCTATTTTTCCATCCCTACCAATAAGGTTTGTAATGGAAAAGTATATTTTGTTTCTTCTCTTCCATTCTACCCTACAACTCCACCAATTTTCTTTCAAATTGAATCCTAAGAAAGCATTCATTTACCTGATATAATCAAGGGCCAATTATACGTCAAACTTAACAAGGTCTCATGCTAACCCTCCTATAGGCAAACAGGAAACACCAAAAGAAACAAGCGACTTTTACCCATTTTTGTAGGCCATGTCATTTGACTAGCTGATCCATTAGCATTTACAGGTCTACCCATAGTGGTTAAGTCTTTCATAACTGATTTTGAAAACCTTGAATTCAACAATCCATCATCATCAAATAATTAGATGATAAAAGAAAATTTGCCACATAATGTTTATAAAGTAAGAATGGCATGGAATGGGATCGGGATCGAGATCAAGATCGAGCCATAGGATCAGCTAGTTGATCCTCTTGCATTTGCAGGTCTACGTAGACTAGTCAAGTATTCCAAATTTGCTTTTGAGAACCTTGGATTCACCAATCCATCGTCATTAAATAATTAGATGAAAAAAGAGAAAACTCCCACAAAATTTTTAATCAACCAATAAATAGGTTCCCACTTCTCAATTCCCGTTTTGAAAGTGAAAAGACAAAAAGGAGGAAAGTAATTCCACAAATAGAGCATTTGAGTCATTGGTCAATCACAAGCCTCTCAAAAGTAACGCTTAATTGGACTTCAGGCTCCTTATTCTAAATGTGCTTTTATTATTAAAAATATAATTTTATTTAAAAATAAAACAATATTATTTTTAACATAATTAGGCATTATGTTGCTCTGAATGTGGAGCTCAAGCCTTTGTTCCATTTGAAGCCTAAGAAATTTTATAAATAAAAACCCAACATCAACTCAAAGTCTATTCAATTTAGGCCAAGCCCATTGGTTTCGGGCCAAGCTGAGCCGAGTTGGATTGAGCTAAGGTTATTTTGACATCCCTACCAATAATGTTTTTAAAGGTAGAGCATATGAGGTAAGTAAAGAACATGCTAACCAAAATAATAGTTGGTACCTTTGCTGTCGTAGTTTCTCAGCTACAGGATCTAGGGACTCTTGTTTTGCTACTTTCATAGTGTTTTCTTTCGTTTCTCTAGATTTTGGTGCAGGTTTCTTAGCAGGTTTTTCAGGAGGTTTTTCAACAGGGGCCTGACAATAGTGAGAACATAGTTAAAAAATAACAAAAAATCAATCAGCAAAATGAAAATCCATGTTAAGCAAAAAGAAGCTCAATACCATAAGACTGAAATGCAACATAAATGGGAAAAGATTGAAGAAAACTTACATATAATTGTTCCTAAAAAGCAAGTCCAACCAAATGAATATATACTAACAAAAGAAATTAAGTTCTTGCAATTTATGAAGTTCTTTAGTCACCAATCCAACAAATCTGCACACATTATAGATCAAGTGTCCCCACATCCACTCTTATATGTTTTTCAGGGTGTAAATATGCAAGCATAAATGTGCGTGTTTCAGATTTATTTCATATCGCAAGGATGATGAGAATGTTTCAATAGCTAATCACATGGGAAAAAAAAGGATACTCTATGAATAAAAATTATTATCATCCCAAGGAATGCAAAAACAATTATATTTTCACAAGAAATCCTCTAACCTAATTGACAGACAAATATCAAACAAATTCATAGAATCTATCTTAAACCAATAATAGAAGGGATGCAAAAATAAGGCACCATACGGTTTCCACTAAGAATATGTCGCGCCTCACAACCACAATTTGCTAAAGCAACACGACCTCAATAATTTTTTCTTAGACATTGTGATGGTATTATTATCCCATATCACCGTAGAATTCAACCAAAAACTTGTTTATCTTAATTGTGAGAATCACCAAGGACATGGATGACTACTGATTATTTAAGGATCAAATTGGAATTGTTGGCAAGCAAGAAGACCTTTTGACTAAACCACTTTTGTGTTAGATATTGTGGTTGACAGCAACCAACATGAGGCCAAATTCAACATATTATTTATCCAAAATTTGTCCATATTAATAATCATAAGAATAATCTAGCATGTTGACACCTACCAATCATTTAGGGATAAATCATTGACACATAGGAAGCCCTTTATGACTTGGAACATACCCCAACTTGGGTAATATATCAAACTCTTGACAAGTCCAAAAAGCATATTGAATGAAAAGAAACATGCATCTCAAGGAACATCTAAGACATATAAGATAAACCATCCACAACAAAAATGGGCCTAAAAATTTCTTATTTTGATCCATATGTGCTAGGTACGTGAACATTACAAGACCAACTGGACATTGACTCAGAAATTTGGAATTTAATGATTTAGTAATTGAGAAGTAATAAATGCAAAATATTACCATCTCTGTCATTACTTTCAATTAAACAATCCATATCGTATACAACATGGCCTATTTAAGAACACGTAAACAGACAAGAATTCTGTTTAGAGTTGAGAGGTAGAAAAGTTGCCTAATAGTCTAAACAATTGAAAAAGGAACATGTCATGTACTCAAATTTGTTTACATTGAAGAAGAATTTGATAGAAAGTTCTCATCAACATAATTAAGATTTGGCTTATGTGTTAAATTTTAAATTTTAAATAACAATGAAAACCACATGTAATGCATGTGATTCTAAAATTATAAACCATATTCATCAACCTTCAGTGTAGATATATGGAGATGGCATGAAATGTTGTAGCACAAATCAAAAAATAAAATCAAATAAGATATTGAAGATTGTCAACTTTTCTGAGTAGGTGCATGCTCAAAATGAAAATTATGCAAAATCAAGATGGTATCAGCAAGCGTACCAAGCTCTGTTCATCTTCATCTTCCCATGATTCCTTCACATCATTTTCATCCACATCTTCATCATCCCATTTACTTTTTTTCTGCTCTGTTGAGATAACTATTGGAATCTCCTCGTCCTCTGAAAAAGTTTAATTGCATACATAAATGATATAAAAAGGCATACATAATATGACCAGAGATGGAGAAAATGATCAGAAAGGATAATATTAAATTTCGTTAACACACCAAACACCATTAATTACTTCAGTTTCCAGAAAAGCATTGAATTGAATTCACCCATTTAATTGAAACCGTATAATATGTTAAACCCATCAGTTGGAAGAAGCAAATATCACGAGTAATTCACTCTCTGCAATGCAACTATCAAAACACCCGCCTATTGAAACAGACATGTGTTTGCGGATACCACGATAACATCTGCCAAGTTCTAAGTGTAAAATCCAAAAGAAAATCTGTTTGAATATAACCAACCAAGACACCAACTAAATAAAGTGAATAGGAAAGGGTATACAGATATCTTACCCCAATCTTCCATCTTGGAAGTGTGTGAATGCAGAAATGGGGCAACTTTCCAAGAAACCAGATGTCTGGTGCTCCTACTAGAAACGTCTCACTTTGTTGGAAATTATTTCTATTTAGAATAAGCAAAATTTGAAGGATAAGCACAACAACAAAATCATAGCATTCTAACTGCAATAAATTCCCAGATCTTATCTATATACATAGAGAGAGAGAGAGAGCACTTACGAGTGACTGATTTCTGAGTTATGGCTTCTGGGAAGATGAGTTGCTGCAATCAAGTTGGAAGATCAAAGAATGAAGGAGATAGGAAAATATTAACTAAGAAATATCAAAGGGTTATGTTGTTAATCAACTAACCAAGAACAAGGCGGTGGGGTTGAAGAAATTTGAGGAGCAAGGTAAATGTTCAGGGTTTTAATTAAAACGGGTAGGGATTTTATCATCTGGTTTCGACATGTCGGCTTGTAAGACAAGTGAGCAGTACCATTAATCTGCTTTTCCAAGGTCCATATTGTCTTTGGAAGTCGGTCACTCGGTTTGCCTACAGAATGAACTAGAATCGAGTTTTACGTATCAACTCTAATTTTAATTACTATTTTAAATGTGAATTATTTGAATTTTTATCAAAATTAAAAGAACGTATTAAAAAGCCACAAAAAGATTATGCATTGATGCATCGAATCCTACAGGGAAAGCTAACGAAGTCTCCACTCGTGAATACCGAGATTACAAGCAACAAAATAGTTTAGTTTAGTCTATTGAAAAATCCTTGACAGGGGTCTTAAGCACTTATGTTTTGTAAAATCACAGATATAATCTCCTTCTTTGTAGCATTTCCATCCATAACCCCTTTAATGCTTAAGAAAATAGATTTCCAATATAAAACCCACTTCAATTAAATTATACTACCATATTTCTTTTATTAGGTTTTTAATCCGTTTGAACTTCACCCGTTCCAAAACATTCATCACTATATTCAACATTTTCCTCCGATCAATATACATTAAATTTACCTATAAATGTTGTTTTTTATACACTTCAACAACTTTTTAAAGATAAACAATATTAATAAGTAAAACTTACAAGCCACTCACTTTAGCGGCATACTAGGTTACTGACAAGCCATTCACTTTAAGGGCATACTAGGTTATTGACAAGCCATTATCTTGAAATGATTAGACGACTTGTCTGACACTCTACGATAACCCTCTAATTGATATCTGAATCAGCTGAAAAGTTCTCGTAAAGCTAAATCTATTATCATCGTTACTGACAAGCCATTCACTTTAGGGGCATACTAGGTTACTGACAAGCTACTACCTTGAAATGATTAGATAACTTGTCCGACACTCCACGATAACCCTCTAATCGATATCTGAATCAGCTGAAAAGTTCTCGTAAAGCTAAATCTATTGCCTTTGTTATGGAAAAACTTCAACTCACCAATAAGAAATTTAAATATTAGAGTTTTGTTTTTTAGTTTATTAAAAATTTAGGCAACACAACAGTTATATTTTGACAACTAAAAAAATTTCAAGTCCTTATAAAAGTTCAAAACACTTCTATTATCTTATCAATTTCTTAACTACAAATTGTGGACTTCAAATCCACTTACACACAACCTCAATTAGTTACATTAATAAACTTTGAAAAGCTAAAACAAAATATGCATTTCATTTAAAAACCTTTATACACATCCACTCTTTACACAAATGTACATTCTAAAACATGTTCAAAGAAATGCAATAGTTCTCAAAGTATGTACAAGGCAAAAATGCCTATATAGTAGCACGTGATGAAGTTAACTACTCACGAGGTGGAGTCCCTGTTGCTAAAGCCTTAAGCGTGCACCTGGGAGGTTTTATTTAAAAACAAAAAATAGAGTGTGAGCTAAGCGAATTCAGTGAGTGTAAATAAAATGTTTTGCAAATCTTTTGTAATCATTGATACCTCCCTAAAAAAATTCATTTCATTTAGTATAGAAGAATACCAATATAAAACATATAAGCCTCTTGAAGCCAAATTTCTCAATTTTACTTTTAAAGCAAATAGTGGCAACATTATTTATTATCATGAACTTTTATACGATATAGCCAACCACAAACTTCTTTACATTGTGGTATACCCTTAGGCATATGATCACATAGTTAGTTCTGCATCGCTTACCTATGACTGGTTAATCACTAGTTAAGGAGCTAGTTTTGCACTGCTTACTTGTAACAATTTTGGTTAGCACTTATACATGTAGAGGGCAACTCGCTGGACTACTGACAGACACAATACCAACTACTATTAGTAACTGAACACCCCCAGGATGCTGCCATGTAAGTTTGGAATTGTCTGACCAGTATAATATCATGTAATAAGCCTAACGATGTACCATAGGCCAAAAACAAAATCATTCTTCTTAGTACTTTAACTTATGGGATAAAGCTTAAACCATTTTGTAAAGTAATTTATACAATTTTGAAATCAAAACCAAATGGGAGGAGTCTGGAGTACGTTCAAAATTTCAACTTCTTTCAATCTCATAATCAAACAAATGAATGCATAATTTAAAATCACACGCCATCAATTCTTTTGCAAAGAAGTTGTTCAAATGAAACAATTAAAATACACTCATCATTTTATAAATTTATCATCAAGCACACTCACGTATTTTGTGCCTTTCCTTTACCTATACAAAGTTCATTTCACTTAGGCATTTATTTCCAATTCAAAAACAAGGCATTAACACTATATATTCGGTTTAATTGATCGTGAGCCTGCCCAGAATTCATATCTCCCCATTATTCCACAATTTTCACACAGTAAACGTTCACATTAGGTTTTGAGGTCTTCTAGACATTTATTCCCCTATGTCTTTAGTTTTGATAGCATAAAAAATCATGTCATTTCAACATCTAAATCATGAAACATGTACCAACTATCACAAGATGCTTCAACATAGGGGTAATATCATACTCTTTTATAGAATTTTACTACTATGTCTTTGGTTTCATTTCTAGTTCGAATCACCCAATTTGGAGGTCTTTAGGCTAAGTTATGATCAAAAAATGAGACTGGCTTAAGTGAACTTGAAACCTAAGACAGAATTTCACTAAACGTGGCTATCTCTCTTATCATCTTCAACTAAAATAGATTGATGAATCATATCACACAAAAAAACCCTAGCTATGGAAGATTCTCTCAAGCTTAATTCCTTGATTGATTTTCTTTTTTTCAACCCTTAAATTGTTAGACCCCGATCCCTTTTTCCTTATTAAATAGGTTTGCAATTTAAATTGTCTTTTGGTTAGTATGAAATTAGGGTTTTATTAGATTTCCTATTGGTTAG
>JAOTIZ010000001.1:8229675-8250033 GCA_027123425.1 Erythroxylum panamense
AATTTGAAATCAAAGATATGGGTAACTTGAGATATTTCCTTGGAATGGAGGTGGCCAGATCTAGTAAAGGTATCTCAATGTCTCAAAGGAAGTATACTTAGAGGAAACTGGAATGTTAGAAGCAAAGCCAGCGGAAACACCTATGGAATCAACATATAAGTTAAGTCTTAAAGAGGGTGGTACACCAGTGGACATTGGCAGATATCAGAGACTGGTGGGAAAACTAATTTATCAATCCCATACTCGGCCAGATATCAGTTTTCCTGTCAGTGTGGTTAGTCAATTTATGAGCAATCCTGAAGAGGAACACATGGAGGCAGTGTATAGAATCCTGAAGTACTTAAAAATGACACCCGGAAAGGGGTTATTCTTTAAGAAAGGGGGAGTAAGGAGCATTGAAGTTTTCACAAATGCTAACTAAGCCAGACCTGTAACTGATAGAAGGTCTACAACAGGCTATTGCACCTTTGTGTGGGGCAACTTAGTTACTTGGAGGAGTAAGAAACAACCAGTGGTTGCAAAAAGCAGTGCCGAAGCAAGGTATAGAGCTTTGGCACTTGGAATATGTGAAGGAATATGGATCAAGAGGCTCCTAGCAGAACTATCAATCACAATAGGGTCTCAAATGAAAGTGTGGTGTGATAACATGGCCACAATAAGGATTGCAAGGAATCCTATACATCACGATAGAACCAAGCATGTAGAGATAGATCGTCATTTCATCAAAGAGAAAGTGGAATCTGGATTAATTGATCTTGACTATGTGCCCACCAACAATCAAGTTGCAGATGTTTTTACCAAGGCACTAGCAAGAGTCAAATTTGAAGAACTTAGTTGCAAGCTAGGAATGATCAATATCTATTCACCAGCTTGAAGGGGAGTGTTGGTGATATACTAATATTCTTCTACAGATACTATACAGTTGTACTAGATTATATTGAGATATAAATAGACTGTATATAGTTCATATAGAATAAGTTCAAATCCCTTAAATTAAGGGATTAGATCATATTAGATTAGATTAGATATATCTAGATAAATTTCTAGATTTAAACTTCTCTTGTAATAGGCTATATATGGCCGTATATTTTCTATTCAATAACATAGTGAAATTATTCCCGCTTTCGTATAGGTGTAACTGTTGGTACCTGTTGAAAGATTTTAAGACTTTTAAAAGTTTAAAAATGCAAGAATTCACAAGTTTGATTTGAAAACAAATATATAGAGGCTTTTAACATCTGATAGATATTGTTAAATTCCTCTATCAACTATTGATAGGCCAAAAGAACATTTCTTGTTCAACTAGAATCTAAACATCACTAAATTTCAAATTGCTGAGAGTTGGTAAGACTTCTTTCATCTTTTCGCTCGATATACCTTTCTAAAAAATATAAACCACCAACCCTATCCCATGTGATTCTTACTTCAACTATGTTTTCCCCTTTTCTTCTTTTTGACAAAATATAAAACTTAAATGACCTAATGAAGAGAAACATGAGACCTTAAGCCAAGTCCATCAACTTCTATAAGCCAAATACTATATGCTAGCCCCTAGCTAAAAAAACACTATATGTTATAGGGAAGAATTGTTTGACCTTATAGACCAGAAGATTTCCAACGAAGAACACAGGAAGTTACATCGGTGGGAAAATATAATCAACTGCTGAATAGTACTAATACTCTATTAAGGCAGAAATCTTGAATGTTCTGGATGAAGGAGGGTGAGAAATGTACTAAGTATTTTGGTAAGGGCCCTACTGTATGATCTCGTCACTGGACGATTAAGAGAGAAATCCACCTTCCTTCTCTTATTGGTGTTCTTCCTTTGGAGTAAGAACCAATGTTGAATGAAGGTTAACTAGCTCTTGACAGAGCTAGCTGAATAAATTACAGCTAAAGTAACTAATGTTTTTTTTAATGATTTCGATACCTTTATTCATGGATAATTCTGTTGCGATATAGATAGAAAAGGAAAATAACAATCCATCTAACTAGGACTCCTATTATAGTAGAACTCTATTAAGAAACAAAAAACCAGAAAGGATCTTTCAAAAGCTAACTATCCTTACCCAAATACTATCCTAATCTAATCTTCTATTATTTCTCCTGTCTAACTAAATTCTCCAGCCTTCTCCAGCTTATCAGTCGTTACCCAACTTCTTCCCTCTCCTTTGATAAGTTCTACCCACAAAAGCATACTTACCATATTTTATGAGCTCAATTCAGCTAGGAGGAATAAGATTTATATCCGAATGCTGGAAGATGACAAAGGGCGAATCCATGAGGACATCGAAAGTAAGAAGAGGGTTGCCTTAGAATCCTTTACTTGGCAATTAGGGATTATAAAGCCAGTAAGATATATACCCGCAGAGGTTCTAGCAGGGCTTAAACAACTTGATGAAGATGCCAAGGTGGCATTGGTAAGAGAAGGAACAAGGGAAGAACTCAAGAATGCTATTTTGTCAATGAACCCCGACAAAGCCCCACGACCAGATGGTTATAATGGGAGATTCTTTCAAAAACACTGGAATATTGTAGGAGAAGAAGTGGTAGTAACAGTGGACAAGTTCTATAAGAGAGGAACAATCCTCAAGGAATGGAATAAAACGTTTATCTACCTTATTCCCAAACAGAATAATGCAAGGAAGATGGAACAATTCAGGCCCATAGCTTGCTATAATTTTGTTTATAAAACCATCATGAAGATCCTAGCAAATAGACTAACAGCGAGCTTGGGGAAGTTAATCAGCCCTGAACGGAATGCTTTCATCAAGAGGAGATCAATGGGAACAAATATCCTACTATGCCAGGAACTGTTAGAGGCTACCACTCTAAGAGGAGAATGAGGAATTGCACCATAAAGATGGACCTTGCAAAGTCCTATGACTTAGTCAACTGAAGCTTTCTTTTTACCTATTGAAGGCAGCCGACTATCCTCCTCTGTTTAGAAAATGAGTTCAGGAACGTGTAATCACTACTTCTATGGCAATCTTGGTGGATGGGGAACCTACAATACTGATCAAAGCAAGGCGGGGCTTGAGGCAAGGGGATCCATTATCCCCTTACCTGTTTGTCCTATGCATGGAGGTTTTGTCAACTCTCCTTATGAATACCATAGGGCAACATCCAAACTTCCAGTTCCATGGCAGATGTAAAGGTATGAAGCTCACACACCTAGCTTTTACAGATGACCTTCTATTGTTCTGCAAGGCTGAGAAAAACTCAATTGATAGAATCATGCAAGCAATGAAGGAAGTCCAAGCGATTTCAGGTTTAAGAAGCAACCCTCTGAAGAGCTGTTTCTACTTATCTTGCAACTCAAGTATAGAGGTAGCTTCTACAACTATCGACATAGGCTTAACACAAGGGCAACTACCCTTCAAATACTTGGGGGTACCAATTTCTCAAGGAAGAATCAGTGTTGTGGATTGTAAACCTCTGTTGGACTTAATTCATGGCAGAATCAACCAATGAAGCAATCAGTTCCTTAACTATAGAGGCAGGATATAGCAAATTCACACAATACTAAGCAATCTTGCCACTTATTGGATCAACCATTTATCCATCTCCAAAAGTATCCTTAAGGAAATCGATAGGAGACTTAGGGATTTCTTGTGGAATGGCTCAAACCAAAGCAAAAGCAAAGTGAAGATCAGTTGGGACAAAATTTGCAGGCCTAAGCAACAGGGGAGATTGGGCATCCATTCTGCAAGGATGAATCAAAGGATGAGTAGGGGCAGAATTTGTGATGGTTGTGCTACAAAAAGGAAGATTTATGGGTGAAATGGATACACAATGTATTCATGAAGCACAAGAGTATCTAGATCCTATAGTTAGAGATGTCAATGGGCTGGGCGTATTTTTAAGAAAAAGTCAAAGTCGTCATTTTTGACAAAACGCCCATGGCCCACCCGTGGCCTGTTCAAACCGGACCAAAATCGAGCCAGGCCAATTTTGCCATCCCTACCTACAGTCAAGGCAGGATATGTCAAGCACTCTCAAAGAAATTCTAGAGACCAGACAATGAATGCAGAATCAGGTGTTCCACAAGATTGGGAATGCAGAAACCATTTCTTTTTGGTATGATAATTGGTACTGTAAAGGTCCACTATATAAGGTGGAGGGCTGAACAAAACCTCAGAAAAGGTTAACCATTTCAAATCTAGAAAATTAATTAGTGAACAAAATCACATTCGATACATTATAATAGCTAGGACTACTAGATATCTTGATAATGATGATCAATGCATGAAGATTTGTTCTACGTACAGCCATTTCTATTCTTTAACTAATTCAACTTCCTAGTATATAGGAAAGTTAATAGCAGAAGTTTTGGAGAAAACTTCAGAGGTTTATAGAGTTCCATCAAGTAGATGCCTCACAATGCTTACTTTGTTGCTTCCCCTATGGTGATTGCTTTTCTTTTTCTTCATTTCATCTTATCACCAAGCTTGTGAAGCAATTAATGATGACCAAGTAAATGAATATTTTGGGGATGCTCTAGATAATTTGCAATACCTCTTCCTGTTGTTGTTGTAGTAAATATTGCCTAATCCAATCTGATTGAGATGGGTGGTGAGCATCCAGAGTTTGATCATCTTGCTGTTGCTGCCCCTTGATTCTAACAGAAACATGCATTTCTTCTTCCACCTCCCCAGCTTTGCTAGGCAAGTCCACGGAAGCAATCCTGCCTTTGTGCCCCGTCAATACAACACCAACAGTACCTACATGTTTTCGTGACAATAATCAACTGCTCTTGATCGCAAAGAATAGAGATCCTACAATCATAGCGAGAACTGGGGCAAACCTCCTTCCTCATTCAAAGAAGTTCCACTAGAGAACTTCAAGGGAAGCTCATTTCCTGGCAAATTTAAGCATAGCCAATCCAAAGCACTCTCAAATGTTGCATTCTCCTATACAGCCAAATATTATTTTATTTGAAAAAGAACATTTCTACTATGGAAATTAAGAATTAAAAATAAAAATGCAAAGCAGAAACTTAAGAGAAGTAAGAGCAAGTTCAATGTGATGATTAGAGAAGCCCTCACAAGAAAGCTTCTCGTAAATAGTGGTGAGCTTCTTGGCCTTCTGGGCTTTAGAGAGAGAATCTCTGACCGGAGCAAGAGATGAGGGCGGCTGGGTGGAGCGATCGGAGTTGAGCAAGAGCCTGCGGAGGCGGTTCTCATTCTCGGCCGAAATCTGGAGGCGGGGAACTGCAGGAGAAGATGAGGAGGAGGAGGATTGAGACTTGTTCTTTTGCTTTTGAGGCTTCTTTTTTGGAGCCATTTTGCTGGGAATGAAGAGCAGAATGGCACCAAAACTTGGAAATCAATTCACCGAGGAATAAGAAAAAGAAAAACCCGTCTTTTGACCACACCACAACTAAATCATGGGTTCGCGCGGCCCAAGAAAATGCTATATGGGCTTTATTGGGCTAATTTAAGCGGACAAAAAAAAGATCAAAACTTAGATTTGGTTAATTAATTCCGATCGAAAAAACTCGATCTTTATTGAAGGTAAGTCTGAAATATTATATAAATGAAATGAAAAAAATACAAGCAAGCCATACTCTGATGAGTGCAGCACATGTAAGGAAAATCTAATTAACTATGTTTCTATTTATATTTCTATATTTCTATTTTTATTTTAAATTTTACTAAAATAAAAATTATTTATTTGAGTTTTATTTCTATTTTTGTTTCAATTTCTTTCAATTTTTAAAATTTATAAAAATACAAAAAGTGATTTTTACTTTCTGTTTCTATTTTTCATAATCTAATTTACTATCAATTAAATATATATTATTTAATTATTTAATATACTAATTTATTGATTAAAACTATGAATATTTAGTTTAATTTAATGTAATAATTTATTCAATTTTGTGATTAAATTAAATATAATTAATTTAATAATTATTAATAGATATGATTAAATTTAAAATATCTTCAAAATATATAAATTTCAAATAAAATATAAAATAATTTTATTAAAATTTATTAATAAACATTATATAAGAGAATAAAATAAATGTAATTAATTAAAAAGAATTTATCTTTAAGTTTCATATAATATGTAATTACCATCAATAATAAAAATATAACTACATTAACATTAACATCCAAACAAGTTTTTATTTTTTAAAAGAAAATAGAAAACAAAAGGTATAAATTATAAAAGAAAAATAAAAGTATAACCAAATAGACCTTAAGCTATTACGATGCCATGGAGGTCCTAGTCAACCTTTAAAATTGAAAAAATCACGAGCGTGTGCGGTAAGAAAATGGGGACCATTTATGCCAATAGTTCAATGTAACATTAGATAGTCATCTAATTAATTAAAAAAGGAATGATTTCTAATTCCCTAAACTAATGCGGCAGAAAACAATCAAATTTCATGCAAGTTTATCAAACAGTAGTTTGAATTAGGAATGATAATGCGTTAGATTATGTTAGGATCAATAGCCATAATCTATGGTTTGAGTTAATTTGAAATTTAGTTGAGCCTAAGATGTGTGATCAAAGTCTCGCCAAAATAATATCATTTTAGTGTAATTTGTCAAATCGATATTACTTCAATCTTGAATTTCTTGAACCTATAAATTAAAACAATGTCACTTTTGGTGGTTAATCAAAACGATATCATTTTAAGGTAGAGAGTTTGGGGTTTTCAGGCCTTTAGTTTGACCCCTAGACTTGAGCTTGGTCAAAAACTCAATCAGATTGAAACTAACTTGTTAACTTCGAATTAGCTAAAGTCAAGACTCTACTCGTCATCCCTGGTCTGAATGTTAACACCTAAAGAATTAACTATATAATCTTCATATAGTTTTTATTAGTTCCTTTTGAGCCATAAACAGTAAAAAATTATTCAAGAAAACTAGCTTCTTTATTATTACTTTTTGCAATGGCATCCATTGCATTATTTGTTTTCAATCTAGAGACTTTAAAATAGATTGTAACTGTAGAAGATAATCTGCTATATCTCAAGTTTATACTCATAGTTAAAGGATAAATCATATTGTGATTATACTTTTATATGACAAAAATCATAGATTTCGATGTCCATAAAGCTTAGCCTACCTTTGGTTCTTAACCTTTGCTTTAAAATCATTGAAAGGATGAAATTAATCTTGGAAGAGTGATGTTTGAAAGGATGTATGAATAGTAGTGTGGTTTATCTCTTGTTAAAGGACTTGAAGGAGTAGGCAATCTAAATAATTTTGTCTTGAAAATTGTTATTTATAGGATCAATCCAGCAACAAGAGTAAAGAAGAAAGAATAAAGAATAAAGGAATACAAGGATGAAGAATATGAAAGTGTGTGAGAAAGATGATAGTGTTGAGACACCATATAAAGAGAAAAATAGAAGAGAAGGAACTTTATGAGCAAAAGTTGAGTTCAAACAAGAAAAAAGGGAGTAATAAACTCTAGAGGATGGAAAGTAGATGAAGATTAGATGATTTTCATACAAGGAATGGTGGAAACTTTAGAAAGAAGATGGAGAACAACATATTGAGTACTTAGATAATCAGTGAAGTTTTAGTTTTTCGCTTTAAAAACTATTTTTAAATTAAACTATATGCAACAATACCAATATCAAGTAAAAACATTCTTAAAGCTACTAAACTGAAATAAAAATCACATAAATCATTGGGCTGCCTCCCAACAAGCAGTTCTTTATGAGTCTTTTAGCTAGACTCCATAAAAATTCACGCATCTAAGATCCTTAATTAAAGACTTAATTATACTCTTTAATTGAAGGATTGATATACTCCCATTTAATCCTTTAATCTTCTTAAAGTTCTTATTTCTAACCATGGGTTCATTTTCTTTTAAATATGCTACATGCTCCATTATGATAGGGTTGTCATTAATGCTCTTTCTTCAAAGACAATAAAAAATATGAAAGAAATGAAAGAACTAGAAGAGGACTAACAAAAAAAGGCTTTTAGAGTATCAACTTGGGTTGACTAAAATGATTCTGAAAGTGATCATTTGAAAGGAGAAATATCTTATATATGCATTATAGTTAAATATGATGATGAACTACCTCCAACTTTAAATCCTACGATAGTGATAATGAAGTTGAATTGTCATATAATGAACTAATTGAAAGCCTCGAAATTATAAGTATGAAAAAGAATAAGCTACCTTCCAATTTCAAAGAGGTTTAAAAGCATCTAAAAGTGTGCAGATTACTAATAAACATAATTTAGAGCATTTATGCATAAGAATGAGACATTGAAAAAGGAAGTTAATACTCTCAAAATTTTCTTATTGAAATTCACAAGTGAATTGAGAAATTTGAAAGCATGTTAGGAGCTCAAAAGAATTACAATAATAAGCACATGATTGGCTACACTTATGAGAGTGCTTCCAACCCTAGAACTATTTTTGTCAAGGGAAAACATATGCATAAGAAAATGTCTTTACCTAAGATAATAAATGAGTATAGTATATCATCAGCTTCACACTCACATGCTAGGCAAAAAGGCAAGACATGTGCATTTTATAGTTCCCAATCTATACCTAAAGTCAATTATAATCATAGCAACACTAAAACATATAATATTTTATATGTTAGGCATAATTCCTTGACACATGCTCGCACTTATTATAGACATCAAATATCCAAAGAAACATGTCTTATAAATATTACAATGTTACATAGTACTTCAACCCCAAGAAAATATACAACTCGTACAACATTCAAAGAATGTATACATAAACAAAAACTTTAAACCTTATTTTCATATAACAAATTAATGTCAAACATATAGTATGATATGTCATTTATATGGCAAACAAAGACATACTTATAGATTTTTCTTCCTTAAACAAGAATGGCAAGTAAAATATTGATAGATGAAACCAAAATCATTAATGAAGGAGGATACGATTATAGGAAATGAAAGGAAAGGATTATGATTAAAGTGATTAGTTCAATTAATTCAAGTTACAAATTCAAATTGATTAATAAAAATTGACATTTTATAATGAATGAGTTTATAAAAAGTATATATATTGATTAAATGAATAAGATGAAATCAAATTCATTAATGAGGGAGGATAGAATTACAGGAAATGAATGAAAAAGATTATAAAAGTGATCAATTCAATTAATTGAAGTTACAAAATTCAATTAATTGAAGTTACAAATTTCAATTGATTGATAAAAATTAAGATTTTATATTGAATAAATATATAAAAAACTAATTATATTGATTAAATGAATAAGATGAAACAAAATTCATTAATGAAGGAGGATAGGATTATAGGAAATGAATGAAAAAGGTTGTAATTAAAGTCATCAATTCAATTAGTTGAAAATGCAAATTTCAATTGATTGGTAAAAATTGAGATTTTATAATAAATGAATGTACAAAACATACATATATTGATAGATGAAACAAAATTCATTAATTAAGGAGGATATGATTATAGGAAATGAATGAAAAAGATTATAATTAAAGTGATCAATTCAATTAATTAATGAAACGAATTTTATTGATTAATAAAATTTGAGATTTTATAATAAATGAATATATAAAATGAACATATATTGATTGAATGAATAAGATGAAACAAAATTCAATAAAGAAGGAGGATATGATTATAGGAAATGAATGAAAAAGATTATACTCAAAGTGATCAATTTAATTAATTGAAGTTATAAATTTCAATTGATTAATAAAAATTGAGATTTTATAATGAACGAATATATATAATGTATATATATTGATTAAATAAATTAGATGAAACCAAATTCATTAATGAAGGAGGATAGAATTATAGGAAATGAATGAAAAAGTTTATAACTAAAGTGATCATTTCAATTAATTGAAGTTATGAATTTCAATTGATTAATAAAATTTGAGATTTTATGAGGAATGAATATATAAAACTAAAGATTTTAAGAATTATAATGAATAAAATTCATAAATTGATGACATAATTTAAAAAATGATTATCCAAAATTATTAAATGATACGATTTACAAAAAATCAAGATAAAACTATGATGGAGATTGAAGACTGGAGAGAGTAGAGACTAGATAGACTGAGAGAGCAACAAATCGTTGTAGTCAGAATCGCTAATAGTTTGCATCACTTCTTCTGTGTGTAGAAACATTATATTTGGTAATGTAATATTAAACTTAAAAGAATATTAAGAAAATGGTAATAATTAATGAATAATTAGATATACATTCATGTTTAAATAATATTTAACCTAGGTCATGTTATCCCTAATGATTAAAAATCATCAGTCGCTACACGTGAATTTCAACATAACAATTACGGATTATATCAAAATTCTAGCAATGGGTTTGCAATTAACGATTCAATGAACGCATTAAAATCGTCAACTCACAATACCCAATAGGTTCATGCACAAATGACCGAATAATAACAAAATTTTGATTATCCATACACAATACCCAAATCAATTAAAATAAGATATCACAATCAATTCCTAATGAGAGAAAGAAACAACAAAATAATTAAAAAATACTTAACTCGGGTCGTTGGTGTTGATGTCACCTTCGAATCGGTGTCAGGATGCCTAGTCCTTAATAGATCTTTCCCGAAAAATTGCTTCAACCCTCATTTTACTCCTTAGCCGAAAATCCCTTTATTTTGCCTCCACTTTCCAAGTTGCAGCTCTTAAATTTTTTTACTGTTAAATGAAGGGACAAATAAACATTGCAGGTTTATTATCCCTCACAATTGCTCACACATAAACTTTCTGTGTAGCCTCCTTGCCTAGCTATCTGGATGCTCTCACGCCACTCCTACTGCTGGTGCTTCACTAAGCCGTAAGCCGCAAGCCGCAGCATCAAGCTGCAACTGCAGCTCTCCACTGCTTCATGCCAACGCCTATGCTTCTCCTCCTGTGGCTACTCACTGTGTTTGTGTCTACTGTAGCTAATTGATTTGACAAATAATGTAACATCCCGTCCTCATATTAAAGGTTGTGACCCGAAATTTCAGTACATAAGAGCTCAAAAAGAAATTAAGACAATGCATTTTCTTGCTCATGCATCATGTTAGCATATATGCACATAAATACGGAATGTTTCGGATAAAAAGTGTACATGCATTCATTGACAACTTCTGGGTATAATTGATATTAAATGTGATTTCATTGAAAATAAGGAGTAGAAGGAGTAGAAAGAGTGATCTTGGTATGAGTCGTGATAAGGAAAGATTTAGAGACAAGATTGGTAGTGATCTGGAAAATGCTCACTGAATATGCTTCAGTCTTTTAGCCACAACGTTTTCTCTAGTAATCCAAACTAGATGATTCTTGATTTGAATTAAACTAGAGATATATGGCTACATTTTGTGTTAAGACATTGGATTTCAATTCTGTGTCTAAGAGTCTCAAATATTGTCATGAAGTGAAGTATTGGGTGCAGTGTTGGTGTATGAACGAAAAATTTGTCTTCGAATTTTAGGGACAAATTTGGGATTGATAAAGATGGATTTTGGCAAAATTTCCTTATAAAAGTTGTATATCTTTCTTTTATCTTTCCAACGGTATAAAGTTTGTAAATTTTGGACATCTGAGTCAAAAGTTATGCATCTTATAAGTGGAGACGTTCTGGACGCGAAAAGCAGACAGAAAAAGTAAGACGAAGTTTTAAGACGCAAAAAGTAAGACGATGGAAATAAGACGATAGAAAAGCAGACGATAGAAAAGCAGACGGAAGAAAGCAGATAATAGAAAAGCAGACGTTAGAAAAGCAGACGGAAGAAAGCAGACGATAGAAAAGCAGACGATAGAAATTTTGCCAACTCCTTGTTTCCTCCTCACGTGACAAAATTTTGATCTTTAGGTGTCACATGCAGCTCCTCCATGTGAGGTAGTTCCGGATAGGGCCTTAGTTGATCATCATCCTCATTCAGCGTCTTCCCTATCCTCAAACTCTCAATTTCGACTGAGTCCATACATTCCAGAAATATTTCGAACATCTCTTCACCTTTTTCTTCATCATTTAATTCCTCTAGTCTGTTATGTAAAGGTAAAGATTTAGTTTCAAAAATAATCATAGACTCAGTACTTACCTCCGAGCTAAAAGATGTGTCTTTTTTAGCTTCGAGCTCCTTCTTAACTTTATCGACACAAACAATTCGTTGAGGATTGACCTCAAAATTCTCAAGCTCCTTATTACTTTGCAAAGTTTTTGAACAAACGTCCATTAGATACACCTCGGGTTGATATGACGGCTCCCCTTCACTTTGTGATTCTAGGCGATCAAGACTTATTGCCATCTGACTCAATTAATGTTCCATGCTCTGTTGGCTAGCTTTTGTCTCCCATCAGAATTCTTGCAACTGTTGCTACATATTTTGTAGAAATTGCAAATTGTTAGCAGCAATATTATTAATAAGTTCTTCTAAAGAAGCAATTGAATCCTGTTGGCTCTCCGAATCTTGGGCATTAGACCATGTATTTTTTGAAAATTGCCCTCCATCCTTCTGGAATTGTAAAGTATTCTCCTGCAATTGCAAAATCAACTCTTCCAGAGATGGATCGAAGTCGTGATAGGAAGCTTCTAGTCTGTACAAGAATTGTTGTGCGTCCTGCAAACTATCTTGGAAGTAATTTTGATGATTATCCCATCCATAACAAAAGTTAGGTTGATCAGTCCAAACATTATTATAGGATAGAGAATATAAATTATAAAAGAAATTACTTCCGTCCATATCGAATTTTTTTCATACGAAACAAAAAATGAAAAGATCACAAAATAATAGAAAAGAAATCAATTATGAACAAATATATACAAAACACTAATTAACTCACAAACAAGTACTAAAACACCATACTTCACGGTAACGAGCTAAAATTTGACCGCGCGTCGTTACGCTAGTCAAAATAAAATAATTAGACTACTACTATAACAGTGGCGAGTCTAGGTCGATCCCACAGAGAGTGTGTGTAAAGTTTATGAAATAAAATTAACCGGTGTTTACACTTAACGGGGGTTTTGGATTTTTTCAAAGAAGAAAATAAAATGAATCTAACTAATAAAAACAATTTAAAGAAAAATTCAAAAATGATAAAAGTGGGGAATTTAATAGGGACCCGGTTCTTTAGTTTAATCTCAGCCTACACCCTGACTAAGCATATTTTATTAATTTGTTTTTCTTTAACCTCTCCTAGCAACTATTAATCGTGGGTTAAAAATTAACTCGAGTTTTCTCTTAGGTTTTGTTTAATCAAGATACGATCGTTAATTAAACCTAACCACCGAACAACCTAGGATATGATCTCTAGATTTAATTAGGCAGTTGCATTATGAATTAGAAAAATCGATTAATCAAGGCAACAACTACATATGATGCGTCATTTAACCTAGGTCATGTTATCCTTAATAATTACAAATCATCAGTCGCTACATATGAATTTCAACATAACAATTACGAATTATATCAAAATTCTAGCAATGGGTTTGCAATTAATGATTCAATGAATGCATTAAAATCATCATCTCACAATACACATAATACCCAATTCAATTAATATAGGATAACACAATCAATTCCTAATGAGAGAAAGAAACAACAAAATAATTAAAAAAATACTTAACCTGGGTCATCAACATCGATGTCACCTCCGAACTGGCGTCGGGATGTTTAGTCCTTCATAGGTATTTCCCAAAAAATTACTTTAGCCCCCATCTTAATCCCTAGCCAAAACTCCCTTTACTATCTCCCTTCACTATCTACTGTAGCTTTAAATCCTTCTTGCCTGCGTACTCCTCGTCTGCTACGCAAGCCTCTCGAAGACGCAGTTGCTCTCTCCTCTAGCTTCTGTCTACTGTAGCATGTACTATGCTTGATTGGACAATTAACATTGCAATGCCCTTTTAAATCCTTCTCCACTGCGCTGCGCTGCCTTACCATGACGCAACGTTTCATATAGCACACGTTGTGCTGGCACGTGAAACGCAGCACACAGTCCACCAACTTTTTTTTGTGCTCCAACTTGCTTTGAACATATTCTCTTTTTGGTCTCAAATATATATCATCATATCCAAACTAGTAGTTAACACAAATTGAGCACAAATTAAATATTTTATCTTGAGAATAGGATTGAAATCACATAAAATACATAAGAAAATATAAAATAATTCAATCCTATCAGTTGGCCGCGGCGAACTTCTCTCAAGGGGCGTTTGTCGTGGTGAAACCGCCACCTTACACACTGCAAATCATTTGAATTTGAATCCTTTCGACCCTACCCTAGCATGATTCCTACTATATAGCCTTGAACAGTTGCCTCGGAGTAAGGGAACGGGACCTAGGCCTAACATTGTTTGGGTATTAGAATGATAGTTGGACTCTGAAAATAGGGTCCATCAATAAAACTCAATAAACTCATATTTCATTCCAGATACACTTAACAAATTCAGTTCCTCATCTAAGTCATTCAGTGTATTTATTCACCGAAACTATACTGCTTGAACTTCATATGCATGTACATATGTGTTAACATCGTAAAACATCATCAGAGTTACTTACGTGATTCATTGCCAATGAAGAGAGTAGATCACTACAAATTGATGCTCGGTGTTTGGTAAACTAGAAGTACGTTTGATAACAATATTACTCTCAGTGAAGAACAACGCAAGAGAGAGCAGCAGAAAGACAACATCTAAAACACGTATCCACGTGTTCTCTTTCATGAATTACACTTATCACTATTTCATGTTGCCACGTGTCACACATATACATAGGCTATTTGTCATCAATTTAATCAATCCACGTTTCACACTACCCAAAATTTTTGAAATAATACTAATAGTATCCAATTAAATCTTTAAAGAAAACAATTTACAATTCAAAATTTAATTGCCTTAATCAGTCACCTATACCCAAAAATATCAATGAATGCATGAACAATTATTTTAATAAGACAACAATAAATATTCACACTTGTGTGAATATACAATGATGTATGAGCATATAGTGCCCTTCTAATTTCTCACAGTACGCTCAGTTCACAATTTTGGAGTCTAAACCCGAATATGGGATGTTACATAGATAGTGAAGATGGGATGGATATCCCAATATGTCCTGCCACCTGTATTAAAACCTTCTCCATCTATCTATTATAGGCTTCTCATCTCTTTATCTACTCTGTCAACGTTCCTTGTTAGACTTGAATAATGCATTGGAAACCCAATATCTTTCCTATGTGCTTCTATAGCTTGTCTCGGTGTCTCGATGGCATCGGTGCCTTGGGCGATCCTATACTAACATCTTTTTGAGTTGCTCGTCCTATATAAAATGACAGCGAGCCTTGTGTTGGTGGATGCTCCACTACATTGGAACAATCACTGTCCCAAAGTTACTTGCTTGTTCAGAAGTCCAATAAGTTGATAGATATCTCCTATTAGTCCTCACCTCTTATGTACCATATGCGTATGCTTTATGATGTCCAATTTTAGAGTAAACATTGCACTAAGAAGCCTCATTCGTGGTAGCCTCCCAAAGACTTCCATCCTTTATGCATGTCGTGTCATATATGGCCTAAAAAAAATTGTCCCTATCTTCCTCTCTTCACTCTGAGGCCTAAAAGAACTGGGCTAAAGCATGCTATAGGTAAATTTGTGTCCACTTGCTTATACTACAAACATATAGAATTTTGATGATTTCGAAACTATCACCCTGCCCACTTAGCATATGACTTAGGATCCTATAGATGTATTTGAGTGCAGAGTATCAAAGGTTTCACATTTTGGAATTTTTGGGGTTGTAGTCATCTTCCATGCTAATGGTACGCCAGTTGTGTTGAGGAGACATCCTATACGGAAAGTCTATCCTAAGGACTACATATTCTTGTGTTTCCATGAATTCTTGGTCATAAAGACCCATTATCACTGAGAAGTTTGAGTAACTCATCTGGATCATCTTCCCAACATCCCGAGCTAGATCTTGCTTGGCCTGTCCCGATTATAGAGACCTTTTTAAACAAAAAACATGGAGAGAATCTTAAGTCTAATCTCCTAATATGAGGGCTTTATGATCTTGAAGAAATGATACCACTGTCCAATATTAATGAAGTTTCAAACTTGTTGGACCAAATCGATCTGCTCCAGCGCCTCCCAGTCGATACATCTGTTGGTCATAAACTTCTTCTCCTTGAGCCTCTAGTATTGCTCCTCATAGGCTCTAGCATTAAAATGCAACATATTATGTCTCTTCAGTGGATAAACTATAATTTCTTGCCCTTATGGCTAATGAACTCCACTCGGGTCTTTAGATGAGCCTTCTCCTCTCTACCTTTTTCGCTTGTACCTCTTATGTTCTTCTTTGTCTGGTTAATGTACCTAAAACTAAATGAAGTGTGAGAAAATGACAGACAAAAATAAAAACAAAAAAATTTCCCACACTTGATTCGTATGCTCACTAAATTATAGAATTGTGAAAACAAATATTAAAACCAAAAACAAATAATATAAATAAATAAACAAATAATAAATTAAAATAATTAGAAAATTAAACAAATATCCAAATTAATAACAATTTTAAAATTAAAATAATTACAAGTAAAAAATAAAACTAATATAACAGTTCAATCATAAATTTAAACCTAAAAGTGAAAATAAAGTACCTAATCTAATAATTACCCAAAATTGACAAAATTAAACAACTAATTTATAAAAAAATCAAAATTGAAATGAAATTAAACTAGTAAACAACTTCAAGTAACTATAAAAACAACAAATTAATCCTCATTGCATAAAAATTCATCACAATTAAACATTTAATGAGAAAATTGCAGACCTAATTCAAATTTCATCAAGTTAAACTAATAAATCAAATAGGAAAAGATAAAATTCAACATTTAAACCAAAATCAATGTAAATTGTAACAAACCCTAAACCTAGTAATTTGGGGGTAAAAATCCTTAAAATTTGAAAGATACCAAAAGATTTAAGCATGAATCAATTGAAATAAATAAAAGAACTTACTTAGGCGTAGTGATTTGAGCAGGAAAACACTAAAATGGGTTAGAGATAAAGAGGGTACAATGGTGGGTGCAACGGTGAGTGGAGAAAATGAGAGAAAATGAAAAGGAATAGGGTTTTTAAAACCCATTAGGGACTTACACGGTTGGTTACGTGGCTGTGTAACTAACTCCCAGATTCATGAAAATATAAGGGTCACAGGAATGTGAGTTTTTGCAAACTTACATGGTCATGTACATGGTTGTGTAACTGATTGTGTAAGTCTACACGAGCTTGTTTAAAGATCGTGTATATGTCTATAAACATGTGAACATGTTGAACTCGTGTATATGTCCATGTATACCATAAAAAATTTAAAACTCTAAAAAATGTTTACTAAATGTCACAAAATTCAACACAAAAATACCATAACAAGATATATTTGTAGATTCAAATAAAGATGCTCTCTATCCTAACATAAAACACATTAAAAATAAATAAAATCTTATACTAAAACCAAAATGGAAACAAAATAAAATTAAAAAAATAATGAAACATATCATAATTTATGGGTTTCCTCCTAAATAGCACTTGTCTAACGTCGTTAGGTCAATTTACCCTTTATGTTTACCATCAACCTGGGACTATAATTAATGGCTTGGTTCCACCTGTTTCTCCATATAGTGAATTAGTAGCTTGTGAATAAGTTATATGTTGTAAGATAATAATAAAGACATAATGTATCAAATTAATAAATTCAACTGAATCTATCAATTCCTTTTTTGATAACAAACTGTTAATAAAAAAGGAAAAATAAAATGCCTTGAATCTTCAGTTGACTCAAACAATTTGTCTTATGGGAAGTGAAAACCATCCTTACTTAAGGTGACTACTAGTTATTCGTCAGTATTTTCCTTATTTGGCTCCTCTTCTTTTTCTTTCTCAATTACCTTTGTCCACTCTTCTACTTTCTCTTCTTAGACAGAGCCTTTCTCCTCTTCTTCTTCCTCAATCATATTTTACCACTCTTCTACTTGCTCTTCTCCTCCTTTTCTTCAACCTCTTCTTTATCTGTCATATGTTATTCTTTCTCTTCTATAGTAGCAATTACCTACCTCATCTTCTTCAAATATCTTCTCTATCATCTCTTCTACTATCTCTTCTTGAATTGTAACTTCATTCATGAAGTTGACCTTTTTCTCCTCTTCATTCAAAGGCATTAATAAGCTTAAATAGTATAATGTATTTATCTCAATGTGTTCAAGTGAGGAAAATATCTCTTTAAATTTGTGATGGCTGGCTTCACTTTTGACAAGACCTTTCATTAACCACTCCATTTATTATAGTTTTATTTGGTGTAAATTTCAGTCCTTATTCTTTACTCCCTCACTTTACTTATTCTCATGGAAAGAATTTCATCATTAACCTACATTTTCAAGTTTCATATTAGATTAAGTTTATATGCAGTTCATTTTTTAATTAAAATGGTTACTCATTGCCTTTCTTTACACCTTTTGACCTTTTTCTTTCCTTCTATTGACGGAGAAGATTTTCTAATTAAAACTTTATCCTTCTTTTATGGACTCTAACAATCAAAATATTAATGTTAACCTCATCCAAATAAAAATTATCAAAAACTAAATTCATTATAATAAAATGATAGTTGTAAATATAACATCATCGAGATATATTAAACTTAATAAATTTGTACCCAATACTGTGGAAATCACAAATCGGCATACCACATTTGCATTCATCTTCATACCCCCATCAACTTAGCCATTTTTAATAATTCCAATAATTTACATAAACATCTAAAAATAAAAATATATGTACTACAACAACAATGCATATACATATGTACTTTATTAAAATAGTTAGGCATATAGGAGTGACAATGCCTGCTTACTATGTTTACTTTAGTTTTTTTAAACCAAGGTTTGTCAACACTCTAACAACCTTATAGTTTACCCATAAAAAAGCAATGTGTAAGAATGATTATGAGAGAATTAGGTTACTTAGTTTGGGATTCTATTAGAAACTAACAAATGAAAGTACAAGATTCTAGGATATATTGACAAAGTTTCTTAAAAAAGCTTCAAAAAAAGGAAATTAAACTGCTTCCTTTATATAATAGAATTTTTAAATCAAGTCTTTGAATTGAGCACGAAGCTTTTTTTTAAAGCTTCCTAAGGAAGATTTTTACATGTTAATTTATTTAATTTATTACCCTTAAGAATGTAAATTACTATAACGGACTTGGTTTAGTAAATGACTACATATCAATTCATTTCTTTTAAACTAATGTCTTTATAAAATTTAGCAAAATCACAGTTAAAAATATGCACCCATATAGTTAACAGTTACAAACATTTATTCTATATGGTTTGGTTCATGGCCATGTAAGAATGTGTTTCCTTCAAATTGTTCGACCATAATAGGTAATAATCACACATTTGACATCCAAATCATATAAAAAACTGTGTACAATAAAACTATGAAAAAATGATTTTGTATACATGCAAGTGTTAGTCTTTGTCTTTAACAATTATTTCTTCAAATATTGAACCAATAACATGGACTGAAAAATATGCATATAGTTATTAGCTTTGACCAAATCCTATTATTGATATAGATTGATGCTCAATGTGTACCTATCTATGTACTTGACATTAGCCCTTCAAAATTTCAAACAATAGCACAATTGATCATATATTTGTGTAGTTAAACATGTAAAATATAACACTTTTTGACATACTTTGGTGTGTAAGTGTATACCAATTTGCTTCCTTTAGAATGATGCTTTGTATTATTTTAAATCGGGTATAGAAAATCCATTATTTATAAATGTTACATAGTCTTAATGCATCATGGAATTTTTTCTATATAAATAATGCAATTGCACTAGATATGCCTTGTATTAAAGTGAAGGTGAAGGTGAGACTTATTTGTTATAGGTTGCGATATTTTTTGTATGTAGGGATGGTATTGAATGTATAGGGTTCTGGAATTGTTTTTATTAAGACATGATATTATTTGTACTCGATCAAGGTGTTCTTACATTAAAGTAAAGATGTGGCTTATCTATTATAAATGGTGGTTTTTTACCTACATATGTGTTGTATCAAATGTATGAAGTCCAGGTATAGTTTATATTAAGTCATGGTATCCTTTCTACTTAAAAATGATATTTTCATATTTAAATGAAAGTGTGACTTATGTAGCATCCCAACCCTGCAGGACCCGAACCCAATATCGTGGGTGATATCTGAGTCCGCGTCACACAAGATTGGTAAGCCACGGCACTAAATTCCGGTACTGAACGCAGAAAGCCATTATTTAAACATTTTTGAAGTCATCGCAAACGCAGAATTTAATAAACAATTGGGTCC
>JAOTIZ010000001.1:8252724-8263351 GCA_027123425.1 Erythroxylum panamense
GAGAAATGTTCCTCCTTGTCTTAATTTCATAATGACACCAAAATCATTTAATTTGGATCACTATACCAAAAGTTATGTTCCAAACAGTTCGGACATGTCTTATGTTAAATCATTTTCCAGCACGTTACTTCCATCCACAAATTGACCTTCTTAAGGACCAAATTGAAACTCGATTTCTTCATAAAAATTGTAGCCCTATTTCTCTAGTTTAATCCAAATCAAGAATCTCCTCATTTGGATTACTAGAGCAAAATTTATGGTTAAAAATACATTCATATTTCTCTAATCCAAGACTACACACTCATCCGAAATTCAAGTTAGAAATTGAAAGTCTTAGGGGCTAAATTTAAATTTAATTCCTTCATATGACTTGTAGCCCTATGTCTCAATTTTATTTTGCCTCAAAAATCAGTTCAATCGGACCTCCACAGATCCCGAATTTCGCAAAAGACTGAACCATGTTTAGAAAATTGTCTAACTCACTTTGATCCAATCAATCTTCGTCAATTAAATCTCAAAATTCATCCGTTTCCCACGAGAATGTGGATAATTGTATTAGGAATCCAACGCTTTGAGAACCAAGTCAATCGGATGTCGGACGGAAAAAATATAAGCAAAAGATTGTGAGAGGTCGGAAGTGGAGGTAAATTACTCAAAATCAGAAGGGGCAAAATGGCACCGTGGCACGCAAAGGAGAAAAACAGAAGAAAAATGGCATCGCATGAGGAAAAGGAGCAGACTAAATGGCGTCGCACAGAGGTAGACCATAACGACAGCGCGCTAGATCCCATTTGCGGAGCCCAACTTCGAAAATCTTAATCCTTGTGTTTAGGACCCTGTAGGTCATTTGCTGATATTCCACAATAGTGGTGGGCGCACACCAATCAAACATCAAAATCACATCTTGACTATTTCATAGAAATCATAGCTCTAAGTCTCTATTTCATTTTGAACAAGAATCACCCCAATCGGAGCTCTATAGCGCAAGATATGCTTAAAATTCCAAAGTGTCCTCATACCTCAATCATGCTCTTTAAACTGACCTCTCACTTTCGTACAATCAAACTTTTTCATATCAAAACCAAATGCTACCAAATTTCATGGAGAGATAATTTCATGTCTTAGAAATCTATCTCCTTAAGAATCACTTCATTTGGAGGTCAAACGAGGGAATTATGCCCAAAATAATAAACCATGTTTACACCCGAAATCAATTTAAACCTCTCTTGGCACGATTGTCATAACTTCCACCACAAAAGTTGGATTGATTTCATTTTTGAACCATTAGAAAGTATACATCTAGATATACAACTTTTATGAAGACCACAAAGTCAGATTCTGCATCTAGCAGTGTCCAAAATAACAATCTTTCCCGTAAATGTCCGTTTAAAGGACATGTATCGAGCTTAGGAGGCCAAAATGACTCGAGAATGTCAGTTTAACGGACATAGACTGGCCAAAGGGTGTTTTTCCACCCAAGAAGGTCTGTTAAATGGACCTTATGTCCGTTAAACGGGCATTGGGTCTCCCCAAAGTCCTCCAAACCCTCTTTCATGCGTCCTACAACTATCCTAACATCATAAACACTTGTAATCTTCACAAAATCACTTATTCAAAAGCCTAAACACTTCATAACAACCCAAACAACAAATTCATTTCACAATCTTCTCAAATCTCGACTCTTTTGGTTCATCAAAACCCCTATTTCCTATCAATACCCATAGTTGTCACAACCACAAATCATAACCAACATCCTAACTTGTAACAACCATATCTTATCATTCCAATATCCTAAATTTGCATATTATATGGCGTCGGAAAGCTAAAAGGATCATCTATAACCTTTATTAAGACATCTTAATCAAAATCATCATAGATCAATACAGAATTTCTTCTAAACCCAGAACACACCATTTACCCTCATGAACACAATATAGTATGCAAATCTATAACACAATACATATGCAAAAACGCTCATTTCATACATTTGATATTTCTAAATTCCACTAAAAGATCGGGGTCTAACAACATATATGTGTGCAATAAAATACGAAAGAATATATGAGCGTACGGCGACTGTCTGTAGAAAAAGATACTTGCATTAGAAAGAGAGAATACAAGACGCAAGAGAGATGGAAAAAGCATAGATATGTTTGTCTTTCAGAGGAGGTTTATATAAAAAAATAAAGGAATGCTAATAATAATAATGGGAATAAACGTATAACGTTACTGGGTAATTATAAGGTAATATTGTTATGAACGTTATGGTAATAATTATAAGATAATAACATTATGAACGTTTTGGTAATGAAAGGGGATCGGTAGGGAGTTAATAAAAGGACCATTATAGGGTAACAAAACCGAGTGGGTCCCAAAAATGTTTATGTCCCAAGTGCAATGATGACACGTCACAGCCGGGCTAGGCGGGTCATGTGCACAAGTGTGCAGTATCCTTACCCTCCTCAAAAGACGATTCAAAGCCTCACAAAATATTATAGTATATAAACTGATAAAACTATCTTACTCTTTCAACGTAGGACACAAACTAAAGAAAAAGAGATGTTCCAAATTTTGGAACAACATTAATACTAAGTAGAAAGGTTATTTCCGATAGATTCACTTGTAATGTTAAAACAATATATTTTTAAAAAATATTTCTTTTCAAAATCAAAACAAAAAGTTTTTAAAAGAGAAACAAACACTCTCTTAATTCTCTTTCCAAATTGATAATTTTCAAAAAAGTAGGAATCACGGTGTGTAAGAAAAAGAGAAATTTCAAGAATTATCTTTTTAAAAATAAATTACTCAAATGACCTTTATAATATATTTAAATTTAAACAGCTTAGTTAGCACGTGAGTGACCACAAATGGCCACCCCAGCTGGGTTTGTAGTCGGACCATATTTTAAATATATGAACTTGTTCGTCGTTTATTATATTTGAATTATACATTTTAGTGGAGGCTCAACTTGTTGATAGAGCGTGTTACTTACCTGGCAATCTGTCAGCACTGCTGAAGTTGGTTCTGAGCCCAACAGATTAATTCCCAATGCAAGTGTAAAATCTACTTCGGAGCATAATATCAATACTATCAAAAAGTAGGAAAATAATCAACCAAAGGCTCAAGGAATCAAGCTAAAGGGAAATGAAAACATTAATGTTTACCCATTCGTACACAGTTTCTCCTTACAAAATAATATTTCCTTCCCTTCAGCAACTGGAATAGTGCATGTGTTCAAATTCTTTCTCGGAAGTCAATCCACTTAGTGTTGGTTAATTTGGTGGGCAATACGTCTCTGATGATGGAAAGCTGGCTAACCGTCATTGTTGAAATTCTAGTAATATAATCTTCTTGGAAGAAAAAAGATGCAAGAAATTGTTCAAGTTATTCCTTCTTTTCCTCATCTTTAAGACCATGGTTGTGTATGTTCATTGTTTTGGTCATCGCTTTCTTTGTTAGAGTTCCTCTTTATGAGAACAGATCTACACATCTGCAAAAGTCTTCCTCGCTCAGAAGGCCATTTCTATTAAATTTTGTTACAATGCTCATTCTTTTTGCTCATACAGAGGATCATAAAGAATTACCGCACCACGATATGTATGTTCCAAGCTTTTGAAAATGGCTCATCACTGTACCCGATTATCGTCGTGATGATGGACCTGTCAACAATTTTAAAGTTCTAACAAACCTATATAACTAGTTGAAACGCAAGCATGAAGGATAAGCTGAAATTTCTTGCCTGGTACAACTTTTCATCCTTCAAGCTTGAAGTTCTAAGCTTGAGCTCTCCTCTGCTGGTTGTCATCTCATCTAATATTTCAGCACTGTAGGAATCATCTTGACTCTCGTCGGTCATCGAGTCAACTGGTTCTCCTTCCTGCATCATGTCTGTAAGTACAAGAACGCTTATGCATACAAAGAAAGCTAGAAAACTAAGGAAAATTTATGGAGTTCTAATATATACTGTCCCATTTCGGGTGCAAAATTTTCCAGTACGTGAATGATATGTATTCGTCAGTTCATCAAAAAGAAATAGACGAACTTGAGTATAAATTCGGAGTGCAAATTCACAACATCGTCCATTTTGGCATCATGTATGCCAGTCATAACCATGAATTCCCTACACTACATGTGATTAAAGAAGAGCTCCATTAACCTCATCAATTCACAGTTAAATGGAAGAAATTTCATGCAAAATTGTATAGTATAGATTCTATATCTTTTCAGCTCATAGTCTGGAAGGTAATACCATATGGTGCTACTCTGTTAATTGAACAAGTATACAGTTACCTACGATTATATCAGCAGCACGAAGGATAGATAACATACAATGGGTGATAAAGACAAATTTCGTGGTGAACCACCAGCAATTTCTTCATATTCAGCAGCATCCAATACTCGAAGGTGGTTAGGATGGAATATCTTGGGAAGGAAGTGTTGTCTTATGATAATGAGAAAGAAAAATGGCAGCGGGAACAAGATTCCAGCAATGGGTATGCAAGTAATTCCAAAACAAACCAAGAGGTATATGAATTGTAAGATTGTGAAGAAAGCAATGCGCTTGAATGGCACCGATTCCAAGAATGAAGCATGCACGCCTTTCAGGACTCTGTTCAAACAAAAAGGAAAAGATATTGAGTGTTGCGTTTATAATAAGTTAATGTCATCTTATATCAGTTACACCCTATACTTGACGGATTATTTGACTGTTCAACATATGGAGAAAGTGAAATCCCATAAGGCGGAACATTTCACTCTTTTCAGAAAATGCCATAAAGAATGTTCTATAAATCCATGCTTCTGGAGAAAGTAAAATTGCATAACACAGAGGCTCCCACGGCATATTATACTTGCTTCCATGCTAATTTTTAGGCATGTGACTTACCTGTAACGTCTACTGGGAGCAATGAAGAGCAACAGCATCCTTTCCCAAAATTGATTCCCCGGAAGACTATCTATTGCCATATAAGCAAAATATCCCCAGAGAACTGAAGTGGGTATCATTCTGAGTACAGGCACGAGAAATACGGCAAACCCAACAAAGATTGACTGCAACAGGTTGCTTATTCTTTGTTCATTTACTCTTACAGGCAAATAAACATCAACGTGTTTGTCAGGATCAAATTTACAATTGGAATCATCCCCATCATTCGATTTCATTACAGCTGCTTTCAACTCCTCCAACTCTTTATCTACTGAAGAGGTCTGCAGCAAGATTCCCATTAAAAATAGTCGGCACGTACTCACGCAGACCCAAATTTTCATTTGCGACATATAACCTACAAGCATTGATCACTTACAGGAGAAGATCGATCCATTTCTATAAACACATCATGCATTCTCCCGTAAATTTCTGAAATGCTAGCTCTTCTTCCTATGCATTCCTTGGCACTCTTTATCATCTTCTTTCGAATAAGCTATACGTCGCGGTTATACGTATAAGAATAATAATAAAGCTTTTAATTCTGACTAATAAAATGAAATTTAACATCATTAGCTGTTGTCCCGCACCTGTCTTTTGAGAAGTGCAAGACTTTTCGTGTGCATGGGTGACTGGGGAAGGACACCATTTGATGGAGGCAGTCCAAGCAATCCACAGATTAAAGTCTTGAGTTTGCAAAAGAAAATAAAATTCAAATGTTAGGCCTGAAATGAATAAAATGACGAATGGAAAAAAATAAATTTCCCCGTCATGAGTAGTATACCATAAATCCAAGCAGCAGGATATCATAATGATAAGCAGATGGATTTTTGAGATTAAATTCCTTTTGTTGTGCCAATTGTGAAGCTACACTGTGATCGAAGAAGTATAGGCCAGCTATCATAATGGCCGGTACAAGGGCAGCAAAGATGTAAGCCACTGGAACCTTCCCCATATCCTGCATGCTAAGTCTACACTCATGAGTACTATTTGAGGTCAAACTTAAATTCTGAGATCCAATGTCAACATGTAATACCAATCATTTCTAGCAATTACGCCACACGAAACTATATTCTTTACACAACAGTTATCAAATATTAAATAACAAATGTGTTTTGCATCTAACTATAACCTTGACAACTGTCCAATGATACAGTGACTCAGAGTCCCAGAAAAGTGGAGAATCCAGCCTTCTGGGAACTCCAGTAGGAACTTTGCTGGGTACACAGTAAGACAATGTTGTCCAGACCAGGACCATTAGGGGAACACCATAATCCGCCGTAAAACTACGGAACCACCCTGTTATAGAAGGCACAAAAAATAAAGATAAAAAGTACTTGAAATTCGAAACAAATAGATAAGCTTCTATAAATTGCCACATATATTTTTTGGGTGTTAAGAATTGTCACATACTGTTGTCAGTTCATTCACCTGTGCCATATCGCCATGATCTTGCTTTCCTGCTCTTAATGGCAGTAAATAGCAGACCAAACGAGAAAACGATAGCAAGCAAACCATTGGTATATACCCATTGAAACTGATACTTTTCCAACGTTGGGTTTTTATCTTTAGGAATATGGAACTCATCAACTAGCCCCTATAATTCAAAAGTAAACATGACTACCCGCACTGGTAAATCAGCTGCAATTTACAATGCAAAATCAAAAACACCAACGACTAAAAAAAAAGTAAGAAGTAAGAGATCTTATACCGAAATGGCCTCTTTAAGGAAAAGAACTGCAATCAACATGCCAAAAAGCTCTCCTGCAACTCTTGTGAATTTTGTAATGATATATCCCGCATTAAAAATAGCAAGAAGCAAGAGCATGAGGGCTGTCCAGACACAGACCCTGTATTAAGAAAACAATGCTTCCATGATAATACATTTCTTGCGTAAAATCAAAAGGCCCACACACTACGCTCTAATTATATAACTCACCACCCTGCCCAGGCTAAGTACAACTGACGCCCCAACTCGAGCCTTCCTTTGCTGAAACTGTACATGTAGCTATACATTATAACAGTGGGTTCGGCAACTCCTAGTATTAACAATGGCTGTCCTCCAAAAATTGAATGTATTATTCCACAAATTGCTGTAGAAGCTAACGTATCGACTGTGCTTAGGCTCCCATCTGACACAGGAACAAACATAATTTTCAAGCTCAATTTATACATGTGTGTCAATATATATATATATATATATACCGTAAGCTGTACATGAACAAAACATGTATAAGCAGCAATTCCTTTTACCTATACCTACCCTAATAGGTAAAATTTTATATTATTTAAGAGAATCATCTTAGTAGATGCTTTTACCTGTGTCCCTACTCAATTGCTCCCCGAACGCAATAACCGGAAGCGCAGAAGCAAAGAAGATATAGGTTGTTGGAGCCATTATCCTGGTGTGAATATTTTCAGATTCATTTAGATGACAACCCCTTTGTTGGCTATTAAGAAAATAGTTGCACAATGCATAAGAGTTGCGTACCTGATTCCACAACAAAGAGTTCCATCCCAATCATTCTTATAACAAGCCGCTCTACCTTTCAAGTCCTTGATAATTCCCTTAAACGGAGACCTTATGCTCTGCATTTCTTACAAGGCAAACTGAAAAAGAAAAAAGAATACACCCCTTTATAGGTTAACTAGATTAATCAAGAACTACTTGCTGTTAAGATGCGGAGCGTGGGATGAAACTTGGAAATGACAATTTCCAAATCAATAAAAGTCGATTCACATGAAAAACATAACAGCCAAACGATAGCATTTGTTCAATACCATGCACGTAAACAACTAAAGTATCACCATCACCATAGTGTATACACATTTCTCCTCCATAACCACGTTGAAAACCCGTATATAAAATGAAAATATTACAATGAAAACTTGGTATAATTATTGTCACAAAAATAACCTGTTCTCGTTGGAAGAATGGCTAACCTGAACCTCACCTATATGTTGATGGCGATAGTGAACGAGGAGAGAAAATATAAAAGAGAGGATAGAAAATATAAAAGAAAAATCGGAAATGTGACGGACTTGAGGTGAAGGAAGAGGAAGAGAAGGCGGCGCAAAGCGGTCGTTGGGGTGGTGGTGGTACGGAAAAAAAAGAAGAAGAAGAAGAAGGGCCTTTTTCCGCCTCCTGAAAATGTGAGAGAGAAAGAAAGAGGGAGAATTGCGGAGGGATGGCCAAACCATAAAATGGAGAGTCTTCTATTTTTATATTTTTGGTCAAAGAGGGGGTCCGTACGACTGAGCAATTGCATGATATTTTTCTTTTAAGTGCTCAAATAGAAATAAATAGACGAGTAATGTCAACAATTAAAAATATATTATTAGTAATTTCCACATTCCGAAATGAATTTAGTCTAAATATGATGGCCGAATAACAGCCTTTCTCTTATTCGATTATTTTAGGACAAATTTAAAAAAATTCTAATTTTTACTTAATTTTATAATATTAACTTAAACTTTTAAAATGGCCATAAAATATGTCAACCTTTAATATTTTACAAAAACAATTTGCCATTAGCCTTAAGGTAAATAGTATTGAAGTAGAATATCGCGACGACAAACCTATTAAATTCGTGCCTGACACATGATTTGTTAGTGTCACATAAAATTAAATATTGAAAATTTTTAAAAATAAAAATATGAAATCTTAAAATCTAGCCCATATTTTTGTTTCTAACTTAAAAACCTAGCATTGTTCTCTCTAATGCATTCATAACTTAATTAAGAACCTCTAATACTTTTACTATGTAATCCTTTGATAAGAGGATTTTTTAAATCTCGTATAACATGTTTGAATACATACGGTTTGTGGTTAGAGCTAGTCGGGACTTCTCCCTATTAAAGTCAGTAATTAGCTCTAACTAAGAAACGACTTCTTCTTAAAAAGTTTCTGGATCTTAAAATTCCTGTAAGAAGTTATTAAATTTAGAAATTTAATAAAAAAATTCGAGGATTGAGAGAAATAACCAACACAAAGCTAAAAGGAATTACAATTTAAGTTGAGCCAATGATTTGATTATCACTGAATCTTGACATAATACAATTAAGTGTCAAAGAGATTAAAAAACTAAGGAAGGAATTTTGCATAGATTTTTTGAATGAATCCTAAACATCCCCCCTAGTGGCTTATCTAGCTCGATACAAGACAAAAATGACAGAAATTGAAAAACATGGAAAGAAATTTGTATCAGCACAAATGTCCAAATCTCCTAACAAACTCCTATAGAACTTTCCTTTTTATTGATATCACCTTCTAATCGTCAAGCAATTATCTATAACATAATTGCCTTCCCTTTAAGATCTTTGTCCTCAAGGATGAAAATAGGGTTATTTCTTCATCAAATCATAATAATACTCCTATGTATAATGTTTTAGAGGCCTATGCTTCCATTTAATTAACACTGGTGGTAGTAGTTCTATCCCCCTTAACTAGTTGTCTCTTATTGTGTCTAATTTCTATTGACTTTACTTGCCTTAATATCTTGATTTTGGTTACAAATCATTGTGTTTTGATCCAAATGTAAGATGAATTGAGTAAAAATGGTGTGAATATTGCATGAAAGTTGAAGGGTATGTTTTGTGAATTTTGAATGAAAAACGAAAGTTCATGTAAGTTTTACAAGAAACAAAAAAAATAAAGGGAGGGGAGGACTAAAGGACTTGTCATCACCGTGACAAGTTTAATTATGGTGGTGACGCTTGACCAGCCCTCACAAGGGTGACAAACAAAGTCACCCCATGACATGTCTTTCCTTTAATTCGTCTACTTATTAAATGGTACAGGTTGAAGGCTCGAAAATTTAGACCTAAAATGAGACTACAAATAGAAAAAAGAGAGAAGGGTGGCAGCACATTCTATCATTTGACTTATTCTTCACATCCGAGACACACTAGGACATTCTAGGGACACAAAAATAGATAGTGAAAAAGAAGGCGGATAAGAGAGGAGAGAAAGTAGAGACCAGTTAGGTGAGGTGAAGAAGAAAATAACAAAGAGGTGGAAACCGCTTGAGCATCCGATCATCTAGGTGAGAACCAAGAAGGATCAAAAGACGAGAGCCAATGTAGAGAGCTTGAGAGTGCAAGAGACCACTCCAACTCCTTTATCTGATCATTGTTTGCTTGTTTTGTTCTTCATTTTTTGCATATTTCTCTATGTTTTACTTTTATGTTGTTTACTGAAGTTACTACTTGTTAACTTAACCAATTGATACTCTGTTATCTTTTAATAATTCATTTGGTTATTTACTTGGATTATTGCTTAAACACTTCTCTTATACTGATAAAGATGAGATTGAAGTATTTGAATATGATGAATCGTGTTATTTCCATAATGGGTTGATCTCTTTTTCTTGAGGCTTAATATAGCTATTTTAGTCAAATATGCATGAATGAGGGACTATGTTATTATCTTATGTTTGCTACAATTTCTAAACTAAATGGATGTAATAACATGATGGACCCTGCTTCCAGAGCCCAGCATTCGGAGACAATTAATAGTCAAATCACATTGCAATTTTTTAAAAAAACAATTAAAGCGTAAGCAAAAAATCGATAATCAAATCGACCTAATTTATTTAAAACCATTTCAGTCACAAAGATGCAAACATTATTGCACACATCAGAGTTTCGGTAATCACTTGGGCCCATTACAGAACACGATGTTTGTTTTCACAATATCTTTACATT
>JAOTIZ010000001.1:8270340-8280487 GCA_027123425.1 Erythroxylum panamense
CACATAAGCCCTCCATTAATCTCCGCATGGTTATAAGTGCATAATTTTAAACACATAAAGATTGAGGAACCAACTAGATTACTCACCAATTAACTTCCGAGCTAATGCCGGGAAGTCTCAGTAACGTCGGTGGATCGACGCTCCAGTTGTGCCTCTATAACAATCAGAATATAAAAACATTACCAAATGCACAATTTACAATATTCAAAATGCACAAGCAACAATTAGAAATGCCTGCAATGCATGTTCACGACATTCCCGGAACTATACCCAAAACTTTTCCATCACAACCCCTTTCTCTCCAATGATAGAAACTCAAAGATACCATAACTCATTTGATTTAATTTTAGAACTCCAAAAGTTGAACTCCAAAATATGGGGACTATCTTTATATTGAAATCATATTCACTACTCAATTGCCCTCCAAAATTGAGAACTTTCGAGATTGATTCAGAACTTCCATTCTTATGAATTTGTAGTTCTTTGTCTCTAGTTTGAAATAAATCAAAAACCAACTCAGTAGGACTTATACATCAAAACTTATCACTCCTGTAGAGAAGAAGTCCTCGCCGCGGCGAGAGAACTCGCATGCTCCGCAGCCTGTGCGCTTGTGCGCACCGCGGCGTGCAGGCTTGCGCTCGCCGCAGCGTGCGTCCTCGCACTCGCTGCGGCGTGGAGAAATTCGCGCACCGCGACGTGCGATCCCAGAAACTCCCGAAACCCAGATTTTTCTCATCTTTCAAATTTTAATCCATCAATCCTCATTCAAAACACTTCAAAACTACTTAATACACCAAAACAACTCATTCCTAGACTTCAATTCCATCAACACTCAATTATGCCTCATCCCATACATTCAAAAACAAGATAAATCAAGAATTCACATCATCCAAAACATATCCCTATTCCAAACATCATGAAACTCTAATTAATCGTCAAATCAAACTACTTTCAACATGAAGAGCAAGAACTTACTTGATTTATCTTCAAAATACTCGAAATATTCTAATCCTCTAACTTTCGCCACTCCCACTTTCATCACCCATTTTCATGCCCATCATCATCTTCTCAAGGCTAAAGTTTGATTTGTGTGTGGAAAATGAAGAAGCAAGCAAGCCAGTAAGCAAGTAGCAAGGAGGGATTTGTCACAAGGAAGGAAGAAGAGGAGAAGAAGATATAGAGAAAAGCAAGTTTCGTTCCAAGGAGAAGGAGTATCGTGCCAAGCAAACAAAAATAGGGTTTTAAATCAAACCAATAAGAGGCTTAAGGCATGTTTGGCAAGTGACTCTTTATGGTCTAAATTCAATCTTATTCTAATTTTTCTCCCAAGTTCCAATGGCTCTTGGTAATAAATCCTAAAGTCATGCATCTAATTTTCCCGTGCCATTGGACAATCAATTTCAGAACCGAAAATCCAATTTATCAACCATTTGGTCATTTTTTCGGTCCGGACGTATTACTCCAAAATTCCAGAAAATTCCTAAAAATCCCCATAATTATTAAATACACAAATTTCACTCGAATTTAATGATTCAATCCCCTATATCACATTTTCCACTCCAATTTAACGTTCAAATACAAATAACACATTTATCACAAAAATTTCATTTATACACTCATATGTCGGGAAATATCATGAATGCATGTACACTGATATGCATGTGCAAAAATTACCAATTATCTAGATATATAGAGGCTATTTAATGCATGAACATGCCGAAATATGCACTCCTATTCCTAACCCGATCCTAAATTTCCAAATTACCCTTTCCATCGGTGACGAGATGTTACATTCGGTGAATAAATACACCAAATGACTTAGATGAGGAACTGAATTTGTTAAGTGTATCTGGAATGAAATCTGAGTTTATTGAGTGTTGTGAAGTTGTGAACTACTGTAAAGATAAAAACACAGTAGAGAGAGAAATAATGAACACAGTAGTGAGAGAAAGCTTGTGTGAGGTTTTGGTTAGCTTGCATATGATTTGTTTTGAGTTTGTACTGGAGTAGAAAGACAGGATATATGTTTAGGAATGAACAAAGTAGTGAAAGGGACTGAAAAACAAGAAAAAGAAATTGGTCTGAGAGTGAAAGTGCATAACCCATGCACGCACACATGGGTGTGCATAAAGATTGCATACCCGTGACCAAATATTGCGGGTTATTAATGAGAATAAAGTCATGATCGTGAGATGAGGAAAAGAAATAAGTTATTTTTGGATGTCTGAAGGCGCGATCGTGACTCTGCTAAAAGAGGTGTTATGCACTATCATGACATCACAGGTGGAGGTAGGATATCGCAATCGTGCATACACACAATCGTGACCTTCAACATTGAGTTTGCTTCTGAACATCCTTTGATATTTTGCTATAACTTCTTCACCTGATATCTAAATGACTTGATTCTTGAACCAATTGATTCTTAACACATTGTTCTACCTGTCCATAAATATTGGTAGCTTTACGAATTGATTTGAATAAGATTAATTGAATAAAGTGTGAGAATCTGTTGGAATAGAATGAACTGGAATAATTTACTGAACATAATTTGATACTTTGATTATATCTTGATCTGTAGAGTTCCAAATGAGGTGATTATTGATTAAAATGAAACTAGAGACATAAAGATACAATTTTCTTGAAGAAGTAAAATTATAATTCTGGTGTGAAGAATTCAAACATCTACTCTGAAGTTGAAGTAAGAGTTTTGTTATAGCTTAAGAACAGACTGATGTATTTGGAGCATAACTTTCAGTATATTGAACCAAATTGAATGATCTTGGTGTCAATAAAGACCTAAGACACAAAGGAACAATTGTTTAGAAGGAAGTATTACTTAAATCCTTCATTTTCTAGATCTTGTTGATCATATATGGTTGACTAGAATGGAATGTTTTCATAAGCAATTGAAATGGAGAATGAGTGATTGAATTTTGACACAATTGGAGTACAAATGATATGTACATCATTGTAATACAGAAATATACCCGAGAATTTGTCATTGAACATGCATGAGATATGAAACATTGATAAATGTGTTTATTCTATTACATAAGCGCTCTAGTAATATGAAATTTTTTTATCTGCTTCCAGATATTGCTAGAACGTCAAGGGAATAGGCTTAAAGAAGCAACTATGAGTAACCTAAGATGGTCTCACTTTATTTGTTCTGTTCTGTATATTACTGAGCTGTATTAATATATTACTGAACTGCATTGACTAATTGTGTACTGAATTCTGGACAATATATGTCCGAGGCGTTTGATGCATGCAAACAATATTGGAAGTGTTACTTGCCTGTGAATGAGAGTGCATAATTGGATATTCTGATTCTCAACTAAAAAGTTGAATATTGGACCTATTCTGATGACTACTGATACTGAGACTGTTATACTGTGGCAATACATACAAGTCAAAGTGATTAAATTGATGACTGAATTATGACATGCATATCATTTCAATGCATCTAATATAAAGGCATCGTGACTGGAGTAGCCAATATGAAAGCGCTTACACATAAAGCTTTGCCCCGTGATTACTATTTCTACGCGTAGATCTATGCTCTATGATTACTGTTTCTAACTAAGCCTTATGGGCTAATATCCGTATCCGAAAGGCACTAAGTCACAACATTGTTAAAACAAATGTGAGTTTCATACATCTAGCATTCATATATGATTGGAATTCATTGAATGATTTGCAAAGCTGTAATGAAATGATTGACTGTATGAATTGTGTGATTTTTATGATGATTGTATTTGTTACATGAGTGAACCATCGAGGATGGTTACTCAACTGAGTTCGCAAAACTCATAAAAAATTGTAACATGACTTTCAGGGTTTAGTGAAGGACTCCAGAGAGGCTCCGACTAAGAGTTCCATGTTGGGATCAGTTTACGCTTGCAGATGTATTTCCCTATGTTGTATTGAAAAGTGTAATCTTAAGTGTTATACAATGTATATGAAAATGGTTTTTGAAATGTAATGATATTATGACCACAAGTATTTTCTTCTGTAATGGGCCCAAGTGTCTACTAAAACTCTGATGAGTTAAATAATGATTGTTATTTTTTAGACCGAAATCAGTTATAAATAAGTTGGGTACATTGTTTTTGAGACTGAAATTGATTATCGATTTTTTGTATATGTGTACATTGTTTCAAACAATTTGCAATGAGTTTCGACTGTTTACTATTCTAACATGTCATTTTCGTAGGATACATATTCGGATATCACTCAAGATGTCGGGTACGTGGCTTGCGAGAGTGGGGTATTACAATCTGGAGCGGTTGCATCATCTTCAACTCCACAATAGTATAAGGCTTTGAGATCGGAGGATCTGACAACGATGGACATACCAGACTCACTTGGAGATGATTGATACAAAGATAGTCCGGATGCATCATTTTGGCTTTTCTTTTCTTTCTTTTATTATTAATTTTGTTTTTCTTATTTTATTTTTTACCGAACATTATTAGTGTTAATTTTATTTATTTTATGTTATTTATTTTATTTTATTTTATTTTATCTTTTTATCCTTTTTTTTGTTCATATTTTGCAAGGATGGTTATACATAATATCATATAGACTTTTCATCATATTCAAAACATTGTAAATCTTATTACTCAGGGAAGTACCAAGTTACACCTTTCTCATTTTTTGAGTTTTTATTCATATTTTATTTATTTATGCTTCTATTGTTTACATTGGAGACAATGCACAAGTTTAAGTGTGGGGAAGGGATTTCTTAAGCTTTTGTAACGCTTTTTCATAAATTCTCATTAACTGATATCCCAATTTAGTTAAAATTTGTCCAAATTTCTTTATATTATTATTAGATTTAATTAGTGTGCAAAAGAATGAGAGTTAGAATAAACTTGCTTTTACAAGTCATATTTTTTGTAATCATTACGATAATTAATTTTAATAAAAATTGAATATTATTTACACATCTGAAGCATTTTTGTCACATTTTAAGTCTAAGAGCAAATACATCACTATTTTAAGGATGCATTCTTTCATATGTGTTAGCATGCATAGTTAGATGATTTTATAACTTGCTTTTATTATCCATATCAATACGATCACATTTGTTATATTAGAAGCATTGAAATGATAAAGGCATTTAGATTTAACCCTTGCTTTAGCCTATTTTTTTATTATGATCCTACCATATTTTATCCCCTAGGAGTAACCACTTTTGAGACTTGGCCATTTTATTAATTATAACCACATTAATAGCCTTTACCTTATTTTTTCTTGAAATCATTCAGTACTTACTTGTTTACACTGCAACTCTTCAAAATTACATGAAACCTAATCAACAAGTTATTCAATGATGAAGAAAATGGAAGAGAATTTCAGTGTTGAATGTTTCAATGAAGAACACAGCTTCAGTATCTCTTCCTAACCAAAACATGATCTACGTGTGCTCCATAATTCATAGCCACATGTCACCATGCATGTAAGCCATTTGTCAATATTTAATCAGTCCGCATGTCACACTAAGATTGGTCCAAATTTCAATATGTTTCCTAAAATTCACCAGAATTTTTGAAATAATCATAATATTCTCCAAATAAATTTTTATCACAAATAATCCACAATTCATATTTTAATCACATTAATAATGTAATTATACCCGAAAATGACAATGAATGCATGTATAATCATTTTAATGTGTAAAAATGTGCATGTCATATTTAACTTAAACATGATATGCATTTCCTAATGTATCAGTAATTTTCTCATTTATACTATTCTAGCCTTAACATGGGTAACAGGGTATTACACTTTACAGTCTTAGATTTGACATCTGTTTCACTTTAACAACTTCCTTACAGAATTTCTAGGTTTTAAGGAAGTAATTAAGAGAAGGCTTAGCTCTAACTTCAGAGGCACTAAGCAATTCAATGCTAACAAAAAAAATTGATTCGTATTTATGATGAACTCAAGGCTTTCCATAAAGCCAATGATGGAAACCTCCATCATCTCCTAAACATTGTAAAATTAAACCTTGAGAAAGCTCAAACTAACTTATAACTCAACCCTAACAACTCCTCTTTCCATAAAGTAGAAAAAAATCTTTTAGCAACTTCATCTAGACTGCTAACTTTGATTACTCATTTTGGAAGCGAAAATTTAGAATCAAATGGTTACAAGGTGGAGATAAAAATACTTTATTCTTTCACATATTTGTGTTAACTAAAAAGGCCTCTAACAAAATAGTCACCCTAGCATCAAATGGATCAATTCTTCACATTTAGTTTGAATTTATATTTGAGGTTCAAAGTTATTTAACTCAATTGCTTCGTACTTCCTCCACCACTTCTTCATCTTTAAGATCGATAGAGTAGATTATTCAGCAGAAGCTAAATGCTAATGTTAAGGAGAATCTTTATCTGTCTTTGTAACAACTAAAATTGAAAATGTCGGCTCAATGTAAAGCTCTTGATCTTGATGGTTTCAAAATCCTATTCATTTTAGAAAATTAGGACATCCTAAGGAAAACTATTATAGAAGCAGTTTAGGAGTTCCTTTTTTTCAAAAAAAAAACTCCTTAAAGAGCTCAACCATACATTCATCACTCTAATTCCTAAGGGTAAAAAGCACAAGTCCTTAATAGATTTCAAGCCTATTTCATGTTGTTCTTCAATTTTTAAAATCATATCTAAATTGATTGCAAAGACGTCGAAATACACCCTTCCTAAACTAATTGATCCTACTCAGTGTGCATACATTCCTATTAGACACATTGGAGATAATATAGCTTTAGCTCAAGATTTGTTCAAGCAATATAAGAGGAGAAATAGTAGGAAAAATTATGCCTTCAACTAGAAACTAATTTAGGATGATTGAAAATCACTAATAAAAGGGATAAATTTTTGTTAAAATCTTACCTATATGAAGTTCTATACGTTTCCAATAGATTTTTGGATTGTTAATCTTCAAAATTTCCTCTCTAATCTACTACAAGAGAAACAAAATTAAAACAAAATACATGAGAAAAGCTTTATATGTAGGAGAAAGATAGTGTTGGTATGACCAATCCTATAGGCAAAAATTCTCCATCCCATCTCCACTAATTTTTAGCACTCCTTCTCAAAGGATCAAAAGGTCTGATTAGGGTTGTTATGAGATTGTTGGGGTTTAAACTCGGCTTAGACCAAGGAAAAGGATAATAACAGCTCAAACAAAATGGAAACAATTATTCAAGAAATAAGAAAGTGCAAGGGATCTCTCTCTTTTTTTTCTTTTCTTTTCATGTAAAAACTGTGGAAATAAGGAGGAAAGATTTTTAGGCTACCTGTGACATCAGCTTATAAACGTGATTTTCATTTAGGACTATAAGAGTATTGGGACTATCTTACTAACACCACCTCATATACATTGTTGGTGGATCTTTATATTATCATGTCAAGCTTGTTAGGGAACCAACAACATCATTAGCTGAAATACAAGCCACAAGGAGTATGCGTGGTGATGTTGATTTGGGATGACAAAACTCAAACATGACAATATGTTATTGAAAACGGTAACAATCACAAGACTTGACTCAATATCAATGAATTTCCAAGTTCTAAATAATTGACTTTCTCCCAAACTCAGTTTCTTGTGTACTTGGGGCAATAACTTTATACCCTTATCCCTTAAAGAAACTGAAAATACAAAATATTTTCAAAATTCTCATTTGCTTGCTTTTTTTCTTTTTCTTTTTTTCGACCCCCATATATCCTACTCCTAAATAATCATTTCCACATGAAAGGTGGGGAATGCTTGGCTTATGGATTGATTAAATGAGGGTGCCAAAGAAATAGAGATTTTACTTAGGCTCAACTTGGCTCCAAGGGCAATATAGGGTTATTTTAAGTCAAAGTTAGATTGCGGTTCATAATTCAAAGAAATTTGCCTTGATCACTTCCTTATCAAATTTGTGCTCACATTTCGCCTTAATAGGCCTAGAGAACTTGTTCTAGGATTGGCAAGACCTCACTAGGTTCCAACTTGCCTAAAAATTTCATGGATAATCAAAACTCAAATGGGAAGGAAGGGAAGACTCAAATCAAAGAATATGAGTAAGATTAAACAATTGGAAACCGAGCACTAATACGGAACAATCTATCCACAAACCTTCTAAAGGTAAACCTAATTAGGTCCCAAGCAATTCTCAATTTCCTAAAAGTAAGGCCAAAATCAAAACCTTTAAAGATCAAAATTTCTTAATGAGGTTTCCCTTTGTAAAGCTCTTATTTGCAGAAAGTTAATTTGGAAATTCAACTATGCAAGAAAAATGCAAAAAAAATGATGAGTAATGGTAAGAAAGTTTTGCAAAATTATGTCCACCGTCTCCCCTCCCCAAACTCAGATAGGACATTGTCTTCAATGTCAAGACGCGCAGGCACAATTTGAAGTAGGTAAGTAAGCATATTTATGCATAGGTAAGGACAAAAAAAATGTCAGCAGTCAACCGCATGCATTGGCTATGCAGGATAATGTATGCCCAGAATATAGAAATGCTGCAGATGAAATTCAAATACAAACAACCCCAAAATTCAATGATATGCTAAGTCATGAGTAAAGAGGCACAAAGAACTTCCTTGTAATGAGCTTGGATCATTTTCTTCATAAGTGTAATTCCTCCCATCAAAATCCGCTTGTAAGGTCTAAATTCCTACGATTAAAACAAAGAGAAACGCTAATTTTAGGTTAAATATAAATAAAAAATAAAAACAACTAAGGTGTGAAACTTGAGTTGCCTCCCAAGAAGCGCTAATTTAAAATCCTTAACTTGACTTGGCCAAATGGTTGCTCAAGGGTCAGGGTTGGAAAGGGATTGATTGACTCCTTTTTTATTGGAAATATAGCCACATAAGGCTTTAATCTCTACCCATTGACCTTAAATACTCCAGTTTTGGGATCCTCAACTTCTATCGCATAAGGCTTTAATCTCTGCCCATTGAACGGTCCCGACCACCTCGACTTCAACTTTCTAGGAAATAGCTTGAGTCGTGAATTAAATAGCAAGACCGAATCTCCTTCCTTGAACTCTCTTTTGATAATATGTTGGTCGTGCCATCTCTTAGTTCTTTCCTTGTAGATTCGGGCATTCTCATAAGTATCTAAGCGAAGCTCCTCCAACTCATTAAATTGAAGTAAACGCCTCTCTCCAGCTACCTTGAAGTCCAAATTAAGCTTCTGAACAGCCCAGTATGCTTTGTGTTTTAGCTCGACTAGAAGGTGGCATGACTTTCCATACACAAGTCTGAATGGAGTAGTCCTGATTGGAGTCTTGTATGCTATTCTATAGGCCCAGAGAGCATCATCTAACCTCAAAGACTAATCTTTTTGTGAGGTGTTTACTGTTTTCTCCAAGATGCTCTTAAACTCCCTATTTGAAATTTTGGTTTGCCCATTAGACTGAGGGTGGTAGGCCAATGCTAACTTGTGGTATACCCCATATTTCTTCAAAAAGTTGGCGAATGAGCTGTTGATAAAATGACTTCCCCTATCACTAATAATTGCCCGAGGAGTGCCAAATCTAGTGAAAATATTTCTCTTGAGGAATCTAATGACCACCTTGGCGTCACAAATTGGTGCAGCGATTGCTTTCACCCATTTGGAGACATAATCGACCCCTACAAGAATATATTTATTGTCAAGAGAAGATGGTAGTGGCCCCATGAAACCTATCCCCCAAACGTCAAAAAGTTCGACCTCCAAAATTCCTTTAAGGGGCATCTCATGTTTTCGAGAAATATTTCCAGCTCTCGAGTATTTATCACATGCTTGCACAAAATTTCTTGCATCCTTGAAAAGTGTAGGCCAATGGAATCCCGCTTAGAGAACCTTTGCTGCCGTCTTTTCAGAACTGAAATGGCCTCAATAGGGGGATGCATGACAGTGATTTAGGACAGCTCCTACTTCTTCACTTGGTAAACATCTTCGAATCACCCCATCGCCACAACGCTTGAAAAGGAAGGGCTCCTCCCATATATAATGCTTGAGCTCCGAAAAGAACTTCTTCTTTTGCTGGAAAGTAAATTCAGGTGGCAAGACTCCTGAAACAAGAAAATTCACATAGTCAGCATACCATGGAACTTGTAATGTTGCTGCAGCAATTTTGTGTAATGAATAACACAATTCTGGT
>JAOTIZ010000001.1:8280587-8292514 GCA_027123425.1 Erythroxylum panamense
GTAATGGTTGGCCAAACACAATACCAGCAAAATCAATTTCAAAACAGAGAAATCAAAACCAAAAATCCATACAAATAAATCAACCGAGATTTAGTCCATAAAATTAGCTAAAAGCTTCAGCCCAACTTTGAAACTTTGGGGAAGCTACTCACTCATGGTAGGATGAAAACCGCAAACATTAAAGTCAACAAACATCATATGAGACACTAAATAATAAATAGAGGATAAATGGGTTTTCGGGTCTCCCTTTTCGCGTTTATTATTTTACGTCTCTCACTGATGTTGCGTCCTTGCTTGGTTTGTGCCAACGTCCCTTGCTTTTGTGATTTTTTTTATCCTCAGTTGTCGCCTGCGTCGTTGATGGTGTCTGCGTTATTTCCTGGAGCTTGCATGTGTGTTGTCCTCCTTCTATTGCTTGCTATTAACGCACCCCTATATCCCAGCTCAAGTTATTTTTGTTTTCACCTTAAACCACCAGCTCTTCAATTCGTTATTGCTCGCCAATGCCTTGATGCTTAGTGGAAAGAGTTTTGGTGTAAAAAAACGAAAATAGCATTGGTGCTTGGTGGGGCTCTTGGTCTCTCTCTTTGCTTTTGTGTGGGTCTGATTTGTCTCCTCTTTCTCTCCGAAACCTAGCTGGTGCGTTACTTTTTCTGAAACTCTTCCCTACGTTATTGCTTGGTTGTAGAGTGAGTGCTTGATTAATTAATGAGTGGAGAGTTGAGAGCTCCTCTTGTCCCACCAGCTCTCTCTTGGTATAACGTTGGTGCTCTCCTTGAAAAGTGAGTGGAATGAGTTTTTGTGAGTGGCCCCTCTTGTGTAACGTGAGTGCCTTCTTTGTCAAATGAGTGGAGAGTCCTTCCTTCGTTTCTTTTCTTTTGTGGGTCACGCATTCTCTTCCTGCTGTAGCCGTCAGTGGTGCGTCTCCTCCCTTGTATGCTTTTTCTTGTTTTGGCTTTAATTTGCTCCTGTTGCTCACGCACGTAGCTCCTCTCCTCTAAGGTGATTTTTTTTTTCTTTCAAAACAACCAGCTGCCACGTTGGTTTTCTCTCCCTTTCAGCTCACACCTCCACTCTTCAGCGTTGACGTTGGTGTCTCCTCCCAAAAGTTACGTGATTTTCTTCCTTTTGTGGGTCGGCGTGTGGTCCCCTTTTGCATTGTTTTTATGGTGGAGCTTCCTTGGTGGGTCTCCATGACTGCGTGGGTTAATGTTGTGAAGGTCTGGCTCCACTGTAGTTTGATGTCTTGCGTTGTTTTCTCCTCCACCTGGTGGGTCACGCACTCTCCTTCTTTTGTCCCTTACAGCTGCCAACATTGAAGTCTATTTGTTTTTAATTGTGTATAACGTGAATGCCTTGTGGCGTGGTGGTCTGTAGCGTGATGTAGCTTCCCCTAGATGCATGCGTGATCTGCCCCTCATGTCCACAGTAGCTAGCGTTATTTATCTCCACCAGCAGCCTTAATCAATGTGGTTGTGCGTGATTTTTCTTCTCCTCTTGTCTGTTGGAAGCGTCATGCCTTGCGTTTCTGCTTTTCTCCAATGCTTCCCTCTGCGACAACGTTTCGACTTGGACTGTTGTGGTTCTTTTTCAATTAAAAATAAGTCCATTTTCTACAAATTAAACAGGACCCACTATAAATGCAGATTAAGGTAAACCAAGCTATTTAGCAAGAAAAAAAATATAACCCAATAATTAATCCAGAACTGAAGGGAAAATGCCATTAATTCTAATGATAAAAATGCATCCAACATGGTGTACACTTACCAGCTGCAAATATGGAGAATAAGAATAATTTATTTTCGTTAGTTTTATTCCAACTTACCTTTGTCCTACCTTTGTCCTCTCCTTATATATATGCTCTTCTGTCTTATTTTTATGGGCTATGTTGGGTTTTATGGGCTTTACAACCATATAGCAGCAAAGGAATCCTAATTGAGGTTAAGATTAAGAGGATCATATAAGAAAGGAGAGCAGCATTTGGAGTAGGTAGGGTCAGGGTCAGAGACACAAGTAAAGTGTAGAAAGAAGGAATCTATTAGCAAAGAGGGAGAAGCCCATACAATAAAGAATGAAGGAAAACCAATTACTAATGTTTCCAACAAGCTAACCGGGAAATTGATACAACCACTAGGTTTCAAGATATATTGGTACAACATTATATGGAATAAGCATTTGATTCCTAGAAACTCATTTTTTATGTGGCTGCTAATGAAAAATAAACTAAGTACAGTGGACAAGTTGCATTTTCTGGTAGTAGATAAGAATTGTTCCTTATGTGGGGATTGTGATGAATCTAGGGACCACTTGTTTTTTTAGTATCACTTTGCTTCTGGTGTTTGGAAAGAGATTGAAAGATATTGTTAATAAGACCTCAGAGGGAATTCATTCTCAGAAACCATTCAATGGCTGATGGATCATTCTTATAATCATAAAGACATTTTGGGGACTTGTTTTATTGCTTTGGAGACCTGTATCTATGGAATATGGAATGAAATGAATAATAGGAGATTCAAAAACAAATTTGCAGTTGCGAAAGAGACAACAACAGTGATTCTATAAACCATCAAGGAGACCCTTTTCTTAAGAACTAAGTCAATTGACTCTATGGAAGATTAAGTTGCTAACCTCTTATTATTTGTATTTTTTGGTATTTTTGTAGTGAGATTACTCCAATCTCCATACTAGTGTTTGAGATTTTCCCAATGGACTATTTGTAATCTTCTTTATTGTCTTTTAATACATTTCTTTAATTTTTCAAAAAAATTGAGGAATGAAGGATTGATTTCTACGTATGAGATTGCAACTTCATCTGAGAAGGATTTGATAATTAAGACTTTTTTTTACTATGAATTTTATTTCATTCTAAAATAGAAATTAATTTTGGACGAGAGAAACAAAAATTAATAAGTTTGTTTAATATAAAACACAAATTAAATGAGGTTTTGTATTTCTTTGTGAGATTAATTCCTCATTTACTTATGTAAGGATAAATATTAAAAATCATCCTCATGCTTGAAATTACTTTTATTAAAAATAAAAGGTGTTACTGTTCACATTCTACTGTAATATTTAATATAGAAGAAACAAAACAAGTTTAGAATAATCATTTCTTTAAAAAAAATAGATCTTGAGTTAGAAATATGAAACAAAGACACACTTTTATGTTGTTATTGCATTTCTTAAAAGTAAATTTATAACTAAATTAGAAAAGAGTTTAACTTGGATAGATGAGAAGTCATTTTCATTAAAAAAATAATTAGATTTTATAGAACATAATTATTTGTATTTGAAAAACCTTAAACTAGAACATCATAATCGTAACTTCTCAAAATCATAAAATAACATATATAGCAACCGAATTCGATCAGAGAAGAAGAAAACTCAAAAAGGGAGCAAAGAAATCATTGTTAAGACATCTAATCACACACTTGCAATATAACTCCAATGTAGTCCCATTCATAATTCAAGATCTTCAGTTTACGATCTTCGATAATTTAAAAAAGAAAAACAAACAACCGATCACCTTTGGACTCCACGATATACAGGAAAATTATCACCGGCTTTCAAATTCAGGTGAATGTTGTGCACAAGGTAATGAAGACGAAGACTATCAAAAAATTCTAACCTGAGCCATCCTCAGCGTTAGAGAGACCATTTATCACACTGTTTGATCAAGTTTGGCTAAACTTTATAATTTCTATAAAATATCCAGTGGTGTCGTATGTTTACTTTCAACTACCAGCGTCACTAACGAGAACAAGGTGATCACCATCTCTAACAACATCTATACTCTCAACTTCAGCTCCTCCATCTTTGGATAGAATTTTCTTGGGGTAGAATCCAAACTTTTGGGCACCAATGTCAAACAGTTCTTGAAGAGTCTTTGGCAATAAAACAAGCTTTCCAGCAACTTCACCTTTCTCAGGACAACTAAGAGTCACTCTGCAAGGTGAGCTCAAGTTTCTGAAACCAGAAGTACGACTGGCATATCTAATTGGGTCATTCTCAACAGCTCCTGAAAAGTAAATTTCTTTTGGCGTAAAAATCTAACAATGTAATAGAACTATTACCATACAGATAACAAATTTGCTAAGACATTCTGGTTGACTCTTGTTGATATGTTCTTATTCAATAACTTCCCTTCATTTTCAAAAGGTAAATTACGTGTCCTACCACTACGGTCTTTTAATCAAGACAAGATCCTCTGTTCAGTATTACTCTGTCTTATTCTGTCTCATGAAATCTCAGCCATTTATTTTACATGACCCACGCGTAATTTACGCGGGACCCATATAAATAAATAGCTGAGATTCATTAGACAGAATAAGACACCATAATATTAGACAAGAGATCTGGACTCCTTTTAATCTCAAAGTATAAGGATGATTTGGTAATCCTTCAAACAAAGAACATCGTCTGGAAGGACTTAAAAAGCAGAGAAATTCTCACCAGTGTTAGCCGCTGACATTATGGCAAAAAGTGAGTTGCTAAAATCGTTAACCCTTCGTCTTTGATGAGTTGCTGACCATGTTACTTCAGGAATACGCGGCATAGTATCATGATGTAAATATGGAGATATAGAAGGTTCACTGCTGTACTTCGGAAGAGGCTTCAAAGGTGGCTCTCCCTCCTTTTGGGGGCTTAATGGAATAGAAATTTTTCTCATCTCTTGTCGGCCTTCAATCAAAATTTTAATATCTTCATGGCCCTGATACTCTGCTAAAGCCCTTGGGGTCCATCCATGAGCATCTGGCCTATCAATATCAGCTCCTTGATCTAAAAGGAACTGAACCATTTTGGTGTTTCCTTCAGATATTGCTGCATGAAGTGCCGTGGTTCCACCAACTGAAGGCAATGTAACATCCCCACCATACTCAACAATCTTCTTCAGTAAATTCAGATTGTTCTGTTCAGCAGCTGTGTACGCAAATTGACCCACATCCCCAGAAGATAAAGTCGCACCATTGTCAACGAGAAGTTTAGCGATAGAGTTGTACTCCCCAACCAATGCTTCCCATAGAGGAACGATGCCTTCTGAATCTGCATAAGTACAAAATAGTGAACCCTTTCCCTCTCCCGTTTATTTTTTTTCTTTTTTCTCTTCTTCTTCAATCAACACAAACCAAGGTTGACAGAAGCTTGAAGTGATAAACATATAACAGCAATGATGAAGAAAATATAATTTCTTTTAAAGAAAGCTTGCGTTCATCACAAATTAGGACATGAGATGTCAGAAATCAATAACTCGAGTTGCATTTTACTAGACATGATATTAAGAAGATAAAATTCAACATGATCAATACTATACTGAGAAATACGTCTGATTAGAATCCTGAACGAGTAAGCTTCTTTTATTATATTATTGTAGAGTTGAACACAATTATGACAACCAAAATCAGCATATTTTCAATATATTGCAAATGCATCAATTTTCACGAACTAGGGTTTAATAGAAGGCCAATTACCAATTGGTCAACAACAGGACGCATTTTAGTAGCAGGAGAAATCTAAATCGTTTATTTGAACTTCTGCACAAACTGAGATCTACTCTACTAACGTCAAATATGCAGGGTTTTGATATCAAATTCTTTATAATGCTCTATAGTTCAAGAATCAAAAAGTAAATGCAACTTTCATACAACAAACTGCATATTCATGCAAGAGAGCTAATCTAGACCAAGGATCAACACATTGTAGACTATTTGTGTCGAAATTTTCAGAACTAAAATGCATGATTGCTACTAGCAGCACTGCATGGGGCATGGCTATGTAGCTACAAAGGAAGCTGCATCACGTGCAGAACCATTTCATTACTTAACCGGATGAAATAATTACTGCACAACAAGAAACAATAACCTCATCACAAACATGATGGGAGAGAACAAATGTTGCTTGCATAAAACTGCAGCAATAAACTATATTCCATAGCCAGCCATGGATAAGTGCAATGTGAGCAGAAACAATTACCTATTTGTTGAAATTACAAACTGAAATTTCAACAGGTTAGATAGAAGCTTCTTTGGGACCGAAAGTGTACATGAGAAGACTTTTGTTTAATTAACGGTAAGGCATCACTCTCTAGGAAACAATAAATGACATTGGGAGTATGATTACATTTTAATAGTTTTGAAGGTAATGATGACATTGAAAGAAACGAGTTGTCATTGGTCAAGAAACAAAAAGATCATGAAGAGCAGAATGATGATGAAACTACTTGTATATCATTTCCACATAACTCAATAATAGACTCAATAATTTGGTAGAAGTACCTCTTGCATTAGGATCTGCTCCATATTCGAGAAGTAGAACTATACAATGCTCACTCCCACTTGAAGCAGCAATATGCTGTTGAATGGAAAATAATAGGCACATCAATACGTTCTTTAAGGAGAGGGAGTGCATATATTTAAGATACATATACTGACAAACTACAAATGCCATTAGTCATTACGCACCAATGCTGTCCGCCCGTTGTTATCCAATTCATTTGGATCTGACCCCCGTCTCAGCAATTGCTGCAACATTAGATCATCGCCTCTCATCGCTGCAAAACATAAAGTAAGAGGTAAATCCATTCTGCCCCGGGCCAGCATCTGCTCCGTGTCTGCCAAAATTGCCTGCATCGTAGGATCCTTCATTTCTTTCAGATGCTGCATCAACCACAAGAATTATCGAGTTGTCAAAATTATCTTTCAAACTATCATAAAAAGAGAGGTTTCTCCATCACTTCCTTAACATATGTGGCTGTTATCTGTTAAAAGTTCCAGTTACAGCAGATTGCCGTAAAATGAGTTAAAATTGTTGTAATGTAGTGATTTTTATGCCACTGCTATATTACTACTATTTTGCAAATAGTATACAGTTCAGCCTCTCGGCAAATGAATCTGTGGGACCTAACTGAAACAAGACATAACTGAAGCATCTAACTATGGCGTTGAAGACATTAAGCCTCGTAAGACACCATAAGAGGGGACAAGCATTCAAGGGAAGGACAAGCATATAAAATGGTGCACCAAAAAATAAATTAAATCTATGCCAAGATATTGAATCACAGTCACTCCTATAGAAAGGGGGAAGGAATGATCGCATTTCACTTTTTAATCCTACCGTAGAAAGCTGACTTGCGCATCAGAATCTGCACTCTGGAAAGTACATCCGGGGGGTATTGTTTTACTGGTCTATAAGTTTGAAGAATCAATCCCAGATAGAACACACCAGTCCCAGGATAAGTCATATTTCTCTTTCACCAAAAAACGATTTCTCATGTGCTTTTGCCTACTAAAACACGGTAAATTCATGCTAAATGTATCAGGTGGAGTTATATCTTGTAGGAAATACAGCATCGACATATTGCATTCCTATTTACCAAACAATTAATTGCTTGACGAGAATTAAACAACCAAATCAACTATTATCACAGGTAAACCTCGTTTTCAGATTTTTGCAAATGATATAATTTGCTCATAAACAGAGAAATGACGTTCCAAATAGAACTTTGTTCACTAGGCATATTGCTTGAAGAATCATATTTTAATCAACAGATGATTGTTATCACAATGGTAGAATGTTCATTAAACAGTCATTTTTACCTGAAGAAGATTGTTCATTATGATTGTTCCATCTCCTACATTGGCCTGAACGATGTTTAAGAAAACAGTACGGTTGAGACGCAACAGTTGACTCAACCGTTTTGTGCGAACTGTGAATATTTGTGGTCTGTAACAAAGCACACCGATTTCACCTATGATGTCTCCAGTCTTAGCATCAGCAACCACCTGAAATCTTTGGTTAAAATGAGAAAATCAGTAATCTACCATAAACAAGCTACAGTTAGCAAAAACTTAAGCCAAGCTACTGACACAAATTTGAAATCCTTAAACTTGCCTGTTCTATTCCATTCCTTTGCATGATGAATTCCTGAAAAGTATAGCTATGAATAAGCAACTATGACCCCCAGAACATGAGCGTTTGACTTCCAAGTAACAAAAGCTAAGATAAAAGGAAGAAAAGATTTTTTGGTCTGCCATTCTACCTAAAGAGAATTGTGATAAAAACTTCTTTGCTCCCCCTTCTTTGCGTGATGACTGGAGAGGCAAAAAACATTTCTTGCTCAACTAATCTTGGTTTTTAAGTATGGCATCCTTTGAATTTTCAAATAGATCTTTTAAGTTCCTTGTATTCATAGCCAGACATGCATGCAAGGAGCAATGACAAGAAAATGGGACAGATGACGTTAAAATCATACCACGGTACCACTGACTAATATGTACAAGTCTGTGGGTGCTTCATTCTGCAAAATCACATCTTCCCTAGGAGGAAAGTACTCAGCCTTCATCTCTGAGACCTTGAAGAATTTAACATGTGGAGATCAAGCAAAGATCAAATTAAAAAGTGATAAAGGATGGAAATGATAGGCAATGCTCTCCAGAAATATAGTTTTTGTTTCTCAAACCCAGCTGTAAGGCAACTTTCTCCAGAAAAATAGCTTTTTGGATTCAAAACAAGGTTCTTGTAATAATGAAATTGAAAAACTCTAACGAATATAAAGTTGCATGAGAACATAACTCTAATGTTTAGGTTTGCAACAAATTCTAAACCTGATTCACACAAATTTGAGTAATTTAGAATTCTTAATTTATAGGCCAAGAGAAAAATTTTCTTCAACATAGCTAGACTTTAATATGTTGGAAATTTGTAAGGAACCTTGGATATTAAATAACTGCACAACAGAATTAGGTTGGCATTTCTAAAGACCCGAATGCAAAATCATTGCTCATTAACTATTATGGAATTCCTAGGTTCAAGATCAAAAAAAACTCAGCTCTTATTCAGAAATATAATAGAAGATGAATTACCAGCTGGAAGAGCAAATCATTTGATACCCCAAGGAACAAATACACCTTATCCACAAGTGAATAAAAGAGATAACTGGAAATGCTTGATCGTATGGCTTTGGGTAGGGAATCAAGAGTCTCTTGCTGCTGGAGTCCTTCTGCCCCAGCTTTGTACTTCAAACTTAAATGAGCAAGCATCTGATCTTGCAAGCGCATAGGTAGCTTGTTCCTGGTTGCGAAACTTGAGGCAGTTTGGATTGTATCTCTCTGTGATTTCCCAGAAAAGAGATTAAGATATAAAATCTTTAGAAAGCACTTAACAACCACTGTGATTGACAAAAATCTGAAGATGCATGCTCTGGTACCTTAAATTTCAATATTGCTCAAATTGGGACAATAGAAAAATGGTACCTGTAGTCTGGTTATCCTAAACCAACTTGTAACGCTCAAGAGAGGCATTTTATATTTAGGAACAGCATGTTATATATATAAAGCGAAATGTGATGCTTTCAGTTGAATAACAAGCTTCACGTATATATTTGTTCATATAATTTTATGGTTCATTTAAATATTCCTGCCGAGTGCCCAAAGGGAAATTAACATAGGAAGGCTCTGTTTAAGATGTTACTAATAAACCACAAGCGTATAGTAAAATGTGGTAGTTGAGATCTCCAAAAATAGTTTAAGAACTCAATTTAAGAAGACTACTCACGAATTGCCTTGTTCGGCTCGTTGAATGGACAACCAGGTTGGTCATGTTACCAATCAAATAAGATGTGAGTCCAAGATTAAACATCATGTACACCATGACAAATATCATCTCCCCTTGATTCACAGCATGTAAATCACCATAGCCAGTTGTAGTAAGCGTGGTTATAGACCAGTAGATGGAAGTCACATAACGGACAGATAATTTTTCTTCGTGAAAGTCCTCCCATACAGAACCAATCCATGTCTTTTTCGGATCTTTATAATGTGAAGCAAGGCGATAGTAGAAGCAGCCAGCCATGTGCACTACAAAAAGAGTGACCTGCAAGAACATTAAAAGCAAAGCTAGATTGTTTTAATAGTAAAAAGGGAAATCATTTCGCGAAATATTTAGCGCAAACATATATATACTCACACATATAAGCTTGGAGCATCGAACCCAAAAGTAGCTGAAATCCCTATGTTTTTCCAGTCTACCAAGGCACAACGGATATAAAATTGCCGTCAGCAAGAACAAATTATTACCATATGCAACAAAAATTGCTGGAACATTTAAAGGATAAGCAAAATCAACCTTGAGAAAAAACGACTAACTCTGCGAAGCCGCCATAGACGAAGCATGCTGACATATCCATAGGACTGTAAATTATCAGGTAATATAAGCCTGATAATTTCAGATGGGACTGAGGAGATGACATCCAAGATGAACCAGGAAAGTAGGTACCTCTTGGCAATCTTGGCTTGATCATCGATAAGGAGATATGAAGATTTATCAAGATATGCAACAAAAAAAGTCAAAACAATGTCAATAGCAAAAAGTCCATTGACAATGTTATCAGCTACAGAGAGACCGAAGGGTGGTTTTTCCAGATATCCAAACTCAAACGGAGACACCCACGTCGTATAGAACACCAAAAACACCAGAAATGTCTCCCACATTCTACAACCGACAATCCAGGATTAGAAAAGGTAATTTGAGAAAAGAGAAGAGAAGAGGAGGAGGAGGAAGAAAACCTGTAACGAGCGTCATAAGGAGAAACAATCCATGGACGGAGTTTGAGGCGGCGAGTGCTGTTAGAGGCGCCGAGAGAGGGCAGAACTTCTCCGGTGAGACTAAAACTGCTTCCATCGTCTAACGAGTATTGCTCTACACGTCTGTCTTCAACCCTCATATTTTGCGTCTTCATTTCTTTTAAGACGTCGCTGTCTCGTCAGGTTATTAAGATTTCAGATCGATGCTATAGAGATCGCTACCTCTGTCGTCGTAAGGTAAAGCCCTCAAGTTTGAGATAACTAGAGCTTCGCTCTATCTCTATATCTATCTATAAAGCCCTTACCAATATTATACATACCAAACATAAAAAGGGACAAGACGAGAGAAAAAGATTTGATGAGGAAAAGCTGTTCTCCCTATTTGCTGCACCTTCCCTTCCGTTTGAGTGGCAGAACAGAAGCCGCTTCCCTCTCTTCGTCTGTCCTAAAGTTTCGTGCTGTTCAATTACCATTGTGCCCTCGCAACTTTCATGCAGCGTTCCTTCCATCGTACTACCACCAACCACTCTACGTGAGATACATATTGTACGGACCATCTGTTACTAAAAAATTTATAATTTAAGCAAATCAAATCCCATAGTTCAGAAAACCATATGTAATTCTGTTTCTTGTAAAAAACCGAAAATGAAGAGTCAATGTTCCTTCCGTGGAAACAAATGGTTCGGAAATGTATAACTCATTTTCTTGGTCAAGAAAAACCTTTACATCCGAGAAAAACTCCTCCAACACTTGTGCATGCAGCTATCTAAGTATGGGGTATCTGATGTGACTCTCAAAAAGCAGCAGGACGCTTGGCAAGTTCCCTTCAAAATCATTGTATGTGGTATCTGATGCGACTCTCATAAAGCAGTAGGACGCTTGGCAAGTTCCCTTCAAAATCATTGTTTTCCTTTGCAGGACGCTTGGCAAGCTCCCTTCAAAGTCAATGTTTTATTTTTCCTACCCTCCCTTTTACCCATCAATTTTATTGTAGTTTTTTTTAAGAGAAAAAGATACAGTTTACAAAACTAATAGGGAGAAACGAATGCCCAACTGATCCTCCAGGAGGATAGAATGGCACCCACTAAGGGTGGTTTCGAAAAAAGTATATCCAAAGTCGAACCGCACCGCGTAGCTTGCTAGCCAGCCCGCACAACGATTACACTCCCGGTAGATGTGGTGATGCGTAATGGTTCAATTTCGAGAAAACAGTTCCCGAATCCCCTGAACTAGAGGATTGAGTATGGTGGACCGGCTCACCTCAGAAGAGAGTAGAGTGATCACCGCAATCGAGTCGACTTCTAGTTCGATCTGACGATAACCGAGATTCCAAGCAAGGGTGAGACCGGA
>JAOTIZ010000001.1:8292614-8303105 GCA_027123425.1 Erythroxylum panamense
AAGTGGCGGGCCATGACGGCTCAACTTGATAGGGTGCCATCTACCTTGATCCACGGCGTGGGAGATGGATTGACCGAATCGGTCCATACAAAGAACGAACAGGTACGGCGAGAGGGGGTCACCTTGACGAAGCTCACGCGAAGACCGGAAGGTCTCACTCAACTCCCCTTGCCACCGGATTTGAAGGGATGCCGAAGTGATGCATTTCATTATGAGGCTAATCAGAGAAGCAGGTAACCCCACGTCCAGTAAGGTGTCGTGAATGAAGTCCCAGGATAAGCGGTCATATGCCTTCTCGAGGTCGACCTTCAAGGCTATGATGCCCTTCCGCTCGGATTTCCTTTACATGGAGTGCATAACTTCCTGAACGATGATAATATTGTCAGTGATCAGACGCCCAGGAACGAAGCTGCACTGAGTGGGAGCCACAAGTTTGTCCAAATATGGTTTGAGCCTATTGACAATGATCTTGGTAAGGGCTTTATAAACCACTGTGTAGAGAGCAATGGGGCGGAATTGAGTGATCGTAGTAGGAGACGGGATCTTCGGAATGAGGACCATTATGGTGTGGTTTAAGGCCAAATCCCAAACGGCATGACGAAAGATACGTTGAAAGAGCAGAAGCAGGGAAGGGCCCACAATGTCTCATTGGGATTGATAAAATAAAGCAAGTAGGCCATCAAATCTCGGGGGCCTTATTAGGGGCCATAGCAAAGAAGGCCGATCTGAGTTCATCGGAATGGAGGGGCCTGACGAGATCCTCTTGCGCATGAGGAGGAAGGGGGGATAGTGGCCACGAAGGAAGCAGGTGCTAGGGTGCGCCGAATTTTTCGAATAGAGAGCCGCAAAGAAAAGCTGAGCAAGTCGACAAATGTTCCGAGGCCCAGAGGAAAGATTTCCATGTTCGTCTTGCACAGACGTGATCGGAGCGGGTGTACGTTTAGCCATGGTGATGGTATGGTAGTATGTCATGTTGCGATCACCCTGACTGATCCATTGGCTATGGGATTGATGGTGCCAATAGAGCTCCTCTTGGAAGAGGACCTTTTCCAACTCCTTCCGGAGGAGCACCTCAAGATCGCGGAGGGAGGGGGTGGCGCCCGCTTCCAATTGTTGTTGGATGCCAGTAAGACGGGCCAGGAGACGTTTTTTTCGGTGGAAAATATTCCCAAAAGTGGTAGAGTTCCAATGTTGCAGTTTAGCCGAAAAAGCTTGGAGAGCTCCACTAAGGTCAAAGTCATGTCTTCCTTAAAAGCTCAAGACTATGATCAACCAACCTTTTTTAAAATAAAATATTATATGGGCCAATTATCCTTCCAAGAATTTAGGAAGAGAATATTTGACAAGTAAATTGACTCCTAGAAAAGAAATTGAATCTTTCAGACCCCCCGCTTCAAGCTTCCAGTATAACCGAAATAGCTATGGAGTCAGCATCACCACGATTTTCAGTAGTTATCATTGACATTGACCAAAAACCATTTATTATGAGATATAAACATATAGGTTCGTATATATACAAGTCTTATCAATTAGGCATAGTACTGGACAAGCTAAATCCCCTACTCACTTCTAGGTGCATGGAAGGACATACTAGTTACCCAGGAAACTAAGTACAAACTCAAGCATTAGGATGGAGTTGTGGTGGATTGGTGATTCACTCCACCTGTGGATCTACTTAAGGCTGGAGCATCAGTTTGGTTTTTTCTTGAGCCCAGGGCCAGCTTTTCCACTAGTGCAAACATGTGCTGTGAATAATTGTAGTAAAAAGGGACCGGAGATAATAATGCTTATGGAGGATGACCCATTAATTTTTAAATGCATCAATGAAGCATGCCTTAATGAGATTTTCGAACTAAGGATTTTGCCATGTTAGGGGACAGCCTATGTTCCTATAGAAATGGAAGCCTCGAGTTGAACTTGATAGAGATAACATAGGCAACATTCTAATTTGGACTACTTTTCAAAATGTGCCTCTAGAATTCTGGACTATTGAAGGGCTTAGCTTTTTAGCAAGCTCTATAAGTAAACCAATTAACATAGACACTCAAACAACACGTATTGAAATAATTTTATATGAAAAAATGATGTAGAAATGTTGGGATTTTAAGTGTGAGTGAGAATCCTACATTAAAAATAGATAAAATTAGTGAGAGGCATATAAGTGGAAAAGACTCATAAATCTAATACCTTAAAATATAAATCTAATACCTTAAAATTTTGGGTTGAAGTGTGGTGTCAAACTCACGAGTATGTTCCCTCACTAAGCTTATAATCATGATCTCTCAAGAAAGTGGGCTCTTCAAGGCGAACTAGTGGCATCAAAGCTGTTGGTTTGTCAAGGGACGAGTATGGAAACGATAGTCAGATTCTATGATTGCCATCCCTATGTGGAAGAGAAAGAAGACTCCTGGTGGGCTCAAATCTTTAGAGTAGAAAGGCTCTTGATAATACCATATACTTAAGATGTTAAGAAAAAAACTTTCGCTCAAGGAAGAATCCAAGCCCAATGTGAAAGTTTACATTTGAGGCGGAGATTATTGAGATTTCAAGTGTGAGTGAAAATCTCACATTGAAAAAGGATGAAATTAGTGAGAGACATATAAATGAAAATGATCCATAAACTTAATGCTTTAAGACTTTAGATTGGAGTATGATGTTAAGCCTATGATTATGTTCCCTCACTAGGCTCATAATAATGATCTCCTAGGAAAATGAGCTATCTAGCACTAACATGAAGTCAAAAGAATGTTGAATTTCCAGAGACTATCTCTGTCATAAAGCTAGGAGAGGATGCTAAACTAGTAAGAATGGAAATATTCATCTCCTATCTGTGGAAACTAAAAAATTCAACAAGATATGGAAGTCAACAAGGAAAACATTCAACACAGGCAGATACACTGAGTTAATAAGGCTAGATAACCCTCCTAACATTAGCACTTTGAATGATATGACTAAAGACCAAATGAATAAGGAAGCTTATGCACCAATACAAGAGACTATTATGGAGAATCCTAAAAGAGCAAAGACAACTCCTAGAACAGACAAAAAATACAAAAGTGGGAGAAAAGTATAATGATACTGCTAGCCTCTTTAGTGAAGAAGAAACTGAGGAAATTGCAAACCAAAAAGAAAAGGAAATGGAACCAACCTTAAGCAACAAAAGAAGATTAGGTAGGAAGAAAGGAAAAGCGGACTGGGTTCTCAACCTCTCGTTTGATCGCATGAAAATTCTAATACAGAATATAAGAGGGCTACATGACAATCTATAAAAGAGGTTATCCTAAAGAAGAAGCCACTAATTATGGGCATGATTGAAACGAAAATAAAGATGCCTCATTTACATAAGTGCCTTAGTTTTTTGGCCTCAAAATGGAAAATATACTCAAATCATACTCACCATTACAATAGCAGGATCATCTTTGCTTATAATTCAGACAAATTTTTTATACAATCGACTTGGGAATCTAACCGAATTGTGCATCTAAACTAAAAAAATCAAGGTACTAATTCATATTTTGATATGTCAATTATATATGTTTCTAATTTCATGTTCCAAAGAGCAAGATTATGGGAGGACATCAAAACCATCAATGCAGGCATAGTCAGGCCATGTTGACTTTAAGTGCATACTCTCCCCTTTAAAAGCTAAATAGGGCATAATTAGACATAATGGAGCTGGCAGAGAACTTACATAACTTATATACCTTGTAGTTCTAGTGTATTTGAGGTATATAGGTAGCTTATTCAACGGAAAAAATCGCAATAAAGTGACTTACTCATTAGGAAAAAGTTGGATAGAGTAATGGTTAATCAACAGCGGCTCACTCAATTCTCGAATTCATATGCACACTTGGACGACAATGTTTTCCCAAACCACTCATAGATTGAAATATTGAAGATTTGCTCTTACAATCTAACTAGAGCTCCCTTAGATTCTTTAATTGCCTTATAAAAAGAGAGGGATTTTAGGAGTTGGTTTGCAAAAACTGGACTCAAGAAGTTGGATGATACAAAGCATATTAACTTATGAGGAAGCTTCAAAATGTGAAATCTTTAATTAAGGAATTTGCTAAGGAAAACATCAAGAGTATTGTTGATGCTAAGCACAACTTGAGGATTGCATAAGAAAATTGCTTAATAAAGGAATATCAATATAGGGGTTATTTACCATGTTAGAGAAGATATTGCATGAATATTTCCTCTTCACCTATTAAAGAAAGATATTGAATTCTCAAATGAAACTTAGAAAGTAGTTATATATTAATAATTCTTTCGTAGAAATACTATATGCTCTCTCTCCCTCTTCTCTTTATTATGATAGTTTTGTGGTTTTCATTGATCATATTAGTATAGGCAAATCATTTACTTGAATTTTAAATAGGCAAAAGATTATACATACATAAGTCATCCCCTTTGTTTGTCATCTAATACACCAATAATTTCCTAAGTATTCTAGCAGAGCATTTGGTACACAAGATTATAATAAAAGTGCTAATTGCTCTACGTTTAGAAAATTATCAAAAATCTATTTAAGAATTTAAAATTATCAGTTAGTACCTTAAACTTTTGCAATATTATCATGTTACCCCCCACCCTCAACTCCTTTGTTGTCCCAAAGCAAAAATGACAGCATATCAACTTATTCCATCCTACTATTAATAGTAGAATTAAGACTAAAATTGTGAAAATAGAAGACTTCTTGAGTTAGTTTTACTTCCAATATAATGCCTTCATATAGCAATATTTGTTTCAAACCATTGTAAGAAGTGATCTAACTACTCAAAAAATTAAAAACCATTGGAATTACCATAAATTGATATGAACACACCAACTATAAATACATGCCATCATAAAATGATAAGATAGTACTTCAAATATCTTCATGGAAGAGTTCAAATTAAAAAAAAAAGCTAACATGATACATTCTTTAAAACAATTTAGATGAAAATTATTTATAAAATGAACTCTTACTATCACACCTTATGTGTTTATTTTTAATTTCAGTTTGCAATTAAACATCGCCTTATTATAGAATTGTTATGCCCACATCTTAAAACGCATGTAGCCATCGACATCTTTGTGTAAGTATTCATCTCCAAATGTTTTCTAACATATAAGTGAATCACAAGTTATAATAAATTAAGGCTTGATAAATAAGAATTAAAAGTTACATTGCTTTAACTAAACCCTAATATAGAAACAAATCACACATAAACAAATAGTGTAACCAAATTGTAAAGATTGTTATTGAAAATGACAAAAGGAAAATCGATTCTGACATTCAATGCATAAATCAAACAAACTCTAAAACCTAAACAAGTCAAGAATAGTAAAGGAACAAACTTTGTTAACCAAATCCTTCAAATAAACTATAGAACTTAAACGATTCAAGAATAGCAAAAGAACAAACTTTGATAATCAAATCACCAAACTCATCATCACCTTTATTTAACTTATTATTCTATAAATCAACATTTCATGAGGATTTGAAAAGGCAAATTGTGCAAATTACCTCTTAATTCTTTCTAAAAGTTCTAAGTTAGTCCTTACCATTATTTGTACCAATACGTTACACCTTAACTTTTCTAAAATAATACTTATAATACCCAAAATAATAAAAAAATTAAATTTATGATAATTTATAATATATAAATCATCTAACTAGGCAATGTAGACCAACTAACATTGATTTAACATTAAAAATAATTTCTTTAAATATTAGTTAAAGATGTTATTACAGTTGCCACTTATTCAAGATACAATAAATACTAATTTAATCATGTTAAGGTATAAAGTGACACTGAAAAAATGACAAAATTTTACTTAAGACTTTTTATAAAAACATTAAAGTGCAAATTATAACTATTTGAAAACCATAAAACTCCGCATAAATAAAGAGTTAATGGTATGCTAAAAAGGTTGATAAGAATTAATGGTAGAAAGAAACATGACAATACGGTAAAGATTGGAAGGGCCAAGTAATAATGTAAAGAGAGATTTTGATACTTGGCCAACCGACCAAGCGGTGCTGTAGTTCCATGGTCATCTTTCAATATAATATGAAGATCAACGATTTAATTTCCTTCCTTTTTTTTTCTCAATTTCAGAATATAGCCAACGATTTGATAACAACCGGCTGCTTGGGAAACAAGTATTAAACTGTTAATAGAAGAAAGAAACATTACAAGCTGTCGAGAAAGAGCTCCCCATTAGCGTTTAACATGAAATGGAAGTCAGATAGTTGGATTCTAGAGGAATATCACATGACCACAAAAGCAGTAAACACTATCCATTGGCCAGATTGACCATTCAGGAAAAAAAAAAATCGGGTGAAAACATAACCATTTCCTGCTTCACACACTCAAAAGGCAAAATCGATGATCAAATTCAATACTACCGCAAAACTAAAATGCTCAAGGAATAGTCCGCTGATAGAGAGGTAGAGCGCCCAGAGCCTCACGTTCTGCACTCTCCTTTTTCACCTGCAAAATTATGCAGGATTAATTGAGCAAAACTTTTGTCTCATACATCACAAAAAGTCATTCAGCATCGAACACTTCAAAAATATCCCAAACAAACATGTTAATTATTTTCTTTTTCTTTAGAAAACATCAACAATAACTACCAATAACAAAACACAAGGAACTCCAATTGCTTCACTTATATATGCATATCTTCATTTTCTAAAAATAGATGCATCAATTCCTACTGCTATCTTTACTAGAAGTCCACATATTGTTAAAAAAGTGAGAGAAAAAGCAATATAAAAGCAAAGAAAATAAAGGGGAGAAAAAGTTGAAAAAATATCAGGAAGATTACGATCAAGCAACATGGTGAACAAGAGGCAGCACCAATTTCTTGGATAGAAATAATTAATTTAATCACTCTTCCGGTAGCTGAAGGTGTAAAATGTGTTCACAAGTGAAGTAGTGGCTTCGTGCTTTAGAATATGGTATTACAGGCACCTTATTCATATAGGTTAAAAAGTTAAATTTATCTCACAAATTAATCTATATTTTGAAATTACCCCTTGTTCGGTTGCACCATATATTCTTACTATCTGACATTAGACTAGGAAAAATCACTTTGCTTTTTTAATGCCAATAGAGGAAAACTAACAGTATGTTTCACATCTCAATTCAAACAATGGAAAGGAAATTGAAAAAAAATAAGTCTTAAAACATAATGAAACAATAACTCAACTGTCCCACAATTGAGGAACATATAAAACTAGGGAACATATAAAACTAGTTTTTGAGCCGATTGCTCAGCAATAGGCAAGCTATTTAACCCTTTATCAGAATTCAGGTAGGAAATGGTCAAGACTCTTGGTTCCAGTTTGATAACTAGGCAATTCAAAGTCCTTTAATCTTAAGGGAGTATCTTACGTCACTTACAACTAGAATTCCACTTCAAGCTCGAGTTATGAAAGTGATTGAACAGGATGCATGGTCTACAATCTTCAGGGGTTTTGATAGATTGCAGAATCATTTCCCCAATTATCATCCTAATTCGACGAGGAAGGATAAAGCAATCTGGACAATCAAAAACAGTGGTGAATTCTTTAACACCTTTTCTTTAAAAGCTCTCACACCTTAGAATCATATCATTCAATGGTATAAATTTGTATGGAAAGGATCCTTGATGCCCAAAGCTTCCTTTGTTACTAGGCTAAATATTAGGAGGAGATTAAAAACCAGAGATAGAATAAGGTTATGCATTGATCAAATATGCACTTTATGCTGTCTTGAACCTGAAACCATAAATCACTTATTTTCCTAGTCCAGTTACACTGCCACCATCTAGACCAGAATGCAGCATAACATGAAACAGATCTGCCCAGTTGTTGACTGGGATAACAGGCTAAGAATCAGCACAAAAGAATGGGGAAAGACCAAAAATGTGCTAGCCTAAGGCTGAACTGCTCAGTGTATACAATTTGGAGTGAAAAGAATCAAAGACTGTTTAGGAATTGCAAAAACGAGAAATATGCTCTTGCTTACAAGTCTTGCTACTGGATTAGAGAAATTCGTGTAGCTCACAAAGCAATAGATGGTCTGAGTAATTCACTCAAAAGAAGATGGAATCTGGGATAATCTTTTCATCATATCTACCAGCAGCTTTCATTGATGATTGGTTGTAACAGTTTGATGGTTTTTCAACAACTTGTATCTGGACAGCCCAGTACTAATACTTTGCTAATGCTCTTTATAGGGGAATTCAATGAATTCATTTAAATTTTCAAAAAAAAAAAAGGTCAATTAAACCTTGGCAGATCGGTAATAGTGTATAACTCTAACATAGATAGGTAAATCAGGTTGCAAGGATGGTACCAAATATTTCATAGGGAATGACTTACAAGAGCCAGCATTTCTTGAAGGTAGCTCCTGAATGGCGTTTGCATTGCCTGCCAGAGGAAAAAAAACAATAGAAAAAGAAGGCAAGCTCAAGTAAACAAACATTTTAACCATAAAGAAACATTTCAAACGACCACAAAACTCAAACATTGAGAACAAAGTAAGTGCTGTCTCTGAACTTGTAGCCAAAGGTACAAGCTTCATGAAAAGACAAGAACATCGTAGAGTAGAACAGTTCCTTATGATACAAGTAAAAGAATAAAAAATAAGATTTCTTAAACCTACAAAATATTTGTTTTTTCCTATATTCAAATATCAGCACCTGAATTACCTATTTCACTTTCAATTGATATGTAATAAATCACGCATAGCCAAAAAATTTGCACAAAGAAAAATCCCTAAACAACCAGAACTTTTGAGGGTAGGCAGAGAACAATTAAGATGTCTACAAATCAACATGTACCTGAAGATTATCGGGAAGGTATTGGTGTTTCATTGAGAGATCCATAGCGCGTTTGAGCCGCTGGTTACGCGCGTCCACGATCTCCCTGGGAAGCCGATTGAGGACCTCCTTGATATCCAGATCGTAATATGGATCGTAGAGGTCGTCGTATCGGAGGCCTAATAACAAAATTCAACCGAAAATTGAATAAAAATATACATGAAAAGATGGAATTGAATTAGGGATTCGGAGACCAACCGAATTTGCGGAGGCGACTGGAAAGAGCTTTCATGTGCATTTTCGCGAACCAGTTCTTCCTCGGATCCAATAGCATTCCCAAGATCGAAGACATTTCTGGGGAACAAGCGAAGGCTTTCACTTTATTCAACTTCTGAGTTCTGACAGAGGGCTAGGTCTACTTGTTCGCACAATCGCACTTCGCCGTCGCCTGAAAGAATCCTTGTATTCAAAAATGAAATTGCCGTTTAGAACTTGACCTATTTAATGGATGGTTTCAGAAAAATATCAACAAAAGCACAAAATCACCGTTGTACCCGGTAATACCCGACCCGGCTCAATTAAACTTTATATTAAAAAAATTAAAAAATGATATCATTTTTTAATCAAAACGGTGTTATTTTTGACATTTGGCTCGTAACTCGATCAATTCAAGCTAAAATTAGGTCAACTTGGGTTGGGCCAAATTGACGTTTTTACACAAAAAATAAAAAAGGTAGGAGTTGGTACTTTCTTGAATAATAAGATTTGCAAACTGACTTGCAAAGATCTTGAGATGTTCATATGATACTATTTATAATTATCCTTGTAAAATATAAACAAAAAAGATAAAAAGATAAAGGAAAGTAAAAAATAAAAATGAAGAATATGGAAATAAAAATAATATAAAATCAAATTGTGCTACTAATATTCGAACAAAACAAATAAAATAAGAAAAATACACAAACAATAAAAGGAAAGAAAAGAAAAACCAAAATATAGTATCCAGATTGTCTCTATATCAATCAATATCTCGATGGGTCTGGTGTGTCAGTCGTCAGATGTGTCTGATATATCAGTTGTTAAATAGTCCTTATCTCTATCTAGTTTCTTTAATTTTATATTTTCATGTTTTATGATAAACTAGATTAGGATATGGATTTAGATGTGATGAACCTTAGAATTATGTTTTGAATTGATTGCTTTGGTTTAATTAATATTCTTTTTTTCTTGATATTTATTCTAGTTGATATATTATGTTGAATTGAAGGAACAAAAGTTAAAGATTTAATAACTATAATCATACATAGAGATTGAGAGATGATTTATATGTTTAGATCACAATATGAATAATCATATAAATCATATTGTGATCATATTACTAAAAAGTCAAAACCATGGCAGAAACAGAAATCCCTTTCTTCATTAAAAAAAGAAAGAAAGAAAAAAGGGCGCGAGTGCGACTGTACCCGATATCCACTAAGGGATATGGGACGTTATATGCTACTGCGCGATATCCACTAAGGGATATGAGCGAATAAAAAGGCACTCGGTCATAACGACAATAATAAATGAAAGTGAGTCCCATTTGCATTGCATATGCATAATATGAATGATTAATATGAAATGTTAAAGTGAATGTGAAATGTGAGATGTATGCGTTATGTGAATTATGATTTATGTGATTGGGTGAGC
>JAOTIZ010000001.1:8346494-8365193 GCA_027123425.1 Erythroxylum panamense
TCTCATCTTTACCAAACTAACTTCTTAATTCTTATTCTTATCTTAACCCGATTTTTACCAAAAATCGGGCAGCATAATGGCTGTATTTTGACAGCCCAAAAATTCCTGCAAAGGCAAATAATACACTTCTAATATCTCAACATAACAACACAAATCAACATCGGACCTCCCGTCCGGAATCCGACCTACGATTGAGCTGATTTTCGAAGCGTTAGACTCCTAAGAAAATTTTCTATCTTTTTATATCTGATTTATCAGTATTGTTTTTAAATTGTAAAAAATGGATTGAAACAAAGTATGATGGTCGGTCGATAAAGCTTGAATATACTTCACTTATTTTGAAATATCTTGAGCTATAGAGCTCCGTTTGAGGCGATTCTTGTTTTAAATTAAACTAGAGACATAGAACTACAAGTTTTATGAAGGATCCGAGCTGTAATTTTTCCTCCAAGATTTTCAAATTCTGACATGAAGTCGGTAGAGTGTTTAGTTTGACTATTTTTTCCTTAGATAGTAGTTTGGCCATAACTTCTTCATCTTAAATCCGAATTGAGCGTTTCTAGTGACGTTAGAATCGTTAGAACGGAGGGAACAATTTTATTAAAAAGCCAATCCAAAATTTTTATTGAAAGTTTCTCATATTGTGGTCGGTAGGTTGTCAGTTTTGGGTCCTCCATGCTTGTGTGCTTCCAAATGTTGGGCCTCGGTGACGGGGTCCAACAGCAACATAAAGGATTGTTCATTCATATCACATCTTTTAATACCAGCATTACTATGGACATGCATTGTGTTGTGAAAAATATTTTCTTGCAAATTAATTCAAAAAAGACCATCAATCATTGTACTGTTACCAACAAGATTAGATTCATGATACAAACCAATTGATGTATTTGAAAAGTTAAATGAATATCCCATAAGTACAAGTCTTGAAACTGAAATCAAATTTCTTGAAAAACTTGGAATATAAAATGTTCTTTCCAAATAAAAAAAAAATAAAACTAATTTGTATGTCCCAACAGCTTCCACATATGAATGCATCTTATTGCCTGAATAGATGCATTGTTCACTGTCCACTGGCTTCCTGTGGTTTAGAAAACCCTGCATGGTATTGGAAATATAGATTATAGAACCAAAATCAATCCACCAAGTGTTATGACAAATATCAACCATATTAGATTTATAACAAACAAGTGAGATTGAAATACCTTTCTTTATAAGCCAAGCCTTAAATTTGGCATAATCCTTCTTTATGTGCCCTTTCTTTTTGCAGAAGCGGCACCTGGGATTGCAATCCTTTTTTATCTCAATACGGACCGGTATTTTACCCTTTCCCTTTTGTTTGGCTTGCCCTTTATTCCTTCCTTCTATTGCCATATGTGCACTTTCACTCAATTCCATTACTAACCTCCCTTCCTCTCGAACACACATGGTCAGAAGTTTATTGACAGACCATTTGTCCTTATGTGTGTTGCAAGAAATTTTAAAAGGTCTATATTGAGGTGGAAGGGAATTAAGTATTTAATGCACAAGGAAAGACTCGGACATTTCATCTTCAAGAGACCTTAGTTGAGCCGCAATGTCCCTCATTAGCATGATGTGCTCACACACACCTCTAACACTTGTGCTCACACACACCTCTAACACCTCTAACTTAGTCATTAAGGTGCTAGCTAGGGCCTTATCTGAATACTCAAATTGTTCATTAATAGCCGTTAATAGATTCCTAACATGATCACACTCTCCAATAGAACCATGAGTACTAGGGTGAATTTTGATCCTTATGTACATCATGCTGAGGCGATTTGATCGCTTCCAACGTTCATAAAGAGCAATTTCAGCTTGAGTGCTAATTTCAGTAGGTACAGGTGGTTCATCTTTTAAGATAGCATAATCAATGTCTATACACCCTAATTGGAGGAGAATACTCTTTTTCCATATTTGATATTTATCACCATTTAATTCGAGAATATCACATTGAATATCAGAAAAATTCACAGGTTGAATAACTGCACAAAATTCAAAATACATGTTTATGTCACTAAATTTGTTGAAGCAAAAAAACATGTATCATGTTTTACCAATGTTAAAACATGCAATCATATTTCATATATGAATCATATAACAATTACATCTGCCTGTGTGCTAAGCTTTAATTAAAAGATTCATACATACTCTTTATGATGAAACTATCAAATTATATTCTTTTTCTTAATACCTGTAGGTAAATTAAGAAAAAGACAATTTGCTATTCCATCCTAATTAATCATGCAAATATAACAAAACTTCTTGTGGGAAAAATTTTGTTATATTTAAATATGATTAATTACAATTTGTGTCATTTTACTAAATGAGATCCATAACACATAATATATATTTTTAATTAATCAAAGATGCTGTAGCTAATCTTTAACTAATTAAAATTATATTGATCATATAACACCTCATTTTATGCAAAATTATGAATAATAAAGGTTCTACATAATCCTTTACAATTTATTATAATGAATCAATATCATATATTTGCATAAAAAATAAATATATTTTAAATTCATGTAATTTAATAAAATTGGGCTAATATGTCAAAGCTGAAATATTTTATAGGTTCTATATATAAATACAAAATAAATATGAACCATAATGTAAATACAATATATTTTACACTGCCATTATTCACTTCCATTTATGGCTGACCAAACAATTCATTATTTCCACGTATAAACTTAAAATTTTCAATGAACCCACGAAATATAAGCTTCAATTCATGTCTGGCTTCTCCATAATTCATTTTGGTCAAGAATTCATAGAACAATAAAAGCAAATGATGGGCCCTATGAGAAGTTTTTAAAGTTACAAAAATTTATGTTTGCTGCTATAAAACTTAAGGTTGCAATAATGGTCACGAAAACAAGATCATTTACTTAAAACTTTCCAAACAATGGCCTATACAAGATTTCTGCAACATTTACTTAAAACTTTCCAAATAATAGCCTACGCAAGATTTTTGCAATTATCAGAAGTTTCCATGTAAAGGCATGAAATAACGAAAGCAAACACCAGTTAACGTTTATAACCATAGGTCCAGTGAAAAGAATGATTTATCTAGACTTCACGTCAAATTGATGGTGTTTTGTGAACCAAAACAAAACAACAACGATAATAGTAGAAAATACTACTAACACTTCATCATCGTCATCCTCACCAAGATGAAGTACCGCCATTTTAAGTGGAATTACATTTTGCACAGTACAGTGACTCCTCCATCATCAATATATGCTTCAGAAAAAAAAAACACCCAATCATGCATATAATTACAAAAAATTAATTATATCAAGGCAGAGAAAAGTTTTGTTATGATACCAATTGTTAGACATGATAATAATCTCTATACATATCTATTATAGAAAAATGAAAATGTGGAATGTTATTACATACCTCTTGCCATTGATATTGAGGGATCTCGAATAAATATGAGAGAGCTCTTCTAAGCTTTTAGCAAATGCAAGAGATGCCGTATGCAGAATAATATGCTAAGCCTAGGGACCCAATCATCTTATATTCCTTATTATCTACAACAGAAGGATAAGACAGTTAAAGTGGAAGGGCATGATTTTTCAAAAGGAACAGACATGACCTACTATAAAGGAAACTAACGGATAACATCTAATTCTAGCATTCACCTTGACTTCAACCCCAACATCACTATCCTACTTTCCTTTGGTTTTTTTTGTTTTTTCACTTTCTTTGTATCATTAAAACATGAATCCATCTCAATCTTCAGATAGAAGAAATCACAATCTTAACCTAGCAAAAGAGTAGTGGGGGAAGGTTTCTTGGCGTTAGAAGAGGACCCTGGGGAAGATATGCAGTAGAAATAAGAGACCATTTAACCAAAGAAAGGCATTGGTTAGGCACTTTCGAGATTGTGGAGGAGGCTACTATGGCCTACGCTCCATGCGCTCCTTGTTTAATTTAATCATCATATTTATCTATCACTTATTAGTAAATTAGTTTTAATATTTTTAAAATTTTTTTGGTTCAAGCACAAAGTATTTTTCAATCTAATTTGGTTTCTCATATTAGTCTTATTTTAGAAAAAAGATTACTTTGACTGGCCTAAAAGTAAATTTAGGATTTAGTATAGGATGCGATTAATTAGGATGGTATATATATATATATATATTATAATTGCTTTTCCAAATATAAGAACCGTTATTCCAATAATTACAGATGGAGCGGAGGAACTGCTAGAAAATGTCGACGGTGTACGTACTAGAGCCGCCTACGAAGGGAAAGGTGATACTGAACACGACGTACGGACCACTGGACATCGAGCTCTGGCCAAAGGAGGCTCCTAAGGCAGTCAGAAATTTCGTACAACTCTGCCTCGAAAGTTACTATGATAACACCATCTTTCACCGTATCATCAAGGGTTTTCTTGTTCAGGGCGGTGACCCTACTACCACTGGAACCGGTTCTCCCTTCCTCTTTCCGTCTACAACTTTTTGGATTCTGTTTTGTTTGTTTAGTCAAAGGGTCAGTTTCGTGCTTCCCAATTTGGTCTTTAGGGATTTAAGTATTATAGACTGATGAAAGAAATTGACTACTCACTCGGATATTTTGAATGGTTTGAATAAAAAACATTTTTACTTATATTATCCTCCATCTTTTAGTTGCACATTCTACTTGTTTCATTTTTTTGTTTACATGTTTGGCTTTATTCGTAACAAATCAATCATGATGTTAATGATCAATATGGCCTTTTGATATCTTCAGGTGGTGAAAGCATATATGGGGGTATGTTTGCTGATGAGTTCCATTCTCGTCTGAGATTTAACCACAGAGGGTTAGTCGCGTGTGCAAATGCTGGCTATCCACATTCAAATGGGAGTCAATTTTTTATTTCCTTGGATAAGTGCGACTGGCTTGACCGCAAGAACACAATTTTTGGAAAAGTAAGGATTTGCTATTTTCTCGAGTTTTTCCTGACATTTGGCACTATCATTGAAGCATATAGTTGCTTTCAGGTGACTGGAGATTCTATATATAATCTTCTAACACTCGGTGAAGTTGAGACTGATAAGGATGATAGGCCATTGGATCCACCACCCAGAATAAAATCAGTGGAGGTAAGTATGTGATTTAAGATGTATCTCATCTCAATCATGGCAGCTTTCTGATTCCAATGATACTACAATGGCTGTAATGATTGAGTTAAGTGGTAATTTTTTCTATCATGGTTGACCATGAAATTGTAATTACATGCCATGAAGTATTTAATTCTTGCATGCGCCGCCCAAGTTTACCTTTGCTCTGCTACCATCAGTGATTTAGCTATCACGTAGTTTCAAATGTATTTGCAACCTGCCTGTAGGTACTGTGGAATCCTTTTGAAGATATTACGCCAAGGACGTCTCTAAACCTGTTGAGCCAATCAACGACTGATAATGAAAGTAAAGATTCAAAGAAGAAACCTGTCAAGTAACTTACCATGCCATCTGACCTTCTTTAATGGAACGTTTCTGTTGTGTGTGCTGGGAATTTTATTTTCATTCAATATAATATCACATTTTGTATTACTTTGACATACAGAAAGTTGAGTTTACTTTCATTTGGAGAAGAAGCTGAGGAAGAGGAAAAGGAATTAACAGCTGTAAAGCAGAAAATCAAGAGTAGTCATGATGTCTTGGATGATCCTCGCCTTCTAAAGGAAGAGAATCCTAGTAAAGAAGCGGTAATTTGATTCTTGCTGATTCTTGTTTTCCTTAGTATTCCAGTTGATCTATGATAGAGTAGAATGTTTTAGCTTGAACTTGTCCCATGATGTCTCCTTCATTAGATCTCTCTAAAGTATTCTTACACAGAAGAATTGGTAAATAATAGAATGACAATATTAAACCACAAATTTCTTTAAAAATATATATCCACTGTTATGCCTCTGTTCTCATCATATGAGTGCAATATTTTTTTTTCTAATTTAAGTTTCATTTGATGGTCTAATATAAAGGACTCTTCTGAAGCCAAAGGAACAAGAGACCTAAAATTATCAGTGCGAGAAGCCCTAACTTCCAAAAAAGATCTGTCACCAAAAGATGTAGAAAATAAATTTAATAATGATGATGTTGACGACCACGATGATATTGACTTTGACATCCGAATGCGTCAACAAGTACTTAGAAGACGAAAGGAGCTGGGAAATATTCCATCTAAGCAAAAGCAAAATGGTATGCTGATTGTACCTGCACATACATTATTTCAGTTTGGTTTTTTAAATTTTCAGAACTGAATTTGTAATTGTGTGTCTAGTGCTCTGGCATCTTAAGCTCTCTTTCCCATTTCTATTTATTCTATAAGTGATTATTCCCAGGATTTTTAAAAATAATTCAATAGGTGAAGCTGAAGAGTGAATTATAAGGAAGCTAAGCAAAATTTAATTGATCAACAATTAACAGTTAAGGTTAATTTAATGTCTGATTTGTGTATGAGACAATTATACATGAATGTTAGCTGAAAAAGGCGCACCTATAAGCCATAAGCAAATGAAGAAAACTGATTTCAGAAGCTCTCACTTAGTAAAAATATAAGAACGAATGATTGGTGATTTCCAAGATATCCACTAGCATGGGGATATTCAGCAAGTGAAAAATTCTAGAATCTCTTTATGATAGTTTTTTTCGGCATGTTAGCATTACTTAGTTGCTGATACTAAGCCATAGTCCCAGAGTGATGGAAAGTAAGAATCAGTTTAGTTGTTATCTTTAATAGGCAGTTTTAGTCTATTCTGATAGTTGACCATTTTACTGTTCAGAAGTAATTTGAATATGTTTATTTTAAGTTCTTGTTAGGTTAGAATTCAATATCTACTAGGTACACTGAATTATACTCCTAGTCTTAGTAGGATTTGGTTGACACGATTCTTATTTACATTTAATGTTTTAGGTTGTGAAGGGAGAGTGGGATTTCCTAGAGAAATTCTTAGATTTAGAAGTAAGTTCTAAAACCCTAGAAGTGATCTTTAGGGCCTATTGATGTGATGTTATGGTTTTGTTTGTTATAAATTCCTAAACATTAAGCTATTTAAAGTCCAGAAGCTCCAACTTACTACTTCTATGTGTTTCTATCAAAGTGTTGACATATTCTCTGTCTGTCCTACATCAAAGGGGAGCAATCTGGCATTGCACTTGCAGTTGAACAGTGTTGAACCATGCAACTGTTCCAAAAAAATTATTTGATCTTTTTTATATTTGCTTATCAAAGATTGTGCCATCGTATGAATATTGCAACTTTTTCATAACTGAAAAAGGTTTTTGGAGATCTAGGACCAATTAAGTTTGACATGCATGATATGTATTCAATTTGGAATCTGTTTATCATCTCTATTATTTCTCCCATATTCCTTTATAAATTGCTTTATATTATTAATTGCATTATTGACTGATACATGCACATCCAGGAAGCTCTTGTCCCAAAGATTCCAAAGTTTCCAAACAGAGGTAAGATTGTGATGAATTCTCTCTCTTTCATTATTCATTTCTGAAGTTCCATCTGCTGTCAACATCACCATTCTCCAGTTTATTATGCATTATTGGATGTTTCCTGTGAAAACTGTGCTTGTTTATTACTGAATCTCATACTTGCTATCACGTTATGATAAATGCTCAAGCTTGTATTCACCAATTATTTAGTCAATGATTAGTTACAGATGCCACATATTAGTCTAGGACAATAAGGGAAAGTCTAAATGTTGCTAGGCAAGGATTCTACCGGAATATCTGTTAGAAGGAAAGGTTTTATATAAAATGTGGCATGATAGGCGAACAATCGGTTAAAAGACAAGCATTTTCTTCTGGGAAGTTAGAGATGTCACACAAAAGGGAGAAATATTCATGGAATAAATTCAATAAAAGAAACATAATACTATAGGTTGTAGAAAATTTTCGTTTGGAAATTTTTTTCTCATTTTGTTTTAAAAAGCACTTAGTACGAAGTTATTTATTCATAATTTATTTGACTGTTGCTGTAATGGAATTTGAGCTGGTGGTTTCATATTATTCAGACATCAGGAATAAGGGTCTGTAAGCTCTCCAAAATGTTGTTAAAGGGAATGCGATATTGTTTGGTTCATTAAGGGAAGATGTGAATCAAAATTTCATGCACTTCTCCCACTGTAAAGGCTGTGGGATACATTCTAACTACAAACTGGAATTGATTATATGCCACGTGGATCGTAGAATAGTTGATCAAAATCTGATTAAAGAAAATTACCAACCTGACACTAGTTGAGCCTAAAAATAAGTCCTAAGCTTTTGGGAATCACTTGTCATCTACAGATATTGGGGAAAAAAATTCGAACTTTCAGAACTGCTAATATGGAGGTGGTAGGATAAATACCAACTGCAAGCCACATTTGATTTTATACTGCTTGGGTGTAATAGATTTATGACTTTAATCCAGATTCACGCTATTGGTCATACTACATGCCTATATGACTTCTGCCAATAAAACTTTAAACTTTTAGAGTTGCCACTATTAAGGTGGTGTGATAAGTATCTGCTGCAAAATGCATTTGCCTGTGTCACTTGTATTTAGAATAGTATAACTTGCAGTGTAAAATAGACTTCATGACATAAATCCAGATTTACATGATGCAGTTTGTCACGTTATTTGTTGATGTGACTTCTTCCAAATCCCATAGAGAAATGAGAGTGACTGATTTGCAGGCTTGAGGCTATATTCTGGTCTGGTGATAGGGATTTGAAATTAGATGATAATTTGGATCCATCCTGTTGATTGCAATGTACATGCAGGAATTCTGTTTTTTCCCCCCCTTTTGTTTTTATTTCCTTATACAGTTCGGGTCATAATAGTTATGTTTAAGTTTAATCTTTCATTTAGGTTCAGTTAGATTGAATTGTCAGTAGCCTTTGTCCAGGAATTGTAAGTTTTGATGAAATTAGATTATGATTTGGATGCATACTGTTAATTGCAATGTTAACTCCGAATCCAAGATCAGCTTAACGAAATAAAACTTTAAACTTTGAGTTGCCACTATTAAGGTGGTGTGATAAATTTCTACTGCAAAATGCATTTTGTCTATGCCACATGACTTCACGACATAAATCCGGATTTACGTGATGCCGTTTGTCACATTATTTGTTAATGTGACTTCTGCCAAATCCCATTGAGAACTGAGAGGACTGATTTGCCGGCTTGAGGCTATGTTCTGGTCTGATGAAAGGGATTTGAAATTAGATGATAATTTTGACCCATGCTGTTGATTGCAATCCACATGGAGGAATTCTGTCTTTTTCCCCCTTCTTTTTTTACTTTCCTTATGGTTCGTTTCATAGTAGTTATGCTTAAGTTTAATATTTCTTTTAGGTTCAGTTAAAGTCTGAATTTCATTTGGATTGAATTGTCTGTAGCCTGTCATTTAAAGTCTGAATTTCTTTTGGATTGAATTGTCTGTAGCCTTTCAGTTAAAGTCTGAATTTTATTTGGATTGAATTTTCAGTAGCCTTTGTAAAGGAATTGTAAGTTTTGATGAAATTAGATTATGATTTGGATGCATACTGTTAATTTCAATTTTAACTCCAAATCCAAGATCTTCTTAAGGAAATAAAACTTTAAACTTTTAGAGTTGCCACTATGAAGGTGGTGTGATAAATTTCTACCGCAAAATGCATTTTGTCTATGCCACATGCACTTGGAATGGTATAACTTGAAGTGTAAAATAGGCTTCATGAAATAAATCCAGATTTACGTGATGCTGTTTGTCACGCTATTTGTCAATGTAACTTCTGCCAAATCCGATTAAGAACTGAGAGGATTGATTTGCAGGCTTGAGGCTGTGTTTTGGTCTGATAATAGGGATTTGAAATTAGATGATAATTTGGACCCATGCCTGTTAATTGCAATGTACATGGAGGAATTCTGTTTTTCTTTCCCCTTCTGTTTTTCCTTTCCTTCTACAGTTCGGTTCATAGTTGTTATATTTAAGTATAATCTTTCTTTTAGGTTCAGTTAAAGTCTGAATTTGATTTGGATTGAGTTGTCAGTAGCCTTTGTACAGGAATTGTAAGTTTTACAATTTTTTTTCCCTCTAAAAATTGTTCAAATGTGATATTTCCACCTCTTGAAGTTGTAATGTGATACTTTCTTTCCCTAGTGGTGGTTTCTAAACCCTACTTGAGTGATGCTAGTAATCTATTCCGTTTCTGCTGTTTTCTTTTTCCGGTTTGCAGCCAAACAATGATACCTGTCACAATTCTTGAAATCTAAATTCTTAGACCTTTGACAACCCCACTCTTTACTTCCAAATAGCATTAGAACTTTTCTCTCGCTGTCCTACAATACTCCTTTACAGAAAGTTAGGGATGAAAAATAAAATGGGTAATCCTGTGTGAATGGTTCAGTTTCTAGGATGGAGCTGAATGGTATTTAAACCTTAAACCACCCAATGCTGCATCTGTACTGAAGCTTTTAACAACTTCCATGACTTGCTTCTATTGGCGATGTTTGATCCGTTTGCTTTTTCTGCAATTTCTCTTTTTTGCCGATTGTGGTTTGTATTTGTTTAATTTTCTTCTTTGTCAATATTTTTTTGCTAAGAGTTCTCTTTCTTCTGTGCTGGTCATATCTGTTTTGTAACTGCAAAATCTTGAGGACCAATGTTGTTTTTGTTGCTTGCCAGGGCTTCAATTGAAACCATTGATGACGACAAACCAAGAGTTGAGAAATTGGCATTGAAGAAAAAGGGGATAGGATCAGAAGCTAGAGCTGAGAGGATAGCAAATGCTGATGCAGATCTGCAATTGATGGGTGAAGTTGAAAGGGGAAGACTACTGCACAAACAGAAGAAGCGCCGACTTCAGGGACGTGAGAATGATGTATGTCATTTGTTTCGTTTTGGATTCGTCGCTTGCTAATTTAGCTTCATTCCCTCTTATTGTCTCTGGTAGGATAACACTTTTTGAGTGACTAGGCCTTTTGACACTGTCTTAATTTATGGGAGATATGGGGATTATCATTGATATAAAGTGATAGACAATGCACAAGCTATGGCTTTTGCATTATTAGCATTATCCCATGTAGAGCATGCTTCTTAGAGATAGGGGGGATAGGGGGAAATAAGAAAAAAATATTGATCAGGCTTGGAACAAACTCTGGAATTAACATATCGATCACCTCAACATGTCAAATGCAGGACACTTGTCTATTTTTATATTGCTTTTAGAATTTTGTAATTTTCTTCATCATGTCTTCTCTGCTAGAAAAAATATACAGTTCTGTGATTGAAAAAAGAAGGAAACCCCTTTTGCATTATCGCCATTGCTATATGCATCTTTTCAATATATGGTTTTCTTGTTTCGCATTTGACTTTAATTTTTAACTATTCTTTATGAGCTTATTCCTTTATATTTCTGGTTTCAATATCCATCAGGTTTTAGCGAGACTTGAGAATTTTAAGAAGAACTTGTCTACAAAGGCTACGAGCTCAAATATCAAGTCTGGAGGGGCTGATAGAGAAGACTTGTCTGACTGGTGTACAGTCTCCCTCAAGTTTGAACCAGAACTGGGCAAAGTAAGTTTTCACCTGTTTATCTTTTATAGATCTGCTCATGCTTGGGAAGGCTTTTGGTATGTCCAAGGGTCAAAAGCATGGGGCAATATTCAATAGTAGAAAACAGAATGCAATTTGAATACTGAATTCTTTTTTTAAAGAGTAAAATTGTGGTTCTTGGGCTAATATTCAGTTCTAAAATTTGAAAGGAAGAAGGTTATAATTGGTGTCAAAAGGTAGTTATTTGCCTTTAATCTTATGTTTTAGTAGCATAACATTGGTGATAAAATTATGGTTCTTGTGTTAATATTCAGTTCTATTCAGTTTTTTGGTTCCCCAGACAATAGAAGGCTAGTTTGTCTCATCTTTTCTTCCTAATTTCATGGTACGCAAACAAGAAAAAGAAACTTTCTTAAGTTAATCCAAACAAAGGTTTAAAATATCATTTCACTTTTGACTTTTTTCATTTATAACATTTTGGTTGTAAATTTAATTAATTCAATACACAACTAAAAGCATGTACTATCGCTTTTTTTAAGATAGGTTTTATACAATATTGAGGCTAGAATTCATAATTAAGTTATGATAATGACCAGAAATATTGATGTTAGAAACATTAGCTTATTTACATAGAAGCAAAAACCTTGAGATTCTTTTCATGTAAATTTTTTAATTTTTTAAACCAAACAGACCTTGATTGATGTAGGACAAATATCAAGTTGCTAAGACACAAAATTAAGAAATATGGCTGATGTTAAGTTGTTAGAATATCAAGTTTAAGGTTTGGATTTTAGCTTAGAATACTAAAATTTCAGATTAGGTATAGCCGGGTTTTTATGGTTTGTTTGCTGGAAATTGAGTTAGGATTTTAGGGCTTAATTTGTCTGGAATTTACATTAGTATGGTTAGGAATTTTAGGTTAGAATTGCTAGATTTAGTGAAGGCCACAAACAATGGAGAGTAGGAAACTAGAAATCGATCCTAGGGTCTAAGAATTCACTCTTAGAAAAAAGCATTATATTTTCTAGTTGAAAATTCAAAAAATTCAGGATATTTAGTGAAGGCCACAAACAATGGAGGGTAGGAAACTAGAAATCGATCCTGGGGTCTAAGAATTCACTCTTAGAAAAAAGCATTATATTTTCTAGTTGAAAATTCAAGCTTGTAGAAAAAATTCAGGATATTTCTTATTCATATTTATAGAGAGATTTTCAGAACCTTTATTCTAGTAGGAAAGGATTCCTAATAAATTTAAATCCTATTTTAATAAGAATTTTATAAGTTCTAAAAACTAGGATAACATATCTAAAATAGAGTTACATATTTAACTTATTATTAATTCCTATTTAATAAGGAATGTTAATCCTAACGTAATCTAAAATTCAGCTCTTATTGTTGTTGCTGTCAATTCAATTCTCAACTTTTGTCCCATCAAATTAAGGCTTATGGTTGACTAATTCTTCCTTTTTTTTTAATTTCTTTTATAAACTTTAAGCTCATTTATATCATTGATGAACTACGATGAATTAGATCATCTCCTCAAATTTAATGACAATTTCCTTGCTCTATTTATAACAGGATAAAATGTCTCGGAAAGATGACCCAAATGACTATGTTGTACATGATCCTCTCTTGGAGAAGGGAAGGGAAAAGTTTAATCGGATGCAAGCAAAGCATAAAAAAAGAGAACGGGAATGGGCTGGGAGATCTCTGACATAGTCTCATCTCTGCAAATAACTTGAGCTTGTTAATGTTTGACGCTTAGGGAGGCTATGGATATCTATTTGCAACTTTAAGGGAAAAAGTTGCAACGAATTCTACACCAGTACCCACTGAAGTGGGAAGAACCCGGGGAAGCTGGAGGTGATGGTTACTGCAATTTACTCTATATTAGACCAATCTCTGGTTCCGTTGGAAATCATCTTTACCTCCTTAACTTGTGCTGTCCTGCACATTTTAATGTGTGTTTATTTTTATGGTTCTTTCCAGTTTATTATTTACATACACGTCAGCTAAGAGTAATAGTTATTGGACATCGTGCACTAAATTGTACAAGTAGGTTGATCAAGCATCAAAAACAGTAATGGCAAATTGTACAAGTAGGTTGATCAAGCATCAAAAACAGTAATGGCTGAATACTTATAATTTGTCCATTGTGTCTGGTTACAGCCCACATGACTAAGCAACTATGTTTATGCGACTGAACATCGGTAGACGGAGGCGAAGGCAACATTGTCCTGGCCCCGTAACTTTTTTTCTTTTGGAAAGATCTGACTGTAATTTCTGTTCTGAATTATTTTCAAATTACATGGTTTTGCTGCGCCGGCAATTATATTTACTTCGACTTGAAGGTTTAAGTCAAGATTTAGGGAGTGTATGTTATTTGAGCTGAGGCTCCTTGCTATTATTATGTTAATCATCTTTTAATAGTTCCTTTTGAAAGGTAATGGACATTGTGGAGTTGGCTAACACGCCCAAGTAACAAATTGGGAAAATGAGTCATTATTAGCCGAACGAATACCTTTGTGTTAATTATAAGTCAGTATTAGCTGAACGAACATCTTTGTGTTAATTATTCAGTTCATGTAATACGTGAACTTAATTTTGGTTATTTTTTCAAATGAATTCGAATGTATTGTTGTAATGGAAAATTTTGATTAGAAAAAGTATATTTATCCAAAATAATGATATATTTTCCTTGATTATGTCACAATTCATTCTCCCTCACGATCTAAATGTTTGATTATTGGTTTTGTGCAAACTAATTAATCTATCAAGGAAGTTGGATTTAATCTTCTTCTTGGTCAAATAATCCACTTAATTGGATATAAATAAAAGCTAAGAAAAATGTAACTAGAGGCAAAAAAAATGGAAACTCAAAAATAAGAAACTAAAGCTCTGGTAATCCAGTTGGGCCAAATAAAGGAGAATAAATCAACAAAACAAAAACTACAAAAAGAAGAATAACATGAAAATATAATGTAAATGATGTATAGTGTAATTTGTTCTATGATGCAATCTACCAATCCTCGCTGTATGTTTAAAGACTTTTTTTAGGTACTGCTATTGACAAAATCTTGTTGATGACTCTTAATCGAATATGAATTTTATTTTATTTTATTATTCTTTTGTTAATTAATTTGTAAAATTAAGAAATAAGAAACTTAAGATAATCCATTTTTAATGAATCTTGTTTTAAAAATTAATCAAGATTGATGACGATCAAGATCAATAACACAAAGAACACTAACGAAAACTGAATAACAACACCACCACCACCACCTAGTGAGAGTCTTGTTGAGACGCAAAATCTAAAGAGGTCCAGTAATATGCAATCTTACCCCTATTTGATAAAGAGGATGTTTCTAATAGACCCTCATGTAATGCAAAATAATGATAACACAAAATATAAATAGATACATATAAATAAAAATATATAATATATAATGTAGTACACAATACGATTGTTGGGCCCTGCTTCCGAAGCCCAACATTCGGAGACATTTAAACAGTCGAAACTCATTGCAGATTTTTTTTATAACAATTTAACGCATACGCGGAAAAATCGATAATCAAATCGGCCCGATTTATTTAAAACGATTTTTGTCACAAAGATGCAAACATTATTGAACACATAAAAGTTTCAGTAAATTATTTGGGCCCATAATAGAACACAAAGCTTGTTTTCAAAACATCTATACATTTCAAAAATCACCCCTTTTTGCTTAATACAAATACAAAATATAAAAATACGCATGATACAATTGAATGCTTATGCTTAAAATGATTCCAAAATACAAAAAGTTCCTGAACTATCTTAATTACAAAAGTCTTTAACGATCTTGGAGTTCCAATGCCTTGCAAGGATTGCTAATCTTCTCTTTCTGCACTTGAGGAGGGAGCATGAGGTGAGCTACACAGCTCAGTGGCTAATATATTTATAGCCATTGGCAATTGACCAAAGTCAAGCATATATATGTATACATATACATACATACATACATATATATACATATATACATACATACATACATATATATATATATATACATATATACATATATATATATACATATATATATATATGTATGTATATATATATATATATATGTATAGGCGTTTCATGAACTATTTTCCCAAAATACATAATATTTTGTCTATTGATTAGTTTATTAAATATTGATAGTTTATGAATATCTTGTCCTGATTTTAGATCTAACTGTGTTTTGGCTATCTGTTTCAATTTATCATTAGATAAAAGAGCATTAATATGAAAAGTACCTGATGCTTCATATAGTTCTAAATTGTCTACATCTAAAATATCTTGGGTTAGATTTTGGTCAGTCATATCTATGCCAACTACTATGTAGTTTATGATCGGAAAGAAGATTTTCTATATGATTTCTTTCTTCATTATAAAATTGATGAAATTGTCTTTCTAGGGTTAAATTTTCTTATATTATATGTTAATTAGTAGAAGTATGATTTAGTGTCTGAAGATGATCATACTGATCTAGTAAATATTGTATCTGTATAAAGTGTTGAAATTGCATATATTGTAAATATTCTATTTGGTCTTCTAATTGTTGACAAATGCAACAATTAGAGGATTGAGAAATAGAACAATTAAAACAGTGATAATAATGGGAAGACATTATCATTAGTAATTATTTTCTAAATTATGGAAGTGGCGAATTGATTTATTACCTGTGGCATTTACTATTCAAACAGATTCAAAATATTTATGTGATTTTCTTCTTTTGTGGGCAGTCTTTTCATTTTGGTTTAAATTGTCTATAATTTTTTCGTCTAAAATACTTTTTATATGATCTAAAAGATCTATTTCTTTTATAATAATGAGTTGGGTATCTTTTCCATTTATATTTTTTAAATGGTCTATATTTTTCTTTTCTAGATTTGGATTTATATGTTTTAGAAGTAGGACAACCATATTTTTGTGGAACTTCTGCATTTTTTGTACAACATAATTGTAATGTTTTATGTTTTAAAGTTTTTCTAAGTTGGGTGTTTAAACATTCTTCTGCTAATAATGCTTGGGCTGTATGTATAGCACCTCCTAGGTTATTTGCTATTTTTGCAGTACGTATTTTATCTTGAAAAGTTTCTTCAACTTTCTGATTAAAGGGAAAAGGTAATTTTTGTATAAAAATATGTGTATAGATATTTTGTTCTCCTCTTGTTAAATTATAATAGTATTTTTTAAATTCGTAGATATATGATCCTAAATAGCAAAGATCGCATATTTGCATATTATTTAGATGCCAAAGAGCTGTTATTCTATCGACTTCAACAGTTGTTTCTCTATGATAAATTAAATCTTTTCCAATAAAATCTCTAAAAATTTCAGCTGCTATGGTATGAAAGGTCATACTATATGTTGTAGCTTCTTTATATTGAGATGTATTTTTAACCATTCTTCATTATCTAATAAAAAGCGTTGTACTATTCCTGAAGTTTTATACATAACAAAATTCCAGAGTGAATTCTTATTTATAACATCGCCAAAGGGTTTTTCAACTTGTAATACTAATTGAATTTTATTTGACCAATCCAAGATTATTTCTTTTGGGTTTGTAACACAATCAATATTGAGTGTATTATCTAATCTTATGCTTACATGTTTTGGTGTATATTCAGAAGGGTATTTTCGTACCTTAGAACCTTTTTTATAATATCCTTTTTTATTTAAAAATTCATTTGAGGTACAATTCCGTGTATATGAATCTTGATCTTGATTATCCTTTTTTCTTTTATCTCCACTAACATGTTCTCGTTTTAGAGGATGTTTTCCTTCAGCTATATCTTTACTTTTACTACTTTCTGGTTGTTGTTCTTCTACATAAATATCTTCATCGGATTCGTATGAATGAATAATTTCATCTTTTTCTGTTATTTGATTTATATGTTCATTCGAATGAAGAGTTAATTGATGTACTAATTGTGTAATTTCTTCCAATTGATTGTTTATATTTCTTTCAACTGTTTCTAAGGATTCAATTTTGAGTAAAGGAGTTTCTTCTATAGTTGCGTTTTCCATGGTCTGGTAATCATTATAGTTTGTTTTAATCTAGGCTCTGATACCACTTTTAACCATGATTCTATTTGAGACTTTAATTGTTCAATTTGTTGTTTTTGTGATTTTTTTTCATTTACTAAATATGTGACTAATTGTAATAAAGCTGATTGTTTTTGTACTAAATCGAACACATAGTTTTCTAATTGTATATATTGGTCTTTTATATCCTGTATTTCTTGACTAATAGTACTCATAGAGTTTGTTTTAAACACGTAGTTAATTCAGAAATTTGATTTTGAAGTTTTTCAATTTGATTAGATGTTTCAATTAAAGAAGAACTGGCTATAATAGGATTTGTTATTTGTATATCAGGTTGGTGCGATGTATAGAATCGAAGAGGTTGTTCTATTTTTAAAGACTGTGATCTAGATAAAGGAGAAACGGAAGAAGAACTTTCGGAAAACGAATGCCTTCTAGTAGTGGGATATTGTATAGCAGGTAAAGTTCTTAAATTTGTTCTAATATTTGTTCCAACTTTGGCAACGTTATTAAAGAGTTGATCTATATAATTTTTTTTTGTATTTTTAAGATCAACACTATGATGTGAATTAGTTAAAGCATAACTAATTTGATATGTTATAGAAAAAGGATATTGTCCTTAAGTCATTAAATTTTCATTATAAAATTTATATGCAATAGTTATAGTTTTTTCTAAATCTTTTGATTTTAAAGGTATTCTGATTTTTAATCGAGCATTAAATTTTATCTTATTATATGCTAAATTCCCATTCATTATACCAATAATTTGATCATTTAGATTTGTCATTCTTTCATCTAAAATAGCCATTCGTATTGGTGAATCTATTCCTTCTTGAAAAGTAGATTTTAATAATATTTTAATAGTGGATAATTGTATGTATCCAATTTTAAGTCATTTATCTAAGGGTATTTTTGGTAATTGTTTAGAGATTTGTTCTTGATCAATAAGATTAATACGAATATGTCCATTACATTGATTTATTCGAATAGGCGTTTCATGAACTATTTTCCCAAAATACATAATATTTTGTCTATTGATTAGTTTATTAAATATTGATAGTTT
>JAOTIZ010000001.1:8383710-8397042 GCA_027123425.1 Erythroxylum panamense
CCATATCCACATTGTGAGCCGCATCTCTTGTCTGCATTGCACTACGAATTGAAGGTTGGGCTCCAGGAGTTGTTCGTAGTGCAAAGAAACCAGATACTTGCCTTCTTCTCTTCCTCATATCAGATTCTTCAGGATCCTGAGGTTGAGATGAAACACTACCAGTACCACTACGACTACCACTTCCACCTTCAACATCTTCATAATTACCACGGAAACCAGGAAATGAACTTCCACTACCAATTTCAAAATTCAATCTTCCTCTTCTATCTTTCTCAAATTGATATTCATCAAGTAATGTTTTCATCTGCCACTTCACATCATGACTAACTTTTTTACACGCTTCCATATCTCCTTTAACTCCAGCTAAATGCCTTTTCAATCGAGTGATTCCTCTACCTTTCAAATGCTTGTTACAAAACAAGCAAATAGTATGATTCTTTTGACCAGGAACCGCACCAGCATGAGCCCAAGCTGGATCATTATATCTTCCTGAACTAGGTTGATCGGGAGTATTTGAACTTTCTTCCATTTATCTGTACAAAAAAAATAAATAACACACAATTTCAGTACACAATGACAATATGCATATCTATCTTATATAATATAACTCATTCTGTAATAATCACAAAGTTAACAATCCAACTATCACAAACATACATCAACAAGTTTAATTTCCAATAAGTTTTAATTTCCCTCAATCACAAGACATCCATTTACAATTTCCAATTTTATCAATTTATAACAAGTTCCAATTTCCATCTATCACAAACATACATCAACAAGTTTCATTTCCAACAAGTTCCAATTTCCCACAATCACAAGACATCCATTTACAATTTCCAATTTTATCAATTTCTAACAAGTTCCAATTTCTAACTATCACAAACATACATCAACAAGTTTCATTTCCAACAAGTTCTAATTTCCCACAATTACAATCATAAGACATCCATTTACAATTTACAATTTTATCAATTTTTAACAAGTTCCAATTTTTCACAATCACAATACATACATCAACAATAACCCTTTTATATTCCTCCAACTTAATAAAAATCATGTGAGAGTACAAAAATTATATGTATGTTATTTATAGTATCCTAATTTTCAAATTAAGAGTTACAAAATGTTTAATTTAATTCTAAGGATCTTAACTCCTAACAATAACCCTTTTATATTCCTACCGAAGTACCGAACCAATGCAAGTTCAATTTCTACATTTGTTGATTTAAAAAGAATTTTTCATTATATTCTAATTTTATGCCATAAATTACAATTTTTTTTGGTCAACCTTCAAGGTAAGCATGTTGCATTATGTTATAAATTAATGCCCTTAATTTATAATTTGCAAGTTCATAGTTCATATAATCAAACCAAATAGCAAACTAAATATCTATGAACCAAACAACACAAATGACATTTATTTCATATTTTGCAATTTCAGATCACATTTCCAATTCCAACTCCAAAGTCTCCAACAGTCCAACCAAATAATTTCATACACAATCCAACAACATCGTGCATCATCCATGATCCAACAAAAATTCCAAGTCTCCACTAATCCAACAAAATTCCAAAACCTATCAGAAATTCACAATCCAACCATCCAAGATCCAACTATCCATTCCAAACATAACAATAAATTGAATTAAGCATGAAATTTTCAAAATCAGAAACAAAATTCATAAACCAACTTCGGTCTGGGCGGGTCTTCGGGTTTTTTCACGGGTCAGAGCGTCGACTCGTCTCCGGTGGCTTCAGTTGCGTCACCGGTGGCTTCCCTGCGATGTCGTGGTGCTATAGTGCGACGGTGAGGAGCAGAGAAGGTGGTGGCGTCGGCGACGACGTGGAGGAATGACGAACCGAAGGGAGAACGACCAAGGGAGGTGAGCCGAGAGTCGAGGAGGACTGGAGGAGGTGAGAGTCGAGGAGGAGGCGACCTCCGGCGGTGAGGAGCAGGCGGCGCGGCGCGGTACAGATGAGAGAAGAAGGAGAGAAGACGGCGTGAGGAGAGAAGAGAGATGAAAGAGTCGGGACTCGGGTTGGGGGGGAGGCCGGGTAGGTTAAATTTTAGGTTTAACATTTTTTAAATTTGCAATTAGGTCCTTAGGATTTTAATTTTTACGGTACCGGCCGGTATTTTTCAGAATCGTCAGTACCGGCCGGTACCGACCGAAAACCACCGGTACCGACCGGTATTTTTGGCTAGTACCGATGTGGCTCGTTCCAGTCGTTACCGGCCGGAACGGAATGAAATTCATATCTTTGCTTAAAGCTCTTAATTTCTAGGCATTAAAGTAAAACTACTAGCATCTAGAACCATCTCTCACCAGCGGCAGTTTGTCGCTGGTTGAGGAAGAAAACTAGTGGCTTCGCCACTGGTGTAGACATTCGGAAGCACTAGCGATGCCACTGGTTGGCATTGCCATGGGTGATAAATGCCCATAGAGAGTTGGCAGTGGGGAGAAGCAGATGGGGCGGTGATTTGAGAACTGTCGATTGGAGACTCGATAGTTAAGGATGAAGCAGGCAATCTACAAGAACATGGTGGCCAAGTGGCAGCCTAAGGGTCGGTTTGAAAACAGGGAGAAGTAGTTGAGAAACATGGAGATGTTTCTGGGGAGGCGATGGGCGCGTGTAGGTCATGCACCCATCATTTCTGGAGTCATGTCCACATAAACCCAACTGGTGCGTTTGTTTAATTTGATTTTTAATGATTTTAAAATTTTAATTTCAATTAAATGAATTTAATGGAGATTAAATTCGTTTATACTCCTAATAAAATTGAAAAGTATTTTTCCAATTGTTAAAAATTTTTTCAAAAGTTAAATTTTATTAGGAATATTTTGAAATTTAGTTTAATTTTTCAAGAGTTGAATTATTAAATTAAATTAGTTATCAAATCAATAATTAGAATCAAGTCAATGTTTTAAATAATTTCTTTCATAATTGGATTATATTAAAAATTATGAATATAATGAGATTATATTAATTAAGATGATATCTTAATTTCAATATTAAAGTAATTATTTTCTTATATGATTAAGATTAATAATTATATTGATTCCTAATTAATTTTGGAAAAGTAGTTTCTAAAATTAGAAATAATTAGTTTCAATTAGATTGAAATTAATTAATTAGAAAAGTAGTTTCTAAAATTAAAATTAATTATTTTCAATTACATGAAATTAATTAATTAGACTCCTTAAAATTAAGAAAAGTGTTTTCTTAAATAATTAAGAAGGATGTTTCTTAATTAAATTTATTTATTTCAATTTGATTGAGATAAATTAAAATTTATAATTTTATTTATTTAAAGAATTATTATTCAATTTATTTAGAAATTATTTATTTATAAATAATAGTTTCTTGATTTATTAGAAAAACATTTTTCTTGATTAAAATTTGAAAAGTATTTCATTTATTAATTAAGAAAAATATGCTTTCTTTAATATTTGAAAAATAGTTTTCTAATTTATTAAGGAAAGATTTTCTAATTGATCAAGAAATTAATTTTAGAATAAATAATATAAAGACTTTCTTAATTAAAATTGAAAAATATTTTATTTAATTTTGAAATTAATTTCCTTTTAATATTAAAAATATTTTTATAATTAAAGAAAAGTAATTTCTAATGAGATTAAAAATAGTAGTTGCTAACTAGATTAGAAATAACTTTAATTAGGTTAAAAAGTGTTATACAATTTTAGAAAAGGAGTTTTTCTAAATTATAATAAGTAAGACGAATAATTTATTGAATTTTTTCAATTAAGTGAAGATAAATTGGAAATAATTTTCAATTAGATTTGAAAATTATTTTTAAATCGAATTAAATTTCTATTTGGAATAAGAATTTAATTTATTTAGGAATCATTGGTTTTAATCTAATTTCTATATGGGTGCTTGCTAGAGAACAAATTCGTTGAACAAACCCGATATGAGAAATCCATTTGGAACATTACTTGTATGTCTATAAAATTCTCATTGTGATGATTGTATAAGTGATTCTTTGACTTGATGTCATCAAAGTTATCTTGTATGAGGATTGTTATGTTTTGATACTACTTATGATCTATTTAATCATAGGTCATTTAATCAGTAATCATTGGATATAGCATGAACTATATGGAGATAGTTGAGTGATCAAAATATGATTCATCACCCTAAAGTAATTAGGGAAAATGTTTCGTTGTTCTCGATTATTATTAATTCAAGAATTCCTTGGCCAAGGTGAAATGATACTTTGTAAATAGTTTACAAATGTCATTAATTAAATCGATAGCTAATGGCGGACCCAATTCTCTCATAATTAAATCGATATCCCTTAGTACCATTGGAACATTAAATTACTAAACGAATACAAAGAAACGGAACTGTCTCCTTTCACTCTAGAAGCACACACCAAAAATGCAACCCGACTTCACTTTTCATACAATGTTTTTAATAGTATTTTAAGGCCACCATAAAAGTTTGACAACGAATTGCAAACCGTAGCACATCACAATTGGTGTAGTTGTCAAAATCAAATCATGGATACGCATCCCTTTGTGCTCAAAAGGGAAAACCTCCATTGCATGTAGTGATGAAAATATTTGGCACCACTTGAGAGTATGATGTAAGCCATAAACTCTTAGGACCTCACATTTCAATCTTGTAAGATAGTTTCTCTTTGCTCCCTATTCAATATTTTACCCATAGTTTTTCTTCCATACACTTTGATATCTTAATTTATTGTCATGATGGACCTAAGATATTGCAGGCATGAAAAGTAAAAAAATTTTATTAACTTAAACCCTAGTAGTTGACAACATATTATAAACTAATAATTTAAGGAAGCTAATATGAACACGAAACTGTGTATAGTTAATACACAAAAAAAAAAAAAAAACGTTCTAGAGATAGCATCCAGCGGTACGTATGTCCTTGTTTATTAAAAAATGAGATAGCGTAATTTAATCGGACGTTAGTTGAAAACGTGCTGGTAAAACGTTGTTACTACTGAGCATGCATATATTGATTTATTTCAAGTGTCCATATATTATATGATAATTGAATTGTAGAAGGGTATACACTCTGCTTTCATGCTTATTATTTCCTTTTCATCTTGGTTTGATTACAACATTTAGTTTCAAAAATAATATACATTAGGAATTTAGCTATGAAAATACTCAAGAATTTTCAAATTTGCATCATAAAAATTTGTAATATAGCTGAAAATTTGAACTTTATCTCGGTGTTAAAACTTCTTAGACTACAATTTCATAGTTCCGGTATCCCGAATTCAGATCTCCTGTCCAATATTATGATGTCTTATTATGTCCAATGAATCTCAGTCGTTTATTTATGTGGGTTCTATGTAGATCCCGCGTGAACCTCACATGAATCCCGCAAAACAAATGATTTAAATTTTATAAGATAAAATAAGACAGAGTAATATTGAGCAGAAGAAGTTGGTTCGATGACCCGACGTCCGAGAATGCATGACATCTATAACTCGTAATTGTCTCTCGCAAGCTGCGATATGGCCATACGTCAACAACGTATGACTGTTGTTTGTCCTACTTACCAATATTAATAGCCACGACGACCTATATTAGAGGGCCCCAACTCCACCAAACAACTCTTTCATATATCCTCCCATTACTGGAGGTACAAGCTTGCGAACATTGTAATTAATACAAGGAAACAATTTCTGTTGTCTCTCTCCCTTTTTTACATTCATAGACACTCAAAAAGTTGGCAATGGATCGTGCTGAGGAAATCCATGACGCTGTTCATGCAAAGGAAATCCATGAATGAACCTTCCTTACATGAAACACTGAGGAGTTTGTTTGTTTCTTTTTTATTGTTTTCATTCACACTTTCTAAACTATATAGCACTGGTTGGTGAAGAATGGAGAGTGGTGATATACTTAGAATCAGTAGTGCACGTCTAAGCAGCTCTAACATATGGAGGAACAGTACCATGGAAGTTTTCTCCAGGTCTTCTCGTGATGAAGATGATGAAGAAGCTCTTAAATGGGCTGCTTTAGAGAAACTGCCTACTTATTTACGTGTGAGGAGAGGTATACTCACTGAACAAGGAGGTCAACCCAGAGAAATTGACATAGAGAGCCTTGGACTAATAGAAAGAAGAAACTTGCTTCAGAGGCTTGTCAGAATTGCAGAGGAAGATAATGAGAAGTTTCTGTTAAAGCTCAGGCAACGCATTGAAAGGTTTGTTTACATTATCTCAGGAAATTAATTGAAGCTCTGTTCGAATTCACCATTTAGCTGCCTGAAATTTTTACGGTTTATGTCGGTTTTTCCTTTCGAATTCGTTACACAGAGTTGGACTGGAAATGCCTGCAATTGAAGTCCGTGTCGAGCATTTAAATGTCGAGGCTGAAGCCTACGTTGGAAGCAGAGCTTTGCCTACAATTTTCAACTTCTCTGTTAACATGTTCGAGGTACAACTTGCTGGTTGAAGTCTGTATTTTAGAGTTAATACGTTGTACTCACTTGATGTGTTTATACGTTGTACTCACTTCATGTGTTTCTGTATGATGATTTCTTAGGGGTTCCTAAATAAGCTTCTGATAATCCCAAGTAGAAAGGAGCCATTTCCAGTTCTTCAAGATGTTAGTGGAATCATAAAACCGAAAAGGCAAGTAGAAATATCATGCTAATCTCTGTCCACATCAAACTTTACCAAGGATTCATTCATCATTGAATTAAGCAAAATATTGCAGAATGACTCTACTTCTAGGTCCTCCAAGCTCAGGAAAGACAACGTTACTGTTGGCTCTGGCTGGAAAATTGAGCAAAGATCTGAAAGTAAGGAAACAGATGACCATGTTAAATGTTTCCATGAAAATTCCTTTTCCATAAGATGAGCTGACGATATTAGTAAAAGAAAATTTCAGTTTTCGGGAAGTGTTACATATAACGGCCATTCAATGGACGAGTTTGTGGCACAAAGGTCCTCAGCTTACATTAGTCAATACGATCTCCACATAGGAGAAATGACCGTTAGAGAGACTCTGGCGTTCTCTGCAAGATGCCAAGGGATTGGAACAAGCTACGGTGAGTTAACATTTCATTGGTTCGACGTCTATAGCAGTTGCAACGAATTTGATGAATTTCTGTGGAATTGCAAATCATGCAGATATGTTGACAGAGCTAGCAAGAAGGGAGAAGGCGGCAAATATCAAACCAGATCCCGATATCGATCTATACATGAAGGTAAGAAATTGTTTGAGGAAATATATATTTATCAATATCTTAATGGTCTGACCATTTAGTTGACTTGCGTTCTACAGGCTGCGGCATGTGAAGGGCAGGAGACGAATGTAGTTACAGATTACATTCTCAAGGTACCAAGTAAAAATGTAAAATGGTAGTTATAGCAAGATACAAATGACAGATGTTTGTTGCTTTGATTTGCACAGATCTTGGGACTCGAAGTTTGCGCTGACACCTTGGTTGGAGATGAAATGATTCGTGGCATCTCTGGTGGACAAAAGAAGCGAGTTACAACAGGTAAAACTGAAAAAAACACTTTTGCAATTAATAATACAATCTTTTAAAAAGAAAAAGAAATACATACAGGGGAAATGTTGGTTGGACCGGCACGAGCTCTTTTCATGGATGAGATATCAACAGGCTTGGATAGTTCAACAACATTCCAAATAGTGAACTCTCTGAGGCAAACCATTCACATTCTAAATGGAACTGCTGTAATCTCTCTGCTTCAGCCTGCACCTGAAACTTTTGACCTGTTTGACGATTTAATCCTTCTGTCCGATGGACGCATTGTTTATCAAGGTCCTAGAGAAAATGTACTGGATTTCTTTGAATACATGGGCTTCAAATGCCCTGAGAGAAAAGGAATTGCTGACTTCTTACAAGAAGTAAGTCCACCAACCAATCCATATTAAAACAAGTATGTCCCCAGTTCACGGAATATGATTACAATACTAATTCCAAACCTCTTTTTCGGTGCTGCTGATGATTCAACAGGTGACATCGCGCAAAGATCAAGAACAGTACTGGGGTCGTAATGACCAACCTTATACCTATGTCTCAGTGAAGGAATTTGCTGAATCTTTTCAGACATTTGACATTGGTCGAAGACTAGGAAACGAACTTGCTGCCCCATTTGACAAGTCCAAAGGACACCCTGCTGCTTTAACAACCAAAACTTTTGGCGTCGGCAAGAAGGAACTTATCAAAGCTTGCTTTTCAAGAGAATTTTTACTCATGAAGAGGAACTCTTTTGTGTATATCTTTAAAATGAGCCAAGTGAGTTTTTACCATAAATATATAAACTTTTATCTGAGAGTTCATCTGTAATTGCCAAAAGCGCTTGCTTCATATCGTTGGATAATAATAATGATCCTCTAAGGTTAACTAATGCTCTATTTTTGCCCATTTTCAGCTTATTATTCTCGCTTTCGTAACAGCTACTCTATTTTTGAGAACCAAGCTGCATCATGATACGATGAAAGACGGCGGGATATATATGGGCGCTCTCTTTTTCGGAGTTATCGTTAGTATGTTCAACGGTTTCTCAGAGCTTGCTATGTCTGTCATGAAACTTCCTGTGTTCTACAAGCAGAGAGACTTTCTTTTCTATCCTTCATGGGCATATGCTATGCCCACATGGATTCTCAAGATTCCAATCACTCTTTTAGAAACTGCAGTATGGGTGATCATGACTTACTATGTTATAGGCTTTGACCCAAATGTCGGAAGGTGGGAATACAGAAACTGTGACTGCTTTTCTTCTTGTTCCATTTTTTTTTTTTGGGTCTGAATTTGAAGATTTCAGGTTAATAAAATCCTGATGGCAGGTTTTTGAAGCACTACTTGATACTGGCGTGTACTAGTCAGATGGCCTCAGGACTGTTCCGCATGATAGCTGCATTAGGAAGGAACATCATTGTCGCTAATACGCTTGGGTCATTTGCATTACTAGCAGTACTAATTCTAGGAGGATTCATCATTTCAAGAGGTCAAGTATTTGATATCCTGCATTTTTCTCTTCCTCCACATTTCATTTGTAACATAACAATAGATAATAATGATGGTTTGCATTCATTTGTCTGGGGAAGTATTTTGTATCATGTTGCTCAAAAACTACATTTTATTGTATCAGAGAATGTGAAGAAATGGTGGATATGGGGTTACTGGGTCTCCCCAATGATGTATGTGCAAAACGGTGTATCTGTAAACGAGTTTCTTGGACATAAGTGGAGACATGTAAGTTCCATTCTCTTATAGCTAAACAACGAGAAGAAATGTTTGACCAATGCGGGATTAAATGCATGCATTGCAGGTTCCTCCTAATTCCACAGAGCCATTAGGGGTTACTATATTGAAATCTAGAGGAATCTTTCCTCATGCTTATTGGTATTGGCTTGGAGTAGGAGCTTTGATTGGATATATGTTTCTATCCAATTTTCTCTTCATTTTGGCTCTAAAATATCTTGATCGTAAGTATCCCAGCTTAGCGATTCAGGTTATGTAATATTAAACCAAGCTACTGATGACTGAAACCGCTGCAGCTTTTGGAAAGCATCAAGCAATGTTATCCAAAGAGGCCTTGGCTGAGAAGAATAATAACGTAACGGGGAGGTCTGTTCAACCATATACAAACACTTCAGGTGAGTGAAATGTTAGAATTTATGTTGGCTTTGTGATTCAAGCTTTTAGCTTAGGCGCTATAAAATCAACGCAGGAAGAGGAACTGAAATCCAGAGAAGGGTCTCGTCCAGAAATTCATCTGCAAGGGTGGGTAGCGGTAGTGAGAACACACAGAACAAGGATAGGGGAATGGTCCTTCCATTTCAGCCCCTATCTATCACGTTTGAGGATATAAGATATTCTGTAGACATGCCGCAGGTACACAATTCTTTAATTGAATGATAAGTGTTGAACCTGATTTATTCTTATCAATGTCTTAAGTCTCAAGAATCTTACCTACTAATTCCACTACGTCAACAAATTTATGCCCCTGTTCAAAGGAAATGAAAGCTCAAGGTGTTCTTGAGGATCGTCTACAACTTTTAAAGGGTGTAAGCGGAGCTTTTAGGCCAGGGGTTCTGACGGCTCTCATGGGTGTAAGTGGCGCTGGGAAAACAACATTAATGGATGTTTTGGCTGGGAGAAAAACCGGCGGTTATATTGATGGAAACATCTTAATATCTGGGTACCCAAAGAAGCAAGAAACTTTTGCTCGCGTCTCTGGATACTGTGAACAAACTGATATCCATTCTCCTCATGTCACAGTGTACGAGTCGTTGCTTTTCTCTGCGTGGCTAAGACTACCTCCTGAGGTGAATTCTGACAAAAGGAAGGTAAATTTCATTATCTCTTACTCTTATCCCTTCTTTTTGGATTACAAATCAATAAAGATTAACAACTGAGATTGAATTAAATTGATGCGTGGCAGATGTTCATTGATGAAGTGATGAAGCTGGTGGAGCTGACCACCTTAAGAGACGCGCTTGTTGGATTGCCAGGTGTGAATGGTCTCTCAATTGAGCAGCGGAAGAGGCTTACAATTGCAGTCGAGCTTGTGGCAAACCCGTCTATAATTTTCATGGACGAGCCAACCTCAGGGCTTGATGCCAGGGCAGCAGCCATAGTCATGAGAACGGTGCGGAACACCGTGGACACTGGACGAACTGTAGTCTGCACAATACATCAGCCAAGCATAGACATATTTGATGCATTTGATGAGGTGAGAGTGTATCTATTATCTATAATGGGTGACCAAATCCTGGTTTGTTCTGGTTGAATATCTCGTTTCTCTCCCAATGCAGTTACTCTTGATGAAGAGGGGAGGACAGGAAATTTATGTCGGTCCTATAGGTCGTTATGGTTACCATCTTATCAATTATTTTGAGGTGAGGCAAAAGGACGCGAGGTATCTAAGGTTCTACTGTCTCTAATCTTTGCTACTTCTCTAATTTATAAATTATGAAGGGAATTGAAGGAGTCCCCAAAATTAAGAAGGGCTACAACCCTGCAACATGGATGTTGGAGATTACTTCATCCGGTCAAGAAGAAGCACTTGGGGTTGACTTCTCCAGTATATTCAAGAACTCAGAGTTATACAGGTGATCACATTAGTACTTAAGGACAGGAGAAAAAGTTTGGTACACATATAGTATTGTTGGATTTTTTAGATGACGAGCTTAATATCAAGATGAAATGTTGCAAATATACCCAAATTTCACTTCTGTACTGTGGACTATTACAGGAGAACCAAGGAATTGATCAAGGAACTAAGCGTACCCCCACCAGGTTCAAAAGATCTATACTTCCCAACACAATATTCTCAGTCCTTCTCAACTCAATGTAGGGCCTGCCTGTGGAAACAGTACTGGTCTTATTGGCGAAACCCACCATATACTGCAGTGAGACAATTATTCTCAACATTCATAGGATTGATGTTTGGTACAATATTTTGGGATCTAGGCAACAAAAGGTAATGAGAAATGAAGCATTTAGTTAACAGGATTAATATATGACTTTTATTGTCGATAAATTTCAGGAGCAACTCTCAAGACATCTTCAATGCAATGGGTTCTATGTATGCTGCTGTTCTTTTCCTAGGATTTCAGAACTGTACAGCAGTGCAGCCTGTTGTAGCCATTGAGAGGACTGTCTTTTACAGAGAAAGAGCTGCGGGAATGTATTCTGCACTTCCATACGCCTTTGGACAGGTGAGTGTCAAATGTTAGCAATGCAACGAGCCTTACTTCTCGAGCTCAACGTCCTTTGCTTTTTGATATATCATCTTACTTTTGCCTTGCAGGTGATGATTGAACTGCCTTACTTACTAATACAGACCTTTGTATATGGGATCATAGTTTATGCCATGATCGCCTTCGAATGGACAGCTGTTAAATTCTTTTGGTACATGTTCTTCACGTTCTTCAGCCTCTTCTTCTTCACAATGTATGGGATGACCTCCGTGGCTGTGACACCCAACCACAACGTTGCTGCTATAGTCGCAACTGCATTTTTCATGATCTGGAACCTTTTCTCAGGATTTATCGTTCCACGTCCTGTAAAATTCTCATTACCTCATATTCTGTTTCTGTAAATCTTCAAGTTGAAATGATCGGTCGTAACCCTTTTTGTCCACATTGTCACAGAGCATTCCTGTGTGGTGGAGATGGTACTACTGGGCCTGTCCTATGGCTTGGACATTGTACGGATTAGTTGCTTCACAATTTGGAGACGTAACAAAAACAGTGGAAACTGGCGAAACAGTTGAAGAATACTTGAGGAACTATTTCGGTTTTCGACATGATTTTCTTGGAGTTGTTGCAGGTGTACACGTTGGGATGTGTTTGCTGTTCGGCTTCATCTTCGCCTTCTCAATCACAGCTTTCAACTTCCAGAAAAGATAAAAAGGATTTTTAGCAATAAAAAGGACTTTTAGCAATTATAGGTACCAACTAGCCATTTCTAATAAGGTATCCGATGTGTGTAGAGATGGTGGAAAAGAACATCAAGACTATCCTATATGAAGAAGTCAAGTCCTTTTCAATAAAATTTATCTCTCTCTACGTAAACCAAATATCATACGACCATGTTCTGAGAGTGGCTCGTGGCTTAAAAACTCATCTTATATATTGACGTATGGATAACAGAATAGAATTTATATTTATATCATTAATCATTTAAATAAAATATACTTACCAATTTTTATTAATTTTTTATCAATTAAAATACTCCTTTTACAAAATTTTTCAATAGCAGATTCCTTCTTATTATTTTTTATTATTTGATAAGATATTTAATATTATCTTATATTGCTCTTCTTTATAGTTCTTTCTTTACCTTCTTATCTTTCTGTTATAATATATTTTTAAAACAAAAGAATCAATCCCTTTTATATTAAAATATTGTTGGAATTGCTTCAACTATTTGGACCATTAAAGTAATTAATATTAAAATATTGTTGGAATTGCTTCGACTATTTGGACCTTTAAAGTAATTATTAATATTTAATTTTATTATGGGTGTATTTTTTCTTTTATCTCTCATTTACATATTATGTGATTTATATAATTCGGATTCTACAATTTTCATATTTATTTAATAATTTGTATGACTAGCATACAACAAGAGTATACGACTTCTTGATGAATTAATCCTGAGGTGGATTTAGAATGTTACGCGCTAAATCATTTCGCTAATTATCATCTTATTCAGATTATATAAATGCATATTCGTATCTCCTTTTACACAAAAGGTGTGTCCTTTTGAATACATCTTGATGTAAACTTGATATATAATAATCTTCCTCATTTATTAATTCGTTTGAATTAA
>JAOTIZ010000001.1:8415582-8427776 GCA_027123425.1 Erythroxylum panamense
TGCACATTGACCAATCACAAGAGCAAAAGTACATGTTAAAGTTTCCATTCAATTCACACTCTAATCATAACTATATAATCCTAGAGCAATAGAACAAAAGAAAATGTTTATTTGTTTTTTTATTCTCTCTCTCAATTTGTTAAAAACTTAAAAATAAGAACAAACAAACTTAAAACACACATGTATATAAGAATGAAATGTGAAAATGGAAAGAAAAAAATTAACTTCCCTTGGGTTGCCTCCCAAACATTGCCTTTGTTTATTATCGTTCACTTAATTCCTTATTTTCCTCATCACCTGAAAAAATTATGATCTTCAGGCATCACATGTGATTCCTCCATACAAGGTTGTTCCAGATAGGGTCTATGTTGATGATCATCCTCCTTTAATATCTTCCTTATCTTTAAACTCTTGATTTGTACTGAGTCCCCGCACTCTTGAAATGTCTTGAATGTCTCTTCATCTTTTTCTTCTTTGTTTAATTCCTCCAACCTGGTAGGTAATGGTGAAGGTTAGTCTCAACAATAATTACAGACTTAGTATTTACCTTCGAGCTAAAAAATATGTCTATTTTAACTTCAAGCTCATCCTGCACTTCTTTGACACAAGCAATTCCTTGAGTAGTTCTCTCAAGATTCTCAAGCTCCTCTTCACCCTATAAGGTCTCTGCACTAACGTCCCTTGGGTACACCTTGGGTTGAGATGGTTTTTTCTCTTCATTTTGTGATTCAAGGCGATCGAGAACTTCCACCATCTGATGTAACACCCCACCCTTGTAAGACATGTACCCAACATCCTGAGTAATGTTTGAGTACGTACCTTGTAAAGGCGGTATGCTAGAATAGTCAAATAATTAAAACTCAGTATAAAATTTTCAAATTTATCATAAGCATACGCAGAAATCAATATTCAAATTTAGGCCCATACTTTTATTTCATAAACATCGAAAACGCAATTATTATTACACTTTGATCAATCTCATTTGCAACATATTTCTAATTTCGAAAGTTATTACATACAGAATTATTCAAATATGCATTGTACAAAACTTGCATAATATATAATTTGATATAAAAATAAGAAAATACTAATGCAGATGCAAATTGATCCAGACCTGTACCTCTTACTTGAATGCAGTGGCTATACCCTCGTTTTCCCAATAAGGTAACTCTTCTGACCCTGAAAAATATTACAAATTTTAGGTTAGTTTTGCGAACTCAGCGAGTAACCATCCTCAAGGGCTTACTCAATCATATAACATATACAGTTCACATATCATATAATTCACATCATTTCATTAATAATCATATTGAATCACATATACTTGATCAGCCATTTCACATTTTACATTCAACACATACCACATTCTGAAATCACTCAAACCATTATAATCATTCATATCAGGCAAATGCAGTGCACATGAGACTCATTTTCAATTTGTTATTTTGTTGTGTTCGAGTGCCTAATTATTGGCTCATATCCCTTAGTGGATACTGAGCTGTATCAAATAATGTCTCATATCCCTTAGTGGATACCGACTACATTCACAACTGAGCTTGAGCCTCTTTTTCATAGTCTAAGCTTTAAGCTCTTTTTCGATGGCTACTCCGGTCACAACAACCTTTATCTTTCATGCATTCATGTAATGGAATGCATCACATTCACATATTTTCAATCAGTCACATGATTTCGGGTTCACAATCACTTTCACATTCATCATTGGACCTTGGTCTGGCTTTCAACAATTAAGTTGAGAATACACTTATTTCTTCTCATTCACATACAAGTAGCACTTCAATATCACATTCATGCACAAGCCTCGGGCCTTCATTGTCCGGCATCGACACAACCAAATCACATTCATATTAATCATGTTCACATTGCATAATAATCATAACTGTAGTCATTCAATGCAAAAATTGAAACCAGAAAAAACAATGAAATGAGACCATCTAGGTCGACTCACAGTACACTCCAGATTAGCATTTGCTTCCAAGATTTAGAAATATCTGAATGCGGACGTTTATCCTACATATCCAAATTATACAATACGCACATTGCACACACTCACATTAATAACTTTGCACAATTATAAGCATTCAATTATGCACAAATGTGTATATGGAATACGTACAATGCATGCTTAATGACAATCCTGATTATATTATCAAATTTAACACTTTATCCACATTCTCATTTTATAACTCAAATACTCATCATTTCATTTTTAGCATTATTTGCTCTCAAAATATCAAATTCGCATTCACTTTTAGTTAATACCCATTACTTATTTCCTTTCAATCACAACTACAATCATATGAACCTCTTTATTTCAATTATACACATGTTTTTGATGCTTTAATAACAACAATTCATTCACTAATGTTATTCTAACATTATATAATCATACAATATCTAAACTCTCATTCATTCTTATAAATTTTCCAAATTTCCAGACCTTCGAGTCTATTTTTCATGAACATTTTGATAGCAAAAACGAAGTAATTTGGCAACACTTTCTCTTAGAAAAATGTTTCGCATTGTCTTGAGTTCCTAATTAGGTTCAGTAATCTGAAAGTTATACCCCAAACAATTTTGGACTATTCTTATATTGGAACAGTGCCCTGTACTCAACTTCCATCTAGAAATTGAAATTCTTAGAAACTAAATTAAAATTCGATTTCTTCAAAAAAAATTGTAGCCTTATGTTTTAGTTTACTCCAAATCAAAAATCATTCTATTTGGCTGACCAGAGAAGAAGTTATAGGCAAAAGAAGGAAGGATGTTCAGTGAGTAAAAAGCTCTTAGGTGCTCGATCGTGCTCGTGCACGATCGTGTACTTTTGATCTTTAACAAAATAAGTCATGGCCATGCATAATTAGTGTGTGACCGTACATTCCAACTAACCATGTCACTGGTGTGCAACCTTTACGCACACTGGTGCACACCAACAAGTCACGACTGTGCAACCTTAACACAAGGCCATGCATACCCACTCAAACTAGTCCTAACTTTTTCACTCAACCTCTCCCAAATGATTTCATACAACTATAATTCTTTTTGGAGATGTAGAACAATGTGTTTTGAATCTAATGGTTTAACTCCCATGTCATTTGGAGGTTGCGAGAAGAATTTATAGCCAAAATAATAAAGGATGTTCGAAAACAGTCTCTCTTCTATAGCCATAGAAGTCACGATGATGCAGGTGTACGATCGTGAGTTTCTAATGCATTTCAAATGTCACGATGATGCAGGAGCCCGATCGTGAATCTCAAACTCTTTAGAAAAGTCACGATCATGCAGAAGCACAATCATGCCTTTTCCCAGTTCTTTACAAACACTTTTCTTCCTTCTTCCTAAACCTCAGTTTTCTTCTTCTTCTTTCATTCTTTTTCTAAATCCAACCTTTCTAATCTATATTTTATCTTAATTTCACTTCATTTTTGACTCCCATTTCAGTTCCAAACATTTACAATAGATAAAAAACCGTGAATCAATACAAAAAACAAAAACTTAATCTCATTCATACATATTCTATGTTTTTTGTATTTCCTTTCATTTTTCTGCGTGTTGTCATCTTCTTCCAGCACTTTCTTTTCATCTAAACTTTTCATTTTTAATCCTTCTCAAGGCATGACATTACCTTTTCCTTAACTCTAACTCTTTTTCAGTCCATTTCAAAAACAATCAAAATGCTCACGTATACACAGTGAAGGGAATAGAGCACACACGTGTATATATATATCAACTCTTCTCCTAAAAATTTCTGCACTCATCTCATACACATTTTCATTAATCTTCAACTCCAAAAAATCATTTTAACACTATCTTTTAACATATTAATCATCAAATACATAAAAATCACAAATCCATATTTTCATCTTAAACCCACGGTATTCATGAAAAATGACCATTTTCTCACAATCATGTAATGACAAATGTTTCACCAAATTTGATTCATATTTCTACCACTCATAAAGATTTACATAATACTTACTTGATAAAACTTCAAATTCTTCAAAAACTCAAGAAGCCCTAACTCTCATGTACCCATATACATCATCTTAAAGGTGGTTTGGATTAGGTTTTTCTTGAGGCAAAAGAAATAGATAACAAAGTTGGAAGTAGCAAAAAGGATAGATGAAAACCAAAGTTTAACTTTAGTGAAGGTTCGGTGAAACAAGATCTGAAGAAGAAGAAGAAACTTCAAGAAGAAAGCCACAAAGAAGATATTTTTAAGACAAGACAAAATAGTATCTTTGTCTTTCAAAGTTAAAGGAAACATGGGCTTAAGATTTGGACACTTGTCCAATTTCTAAGACTTTAACTAGCTTCTTATTTAATAAGTTCAATCATCTCTAAATCTTACTCAAAATGTCTCCCAAATTCCAATATCATTTTCTCACAGATTCTAAAGTCATCAATAAAATTCTTCAATATCATTAGACTCTTATTTCTATTTCTATTTATCTATTTACTAACCTCTTGGCATTTTTCCTAGTCCAATAATACTCAACATTTTAAAAAAAATTTCCCAAAATTCACCAAAAAATTTTAAATCAATACTTATATTCTCCACATCTATTTTCAATACAATTAATTCACAATTCTTACATAATCACATTTATAATCAATTATACCCAGCCATTATCAATGAATGCATGTACAGTCATTTTAATGTGTTCAAAAATTCACGTACATGTATGCTAACAATATGCATGAGTATGAAATGCATTTTACTTAAATCTCTTTTTGATCTTACATGTATCGTATTTTATGGTTCTAATCTTTAGTATGGGAACGGGATATTAAATTTGACCCATCTGGTTTATTACATTTTGGAGTCTAGACATCGTATCTTGATGGACTTACCTCATTTCCTACTGAAAATGTTGTAAACTTTGATGAAAATTCTGTTGAAGTTGAATATTATTAGCAATCATAAATATTAAGCAAGTCTTTCAGAGATATAATTGAGTCCTAATAAGAAACTTCTGGTCTATACGGGAATTGTTGTGTGTCCTATATACTATCAAGGAAGTATTATCGCATTCATAACTAAAATTTGTATGATCACTCCAAATAGGGTTATAAGATTGGGATTATGAGCTTACTTCCATCCATAATTTTTTTCGTCACAAACATTAAAAAAATTAAAAAGATCAAGAAATAACTGAAAAGAAACTAATTACAAATAAGTATGTACAAAAGACCAATTAAAATTAAGAACAAAAACTAAAGCATCACACTCCCCAACAACAACGCCAAAATTGACATAGCGTGTCGTAACACTACTTAAAATAACTAGACCTACAAATATAGCAGTGGTGGGTCTAGGTCGATCTCACAAAGAGTGTTCAATTAGCTTTTTCTATGAAAAGAATTTGTGTTTAGGTTGAAGGGGGTTTGTTTGTTTTCATGTAAGTTTAGGTCAATTTTGTAAAGATCTTGATTTGTTTTGTTTTCCAACATTAAATATAGAATAACATAATCAATCCTTAAGAGAAAGAACAACAAACAATGAGAGAAATGTTTAACTAGGTTCTTCAGTGTTGATGTCACCTCCAAACTGACTCGCAAAGCTAGCCCTCTATGGGTCTCCAAAGGAATGGAGTTTTTACCCTTCTCTTCTTCAAAACTGAGAGCTCACACCCTTAAAATGAAAACCCCAAATGAAAACATAAGGTTTCTACCATCAAACGATACTTTTATATTTAAAATGTAGGGTTTCTAGTGAGCTATCAAAAAGTTACGGGGGTGAGTGATTGGATCACGGTTGTGAGAAGTGTCTCACAATCGTGAGCCTCTCACACCCATGCAAGGTTTGTCATGGGCCTGAGAAATGTCTCACACCCTTGACACTTCCATGCATGGCCTTGAGCCATATTCTACATTCCTCCTTTTGATGTTTTCAATATATATCTCATCTTTCTTGGCGTTTTCTTGTCTTCTCTTGCTTTGAATCTTCTTTTTCTTTCTCCATGAAGACAAGTGAGTGTGGACCTTCGAAAAACAACTCAAATATGTTGCTTGCAACTCACGTTAGCTTTTTGGCTTCTGAATAGTACCTAAAACCATATACTAACTAAAGTGAGTGTCTTAAGTACTTTAAAGCATTAATTACTAAGTGTAATAGATTAACTATATCAACAATGAAGCGCATTTTAGAGACATTGTAAATTGATTTTATTATGGTTCAAGAAATAAAATGTTACTTGCTCACTTTAATGATATAAGAAAACATCAAAAGCGTTTAAAAAATACATTGAATTATTAACTTTTACCATTTCAAGTTCATCAAAAGTAATAAATAAAAATTGCATACATTGGGATCAAACATGATATATTTTATGTATATCAAGCCCCTAAAGCATTTAAAAGACCTAGTTAAGAGTACAAGAAAGATTACAATAGGTTTTACATATAAAAAGCTCTTAATTTCTTAATCTTTATCTAATTGGCTTGATCTTCACATGAATATTGCTGAATCTTATGAATTTTCTTCATTTATTCCTTTTGGATTCAAAGATCACTTGATGCTTCACTTTGCTACATAGTATGTCTTTTGGCTCAATTGATTCATATGCTTAAATAATTTAATTTTTTTTAAAATATTAAAAAGTAAAATATTAGTACTAAATATGTTTTGTTATCATCATGAGTTTTATATGACAAGAAGATAAACTCAAGCTAAAAGCAAAACTACCATTTAGAAATTATGTCAACAATGCTCTATGGGGTTGAGTGTTGGCTCATTAAACAGATGCATCATTATAAGTTAATGGTGATAAAGATGAAGATGCATCGTTGGATGTGCAATCTTATAAGAAGAGATAAGGTCATAAATATATTGGTTAGAGATAAATTGAGGGTGGCTAATGTTGATGGTAAATTAAGGGATACAAAGCTTAGATATGTTAAAAGGAGATATTCCAACTCTCTACTGAGAAAATGTGAGAAGAATGTATTTAAGAACTATAAAAGAAAAAAAAGAAAGACATAAAAAGAATTAAGGGGACGTGATTAGGAAGGATATAGATATCTTAGAGCTTACCGAGGAGTTGGCCCTTAATAGGAAACTTTAGTGATTTAGGAGACAGGTAAAAGATCCTATATAAAAAGGTCCTTCTCTTTTTCTATAAGTCTTTGAACCTTTCTTTCGATTATTATGTCTTGTATTTAACTTAAACACCTTTATCTATAGTACTTTCCCCTTATTATTTTTATTTTTTTATATAGTATTTTATCTTTATTTTGTTAATTTATTTTTATTATTTTATTATTTATTTGTTTTTACTACTATTTCTATTTCTATTTCCATTATTTCTTTTATTATTTATTTCTTTTTTATTTTTATTCTTTTTATTATTTATTTTGATTTTTTAATTTTCTTATTTATATTTTATCCTATTGATTTTTCAATGAAATTATTTTTTTATATTTTTGGATTATATTTTCTTCAAACAATTCTCAAATCCTTTTTCTTCTATAAGTCTATTAGAAACAATCTTTTTATTAGTTAAGGGTACGGTCGCGTATTACTGGACCTCTTTAGACTCTATGTCACAACTAGATTTATATTGGAATGTTGTTGTTGTTTTTGTTTAGTATAATAGAAAATGGATGAATGTTAATCAACACAATCTTTGAACATGAATTAAAAGTAACCTTATATATAATCTTTTAACAATAATATAAGAATATGTTATCCATTCCTTAAGTAATTTCATAAGTGGTGTAAAACCAACAACAAATTAGATAGGTAATGACATGATAAACTCAAACTTAAGAAACATTATACCATTCAAAGATAAGGAGTTTAATAATGATGATAGGGCATTCAGGAATGTTGCACGCTAAGGATATGTGACCAAATTGGAAAATGGCCACATAAAGTAAGACAGTGCTCCTATATTGGAAGTGATTAAAATTAAAGGGCTCTTATAACCAATAATAAAATGAGCACAAAAGGATGATAAGCATTGGGAGTCGCATAATAAGCCTTTTATAGTGTAAAAAAAGCATAGTTAACAAATTTCATAACAATAAAATGTTAGAAAATCAACTTTTAAGTGAAAACAATTTTTTTTCATAATTTCCCTTTAGCTAAGATCTCTTTAATTCCATCTTATAATTAATCCATAAACATTATAAATCATATGAAACTTGAATTTTCTTTTTGCAATTCTAATGTTCCTTTTAGTGTCATGATTGCTAAATTGATTTTGGAAATAGGTTATTAAAATTTCACTTCAATTGCACAAGTGTCTGGCCTATAATAATATCTATAATAAAAAGCAGAGAGAAATTTATAAAAGTATAGAGAGAGGTAGAGAGAGGTATGACGGGAAAGCTAGGTCCTATGAAGCATATGTCTATTTATAAAGGTCTTGCATATTTTAATATTATAATTGGATTACAATTTTAATTAATTAAACTTTAATTAAAATTACAACTAAATTACCAATTAGGTTTAAATAAGTTTCAATATTAAATGTTGATCCTTATTTATCAACTAGATTATATTGATGCAAGTGCCTTAGTCAACGAACTAGGCTTTGACTGCATAAGCAATTGCTTATCAATTTCTCCTCCTTCGAATTGCTTCGCTCTAACATAGTGATTGTCTTGCCAGTGGCAGTCATCATTAGCCCATGACTTCACTAGCAACAATCATTACTGCTGGTGATGGGCTTGAGACTTCCTTAAATAATTAAAAATTAATTAATCATTAAATCATATTCCTTAGTTCTAGAATAATTAAAAACTTAGGTTTCTTCATAAATAATTAGCACCAAGAACCATCCTTCAATCAAGTTTTTTTATCTAATAGAAAGTTACAAGATATGCATGTTTCTTTTCAAACCATAAACATTTCTCAAACTAATAACAATCAAGTAACATAATCAAGTTAAATAATTAAAGGAGACTTTGATGTCACTTCTAAAAATAAATCTGATAAAATTTATAATGGCATCTAAATAATTTTTATAATTTCTCATAGGATCAATTTAATAGAATAACTTGAAATAAAAAAGGTTAAAGGAAAAAGTGATTTGAGTGTCCTTCAAAATAATTTTCTTCTCCAGTAATATTGTAAACAATAATTTGTTTAAATGTCTAACCTTTAATAATATTTATAAACCAAAGACAAAGAAATCAACTCTTTTAAGAGGGGATAACAAAAGTGATAGCCCCCTTAAGTCTTTTCCTTTTAAAGAGAAAGACTAGGTTAAAGATATATCAACATCACTCATATATTAGTAATGTTAACGTGATTTGACTTAACTTATATATATAGTTATAATTTATAATTCAATTCTTTTGTCATCTAATATTCCAATTGAACATAGAATATAAAATTGGTGTCTAATCTACTTAAATTCAATGAAGTTCATTCTTTCTCATTAGTAACGAATTTATAATTGATATTTAAGGATATCATTTTCAATTCTTAAATAACTCTAGTTAGAGAAATTCTTCAAATTATTGCTAATCAAGAACAATAGAATATTACTTAAAAAAGAACAATATAATATTTTGTCAAAAATTAGAGTGGGATCTAATCGCGCACAAAGTGGAATAATAACAAAACTTTCTGTTTGAGTTTCCAAAAGCCAAGATCACTTAAAATTTTATAACAAGATTAATATATAAAATATAATAAAGCATGAATCATAATTTGTACATTATTTTGAAGCTTGATCATTTTCTTGCAATTTCCATTAAAATATTTTTAAAGTTGATTTATCTTAATCATTATAGTTGTACATGTGTTCAGCTTTTAATGGTATCCACAGAATACGACGACAGAACTCTAAAATTGTTGTAGAGAGGATTAGGCAAGAAGTGATGGCTTCCTTAGAATCTAAGCCAATTTATAATAGGTTATGGAAATTCTAGTAATTTAATTAAAAATTCTAAAATCAATTAAATTTTTAATGAAAGTTAGAATTAATTCTATTTAAATACCAAAACTTTCAAATAAGATTAAATATCTCATATTGATCCTTACTTATTAAACATTATATACTTATTCATAAAGTTTCTCAAACTTTACATTCAAGTCTAATTTGATTAATATTCCTTTTCTCTCTTCAACTTATTCTTTGTATGTAAGCCGTTATAGTTCCAAATATATTGACAATGGATATAACTTATAACCATATATTATATTTAGGATTAGATAAATTAAAATCCTTTCATTTATACTTAATTCTCTAATTAAACAAATTATGTAATTCTCTAATTAAACAAATTATGTCTATAAGTCAAGATTGGTGTTAGCAAAGAATCATGATGAACTAAATATTTAGGAATATGAAAGTGGTTTTAGTTAACCTTTCCATGCATGAATATTCTGTATAATTCAATCCTTTCATCATATAATATTTTTATTGGACATAGAGTATGATATTAATGTCTACTTTATAATAGTAAATCATTTTAGTTTTCCACCATTAGTAATTAATTCAATTAATGACATTTGTAACTTATTTTAGAACGTGTCATCCCACCTTAGCCAAGGATTTTCTTGATCAATACTAATCGAGAACAATGAAACATTTTCAATAATCAATTTAGGATGATGAATCATATATTGATCACTCAACTACCTACATTGATCACTTAAATATCTTTATATAGTTCGTACTATGTCCAATAACTGTCGATTAAGTTAATCTTGATTCAATAGACCATAAACAATATTAAAAATATTATAATTCCTATATGAGATAATTTGGAGATCTCAAATTAAAGGATCAATTATACAATTATCACAATTAGAATTTTCATATATATACAAGTAATATTCTAAATGAAATTTTCATATAGGGTCAATTCAGTAAACTTAATCTCTAACAAGCAACCATATATTTGTTTAAGTATCTTTATACTTTAGTTTATGAGATCGACTACTTCCTTCATAAGGAAGAAACATAAATTGTGCTAGCTTTTTTTAATTCTCTATTAATGTCCATTATCATAGAACAATAGCTAGAAACAATTTAGGGATAATACATAAATGTAATATGAATTTCATAACTGTGATCTTATCATAATTATATTCTTAATGTATATTTACCTCATAGATTTTATCATATACATTAGGACATATATAAGATAAAGATGCATTTAAATAATTATGTTACTAAACTACAATTAACCGATTGACTATAGGACATAACCAACATATTCTCTATAATTACTTTAGGGGTAATAATTTTTTGTTAACTTATTCAATTATCTTCATATAGTTTACACTATATACAAGTACTATTGATTGAGTTACTCTCAATATAATTGGTCATAAATAAAATCAAAATATAATAATTTTCATATGAAATGTTTTTGTGACTAAGGGCCAATTATACAATCATTTTAATGAGAACATCTGTAAACATAAAAATAATGTTCTATTTAAGATCTTTATAATTGGGTCAGTTCAATGGATTTATTTTATAATAAGAACTCATAAGTTTATTTAATACTTTAATTTATGGGATTAATTACTTTCTTTATAAGAAGAAAATATAGTATGTGTAGCAACTATGAATAATTTAAGAATAACACCTAAATATAATTTGAAATCCTATTATATATTATTTATTTTAAAAATTGTATCCTTAGTATTAAGTAATAAATATAATTAAAATATAAAGATAAAGAATTTCTTTATCTTTATATTTAGTGGATATTAGTTTATGGCTATGCAATGAATTTAATAATTATTCATTTCATTGGAGTGGATATTAGTTTATGGCTATGCAATCAATTCTATTAAACTTGTTCACACACGTTTTCTGTGATTACGGCTCCTCATTTCAAAAGCACTTCTTTATTTTTCTTGTTTGTTATTCATTTCATTGGAGTGGATATTAGTTTATGGCTATGCACTATTAAATTTTTATTTTTCTTGTTTGTTATTCATTTCATTGGAGTGGATATTAGTTTATGGCTATGCACTATTAAACTTTTATTTTTGCTTGTTATAACATTTCATTGGAGTGGATATTAGTTTATGGCTATGCAATCCACTCCAATGAAATGAATAACAAACAAGAAAAATAAAAGTTTAGGGGCTGTTTTTTTTTCCTGTTTTTTCTCTGTTTTTTATTGTCGTTTTTGTAAAAAGAAAAACAGGTAAGTAAAACGTGTTTGGCTTACTTTGTTGCGATTTTTTGTTTCTGAAA
>JAOTIZ010000001.1:8428121-8444855 GCA_027123425.1 Erythroxylum panamense
AGGAAACAGAAACTAAAAATAACAACAGAAAAATAGAGGTGGAACCAAACGGGCCGTTAATAATGCGTACTTGAATAAATGGGTGTGATACACCGCCACTTTTATTATATTTGGCAATGTTAATTATTGGTTGAAAGATTTGTGTATTTGATTGAAAATTTTAAAGTAACGAAAGACTCAATTGAAAAAAATCAAGTTGGAGTATTTAATAATGAAATTAAATATCTCAAGGGAACCTAGAAGTTAATAATTTAATATCTAAAAACAGATTGGAGCCAAAGATGGAATACCTAAAAGCAGCTTGAAGCTAAACTATGTACTAGCTTCCCATTAGAATCATCCAATTTCCAAAATTTAGCAAACAGCGGAGCAGATACCATTAAATGGATGAGTTGTCTAACGTGTTATGATTGGTACTAAAAGAATATGTGCGCATATTACTATAGTAATCACTAAAACAGTGGCGAGACTTGTCCTAATGAGTAACAGTTTTAGTAACCAACAGAAGCGACTTGTCTTAATCACGGACAGAAAACGTGGTTTAGTAATTCGTACTCATCTAGTCGCTAAAACCCGAGAGCGGAGGGCGTCTCCTTTCTTTTCTCATTGTTTTGTTTAGCTTTTTTTTTTGGGATAAAGACATAAAGTGCGTTCCTTATTCGACAGACGTACTAATCGCTAAAAAAAGCAGACTGCGATTGCCGGGGGTTAGACCAGCAAAAAGAAAAGGAACCTAACAGCAAGGTGATGTGTTCATAAAGCTAAGTTAATCCTTAAGAAACGAGATTTCAATGGGGAAACCATAGGTGATCTTCCTAACCATTTGGATCACAGACGCAATGTTGAAGAAAAAGTTGATAAGAGTAACCTTTTTTCTAGAGAGACACTTACACTACCACACGCACATTATATGTACGTATTATATTATTTAACATGCACGTGTGTATAGGGTCCTTTATTGTTGAGTAAAAAATAGAGGACCCTATATATTCATGCTTGAAACAGTTTATAAAATGAATTGTTAAGTACGTGGTTAATACTGCATCAGCAACCAAATAACTTATATTGGGTGGGTAAACTGGAATTTACTCAATAATAGCTTAGACAACCTAACTACATCAAGCAATGAGGCATCTTGGTATTGTCAATATATTTTTAAGTTGTTAGTAATCATATTAAAAACAATTTGGAACAGTGTTTACAATAATTAATAGATAAATAATGATTAAAATTGCTATTCTTCGTAATCCTAAAATATTGTAGTAAAAATTTGAGACGATAAAATAAGTAATAGTTTATTCTTTTTAGTGTCTATCTTTTAAACCATGATTTAGAAAGTTAATGTGCAATTTTAAGAGAGTTAATTTTCAAAAATTACATCGAACACCCTAAAAGAAATTGTTTATTTAAAATATGCTTCCACGCATTAAAAAATAATAATCCCAAACAGACAAGGAATTTGATAAACCAAATAACTGAATATGTAAAGTTATTGTATGATACAATGGAAGCGAAGATTGAAACTTTTAAAACGATACATCAAAAAGATTGTTTTGTAATACTTAAAATATTTCATATTTGATACTTAAAATATTTGATATTTGAGTTAAACTTATATTTACAAGGATTGATTTAATAAAGTAAAAAATAGATGAATTATGCTAATTTTAAGTTTTATCGAATAGTTAAATTATTTTTTGTTCTTTTTTTATATTACTCACTATTATGCAGTGTGTACATATTTAATGAATATGTAAATATTAGTCGATAGTATCTTTAGGAAATATCATTTTGAAACTTTATTTGGCATGGTGAAAATTTGTAGCTATCTATATGTTATCAAAGCCACCATACGTGTGAAGCCCTAATAACAGTAATGGAAAAGAGGTAGATGATCAAAGAATATAGTAGGGGACAACGAAGATGAAACTAAGAAAAGTAAGATGCTTGATTCAATGTCTCCTTATTATCTACAACCTGGTTGGTAGTAATCCAAGTTTGAACATATGTGGGTTGGTACTCAAGGATGAAGCCAACTATGACGAATAGGCAAAAGCGATTTAGCATGTGTTTAAAGCCAAGAGGAAGTTGGGATTTATTGATGGAATGATTAGTCAATCTGCAAACTAGTAGAATGTAAACTTTATGCTTGCATGGTAGATCATAATTGCTATCAATCCCACAATTAGATCCACTCCTACTTATGTAGATAGCATGAAGGATTTGCATGATGATCTGAAAGAGCGGTTCTCAGTAGGGAACATTATATGAGTTCATCAACTTAACAATTTGAGCATCGAACCAATGTCGTCTCTTAACCGTGTCTATGTCCTAGAGATCAAGGAAGAGTGACATAAACAAGTGGCTAGGCGATGTGAAGAACGATCTAAAGCTGTTTCTTTTATTGTTTAAGCAGTAGCTAGGCTATGAAATAATTAAGGCAAAGGGAAGAAAGTTATGTGTTCGGATGTCTAGATCACAAGGTGAAGGACTACCATAAGATAATAGGTTACCCAAATTAGTGGTTCTCTAGATGTGGTTCAGGCTGTAGGTTTGGAGAACGCAACGGAAATAGTGGAGGTTGAGGAAGAGGTAACAAAGATTGTGATGTAACTGCAGTGGCCAACGTTGTATAAGACATTGGCTTATGGATGTGGAAAGTGACAATTTTTTAACACACTTAGATTGAGCGGGTCTACTAAATTATTGAGGATCAATAGGCTGCACTTGCATTGATATTCTATATGCTTAAAACACCATCTTCTTCAAACATAGAGAAGTTGATTGGTAAGAATTTTTCGATGATTTGGTTGCTAGATATAGATGTGTCTTAACATATGATAGAAAATAAAAAAATTTTGATTGATGTCTAAGATGTGATATCTTCCTTAATCGAACTACCCAATAGAGAGTTCGCAACCACTCTATAAAAAGAGACTATCAATTTTAAAGAAGGATTAATTTTGCATCATGCCTTATTAATGCACAAATTTAATTATAACTTAATTTTAATTGCCACTTGATTGAAGATTTAAATTGCATTGTCATATTCACTAACAAGTTGTGTGTGATACAACACCAGACTATGAGAATCCTGATTAGTGTAGGTGAACAATGGGATGGAATGTACTACTTTCGACGGTGTTCTCTAGCTCAGTCATATAGAGTGGATGTGGTGGACTTATATACTTTACCAAATCAACATATAGGTTATTCCTCTTCTTTAATAGTTAAATTGCTTCTTGATGTTAGTAGTATTATTTGCGATTCTGGCATAAATAAATGTTATGATGTTTATATTCGAGCGAAGTAAACTTGCGATGTTTTTATTTTTAGTAGTATAGCAATTGGTGTTTTTAATTTGATACACTGTAATGTTTAGGGAGTTTATAGAATAACGTCTTCAGTGGAGTATATTATTATTTTTAAAATAGTTAATCATTATTATAGCTCTATTTAGATTTAATAAGATAAGAAATCTAAAGTTTGTAAAATTATATGAATTTTTTGTGTTGTAGTTACAACCTAACTTAATAGAACTATAAAGGTAGTTAGAACTGATAATAGAACTAAGTTTAGGTCATTGAGAACATATTTTGAGAAAATGGTTTTTCAGGCATCGTATGTTGTTGGGAAGGTAAAATAAAAATATCGTCATATTCTCAATGTAGGATGTGCATTATGATTTTAGATGCACTTACCTATTATTTTTTAAGGAATTTGCATATTTACTGCAGGATATTTCATTAACCACACTCTTACTAAATTAAACTGAGAAAAATCACCCTATGAAATGTTATTTGGGCATGCCCCATCCTATATTTATATTTGCACCTTTGATTGTTTATATTATACTCCCAATCGTGCAAGTGATTGTGACAAGTTTAGGTCACGAATTCGGAGATGTGTATTTGTTAGCTGTCCCTTTACATAAAAAGGATGGAGCTTATATGATTTGTACATGGGAAGATATTTTGTTTCATAAGATGTTAAGTTTGTTGAGGACCAATTTTCGTATCGTACGCTTCTTGACCCCACTAGCAACTAAAATGGTTACTATGAGAACATTTTGTTTATTACTGAAGCGAATAATTAAGAGCTGAATTAGATGGACATTCATAATGACTTTTTGTGCAAGGATCTTGACGAGGAATTTGTATGAAATTACCTCTCGAATTTACATCTTATTTTGCGGGGAAGGTGTGTCATTTGCTTAAGTCCCTCTTTGGGCTTCATCAGGCTCCTTACAATTAGTTCTTTGAACTTATAGATGCTTTGAAAACCTACATTTTTTCTACACTCCTTTTACGTATTAGAAAGCAGACATCACTCTATGTGCATTAGTGTACATTAATGAACTAATTGTTGTAGGAAACAATATATATAAAGATCTCAAAATGTTAAAGTATTTCCTTAGTATTAAAGTGGCCAAAAGTCCCCAAGGCATTTTCCTACATCAAAGACAGTGTGGACTCGGTACTATTATTGAGGTAGGCTTATTACTAAACTTGTTGGGTTTCGTATTAAGTATAATCAAATTGGCACTTGCTAATAGGGTTTTAGTTAAAAATCCTGATTGGTATTGACATTTCATGGGTCATTTAGTTTATTTTACTATTACTCATCTTGAACTGAGCTATTGTGTGCATATATTGGCACAGTTCATGTAGAAGCCACGTGAGGAGCATTAGGACACTAAGCTAAATGTCATTCGTCATTTGAAAGACAACCTATGATATGGAATATATATATATATATATATATATATAGGTAGATAGTGATTTCCAATTAAATGCCTATTGTTATTCATATTGGATAAGTTGTCTATTAAGTAGTTGTTCCTTGACATGTTACTTTGTCATAGAATATTGCTTTATGGCTACTACCACTTTGTAAACTTACTTAGCTTAAGGTGTTATTGTGATCTTTACACGTAGAGCATTTGTAACCTATTCGTTTATATTGTGATAACAAGGTTGCACTCTATGTCACCTATAACCAGATGTTTCATAAACATACTAAACACATAGTGGTCGATTTTGTGCAAGATCAAATTCAAGCAGGCAACATTGTTTCTGAACATGTTCATATGTATAATAAATCAGTTGATGTATTTACCTCATGTATCTCCTTCGCAAGTTAAATGAACAATTAAAAACTAAAAAATTAATATTTTTAAATATATTTAATTACTAAACTTAATTTTAATTTAATTTTTCATTAAATTTAAATTATTTTTAAAATTGAAAATAAAATTGATTAAATTATATTTCACAATTCTTATTATTAATTAATATTAATAATGAAATAATATATGTTAAATTATGTTATAAAACTGGAAAAAATAAAAATAAAATAAAAAATAAAACTCAAATAATACATTTTATTAAATTTAAAAATAAGAACAAAAACCTAAAACACTACGATAAAAAAAGTTTTAAGCAACGACATATTTAAAACAGTTTAAAAATATGTTGCTAAAAATTAATATAACATAACTATTTTTAAAGTATTACCTTTAACAATATTATAAAGCAACGATAATAATAATTTGTTACTACATATAAGAAAAGACAACAAAATTAAAAAACGGTTTTACAATAAAGTCTTATTTATGAAGTTATGAAAATAACATTACAAAGATAAAATTGTAAAATGTTTTTATTATTATAGAATTATTATTAATTTATAAAAAACAAAGAAGAAAATACTTTATTAGTATTGATCTCTCTCTCTCTCTTTTTCTATTTTCTTTAGAGGAAAATCCAGCTTATGGATGTTACTTCCCAATAAATTAAGTATAGAAGAAAAAATTTTAAATAAAAATATCATGAAGAAAAATCTTGATAAATTCCATTGTTTAAATGAATTGTTAAATAGCATGAAAATGACATTACAAAGTTTAAACTTGTAAAATGTTTTTATTATTATAGAAGTATTATTAATTTATAGAAAAAGTTGAGACGAAAATACTTTCTGAGTATTGATTTCTCTCTTTTTTTATTCTGTTTGGAGGAAAATCCAATTTATGGATGTTACTTCAAAAAAATAATTACTAAATGTGTAATAACGCATGCAATTATCCTTGATTAATTTCTAACTACAAATTGCATTTAAATTCAAAATTGAAGGAACAATAATTAAATCACTTTGTATCCAAAAAAAAAGAAATTTCACATATTTCGACATTTCTGTTTTATATATGTGCCCAATGGGAAACAGTTAAGACTATGGGTTCGCATGGTTCCGATTAAACGCAAAAACTGTGACTTTATAAAGGTATTAAATATTCTATAATATTAATGTTAAAAACCACAGAAAATAGAAGTTATGAGATGTCATTATTTTTCATATTCTGTAAAATATAATCTTAATGTAATTTAATTTAACACTAATTAAATATCCATGTTTGGAAATAAAAGTTAAAATAATGTGATAAAAATGATATAAAGAAATACAAATGAAAACTAACATCTAAATGAGCAAATTATAATCTTAATTTTAATAATATCTATATTTTTTCAAGTATAATTATTAATATATTTTAGTTATTCATTTAATTTTAAAATACTTTTAATTTATAAATAAATCTCTTCATCTAGGGTTTCACTATAAATTTTCGATCCTTATTACATTTATTATTGCATTTCCCTAACCAATTGAATTAAATTACTAATGTGAGTTTTTAGTTTCGATTGTATTTTTTAATTAATTTTGAAGAGTTGTTGTAATGTTTATGTGTCTTCAATTAATTAGTTTATATATATATTTCTTTTTACAATATATATATATATATATATGTAAAAAGAAGTGCCACGCGTCAAAATTGTGAAGAAAATATCCAACAATCATGACATTTAAGGGAACAGATCCTATGTCCAATATTACCCTGTCTTATTCTGTCTATGAAATTTCAATCATTTATTTTATGGGATCCATACGAAATCTACGCGAAACCTACACAGAATTTACATAAATAAACGGCTGAGATTTATTGGATACAATAAAATAGCGCGTGAGATCTGGACTCGACATCTAACGCATAATTTCTCTTGATATTTGTCATTACGTCATCTGCTTCGTAGAGTTATTGTTTGCCAACTTTCACAGCTATATGCGCCTGATTCTTTATGTATATAAGCAGCTTCTCGGACGGCCATTTCCTTCAACCGCCAGCTTCCCAATGATCCTCCCATTACAAGCTTTGAAATATTGTTGAAGTCTTCAAGGAAACCATCTCTGTATCCGTTTAATAATAGAGACAGAGACGGGTTCATGCTATCCACTGAGCTACTTCAGCTTAAAAACCCATTATAACTGAACTTTCCTCGCATGGAATATTTGGGGGCGGGCTTGTTATCGTTGTTCATATTTTCTGTTCTTTTCACCTAACTTCCATTTCCTGAATGTTGTATATATTATATATTACATAGCATTGGCTAGTGAAGGATGGAGGGTGGTGGTGATTTGATTCGAGTAGTCAGTGCACGTAAAAGCAGCTCTAACTTATGGAGGAATAGTACCGCGGATGTTTTTCCAAGTTCTTCTCGTAATAAAGATTATGAAGAAGCTCTTAGATGGGCAGCTTTGGAGAAACTGCCAACGTATTTACGCATAAGGAGAGGCATACTCACTGAACAAGAGGGACAATTCAGGGAGGTTGACATACAGAGATTTGGATTGATAGAAAGAAGAAATTTGCTTGAAAGGCTTGTTAGAATTGCAGAGGAAGATAATGAAAAGTTCCTGCAAAAAATCAGGCAACGCATTGAAAGGTACGTCTACATGCAACTTAAAAAGTAAATATTAAGTTCTGTTCCATTTAGCTATTTGTGCGTCTGAGATTGTATGGTTTTCATCTATTTTTCCTTTCAAACTCACTACACAGAGTTGGACTTGAAATGCCCTCAATTGAAGTTCGTTTCGAGCATCTAAATGTCGAAGCTGAAGCCCATGTTGGAAGCAGAGCTTTACCCACAATTTTTAACTTCTCGGTTAACATGTTCGAGGTACAACTTGCAGGATCAAATCTCTGTTACAGAGTCAAAACACAGTGCTCACTTCAATGTTTTGTGTCTGATTTCGTAGGGGTTCTTAAATTATCTTCACATAATTCCAAGTAGAAAGCAGCCATTTCCAGTTCTCCATGATGTCAGTGGAATCATCAAGCCGAAAAGGTAAGTAGGATCATTGTGCACAATGGATTTTACCAAGGATTCATTCCTCATTGAATTAAGCCATATATCGCAGAATGACTCTACTTCTAGGTCCTCCAAGCTCAGGGAAGACAACATTGCTGTTGGCTCTTTCTGGAAAATTGAGCAAAGATCTGAAAGTAAGGATATAGATTCAATGATAAACATGGTAATCGTTTAGTCAATTCCCTTGCGTTATGGTCTTCTAATTTCAATTGCGAAATTCAGTTTTCAGGAAGTGTTACGTATAACGGCCATTCAATGGAAGAGTTTGTGCCACAAAGGTCGTCAGCTTATATTAGTCAATATGACCTCCACATAGGAGAAATGACTGTAAGAGAAACCCTGGCTTTTTCTGCAAGATGTCAAGGGGTTGGAAGCCGCTATGGTTAGTAAGATATCAACGGTTTGATGTCTTTTGTCATTAGCATATGGTAATGAAATCTACGAATTGCTGTTGGAATTCCAAACCCTGCAGATATGTTGAAAGAACTAGCAAGAAGGGAGAAGGCCGCAAATATCAAACCAGATCCTGATATTGATATCTACATGAAGGTGAGAAAAGCTTGAGAAAATGGAAAGACAAATCTATTAAAAAATTGAAAATTTTAAAGACTTGTATGAATTAGAATTGAATTCAAATACTTGCATTGTACAGTCTGCGGCATTAGAAGGGCAGGAAACCAGCGTAGACACGGATTATATTCTCAAGGTAACAATTCAAAGTCCAATTAGTTTGGAGGTGGAATTATTTGCAGATAATTATAAAAACTGATCAATATACCATCCACAGATTTTAGGGCTTGAACTATGTGCTGATACATTAGTGGGAGATGAGTTGATCCGTGGTGTCTCTGGCGGACAAAAGAAGCGGGTTACAACGGGTAAAACACATGAAAATGTTTGCCAGTTATGCTACTCAGTGGACTGCCTTTTACTCTTGTTCTAGTTTCATAAATGATGAATTGATGTCCTTACAACCTGAGTATCTTCTGGCTTATTACCACATATAGGGGAAATGCTGGTCGGACCGACACGGGTACTTTTCATGGATGAGATATCAACTGGATTGGACACTTCAACAACATTCCAAATAGTTAACTCACTGAGGCAAACGATCCATCTTCTCAATGGAACTGCCCTAATCTCTTTACTGCAGCCTGCACCTGAAACTTTTCAACTGTTTGATGATTTAATCTTGCTGTCGGATGGACGCATTGTGTATGAAGGTCCACGCGAAAATGTGCTCGAGTTCTTTGAGTTCATGGGTTTCAAATGCCCTGAGAGAAAAGGAGTTGCTGACTTCTTACAAGAGGCAAGTCCAATCTATACTACAGCGCTCGTCTTTTATACACTCGGAGATAAAAAGTTTATATTGCTGGGATGCAACAGGTGACATCAATAAAAGATCAAGAACAATATTGGGCTCGTAACAACCAGCCTTATAGCTTTGTTTCAGCCAAGGAATTCGCTGAATCATTTCAGTCATTTGACACTGGTCGAAGACTAGGAGATGAACTTGCCACACCATTTGACAAATCCAAACGGCACCCTGCTGCTCTAACAACCAAAAGGTACGGCGTCAGCCAAAAGGAACTCCTCAAAGCTTGCATGGCAAGAGAATTTTTACTCATGAAGAGGAACTCATTTGTCTACATATTCAAACTAATCCAGGTTAATTCTGCTCTCTTTGTTTATACATTTTATGTTGTAGAAAAGTGATGCTAGAATGACCTGTCAGGAAATGACATTAACATCCTATATATTTTTTCTCTCAAAAACTAATTGAAAACTACGAGTTCCTCTATAATTGCCAAAGAGCTGTGAATGATTTGAAGCAAGAATATCATGATCCTCATTCTCAAACTGATGCTTTATTTGTGTCCATTTTCAGCTTATTACTCTCGCTTTCATAACAGCAACTCTATTTCTGAGAACGAATATGCATCATGACACAATAACAGATGGTAGGGTGTACCTGGGTGCTCTTTTCTATGGAGTTATCGTCAGTACCTTCAATGGTTACTCAGAGCTTGCGATGTCTGTCATGAAACTTCCTGTGTTCTACAAGCAGAGGGACTTTCTCTTCTATCCTTCATGGGCATATGCTCTTCCTACATGGATTCTCAAGATTCCAGTAACTTTTTTTGAAATTGCTGTATGGGTGATTATGACTTACTATGTTATAGGCTTTGAATCAAATGCTGGAAGGTGGGGAAACAGAACCTGTGAGTAACTTTGTGCAAATGGATGGATTGCAGGCTCCAAAATTTGATCAAATTCTTGTTGGCAGGTTTTTCAAGCACTATTTGATACATGTGTGCAATAGCCAGATGGCATCGGGAGTATTCCGAATGATAGCTGCATTAGGGAGGAATATGATTGTCGCTAACACTCTTGGATCGTTCTCATTACTTTTAGTACTAATACTTGGAGGATTCATCATATCAAGAGGTCAAGTATTCAGTTGTCCTGCATTTCCCCCACTTCAGCATCAACATAAACGTTATATATCTCAACTATTAAAACTTTATTTGTTCCTGCTTAGTGAAATTAAATTTACACTTTATTGCATCAGAGAATCTGAAGAAATGGTGGATATGGGGTTATTGGATCTCCCCATTGATGTACGTGCAAAATGGTGTATCAGTAAATGAATTTCTTGGACGGAGCTGGAGACATGTAAGATTATACCATCTTAAATATTAGTAAGAAAAGAAAAGTTTATATTGAGAGTTAATAGAGTTAGACCAAATGTGAAACAAATTGGTGCAGGTCCCTCCTAATTCTACAGAGTCATTGGGAGTTACGGTTTTGAAATCTAAAGGATTATTTCCTGAAGCTTATTGGTATTGGCTTGCAGTAGCAGTTTTGATTGGATATATGCTTATATCCAATTTCTTGTACATTTTGGCTCTAAAATACCTGGATGGTAAGTATCCTTGTAGAGATTATGGGTTCTGTAGTTATTACCATCTTAGAGGCAATTGATTGACTGCAGCATTTGGAAAGCCTCAAGCAATGTTGTCTAAAGAGGCCATGTCTGAGAAAAATGCTGACAGAAATGGGGAGCCCACCGAATTACCTACAAGCGGAAACAAAAATTCAGGTGGGTTAAACTAATAGGATTCTAACATTTATGTATCCTTTCTGTCTTGTCTAATATTTATACAACTAATGCAGAAAGTGCAAGGGAAAGCAAAAGAAATGTCACACCCAGAAATCCATCTACAAGGGTGAGTAAGAACAATCAGACCACGAAATGGGGGACGGTCCTTCCATTTCAGCCACACTCCATCGTCTTCAATGATATAAAGTATGCTGTAGACATGCCAGAGGTACTCTGAACTGATTGCTGTGCCAAACCCGACGCGTTGTCTTTTACGCCTAACGAAATATATGGATCGCAGGAAATGAAAGTTGAAGGTGTTCATGAGGATCGTCTACAACTTCTGAAGGGTGTAAGTGGTGCTTTTAGGCCAGGAGTTCTGACAGCTCTCATGGGTGTAAGTGGTGCTGGGAAAACAACGATAATGGATGTTTTGGCTGGAAGAAAACAAGGTGGTTATATTGATGGAAATATTTCCATATCTGGGTACCCAAAAAATCAAGCAACTTTTGCTCGCATCTCTGGATACTGTGAACAAACTGATATCCACTCCCCTCATGTTACAGTCTATGAGTCATTGCTCTTTTCTGCGTGGCTAAGACTAGCCCCGGAGGTTAATTCCGATACAAGAAAGGTACATTTCATTCTCTTTTTTTGGGGATACAAATCAATTTACACAAATAACTTTGTCTAATGCATCAAAATCAAGTAATTAAGAGTGAATTAAAATTGATGCGCGACAGATGTTTATTGAAGAAGTGATGGAGCTTGTTGAGCTGATCACATTAAGACACGCACTGGTTGGATTGCCTGGTGTCAATGGCCTCTCAATTGAGCAGCGTAAGAGGCTGACAATTGCAGTTGAGCTTGTGGCTAACCCATCTATAGTTTTCATGGATGAGCCAACCTCTGGCCTTGATGCCAGGGCAGCAGCCATAGTCATGAGAACGGTTCGCAACACGGTAGACACTGGACGAACTGTGGTGTGCACGATACACCAGCCAAGCATTGACATATTTGATGCATTTGATGAGGTGATACTACTCGCTTATTTAAATTATTTTTGACACTCTTGATTCATTTCTCAGGCTTAATATACAATCTAGGTCTAATCATTCTATTTCAGTTACTTTTGATGAAAAGGGGAGGAGAAGAAATTTATTTTGGTCAAATAGGTCGCTATGGCTGTCATCTGATCAATTACTTTGAGGTGATACAAGAGTACGCAATGCTATTTAAGGCTCTTCTGTCGTTTACTTTTTGGCTAACTCTGGGATGTTCTAAACTATCAAGGGAATCGAAGGAGTCCCGAAAATTAAAAAAGGTTGCAACCCTGCAACGTGGATGTTGGAGGTTACTTCGCCAGCTCAAGAAGAAGCTCTTGGGGTTGACTTCTCCAATATATTCAAGACCTCCGAGTTACACAGGTGACAACTTTAATATTAGATGTCAAAAGCAAAAGCTTTCCTAGACAGATATAAAAAATGAGACATGTTAAAGAGTTCAATTTCATGGGGGAATTCTTTATGGACTTTAGCGTTATAACTGATCACAGAAAGCTTTATTTCTGTATGGTAAACTAATGCAGGAATAATAAGGCCTTGATCAAGGAACTAAGCGTACCCCCACCAGGTTCAAAAGATCTATACTTCCCAACTCAATATTCTCAGTCCTTCTTAGCCCAATGTATGGCTTGCCTATGGAAACAGCACTGGTCCTATTGGCGAAACACATCATACACTGCAGTGAGACTATTATTCACAACATTCCTAGGATTGATGTTTGGAACAATATTCTGGAATCTAGGCAACGAAAGGTAATGAGAAATGAAGCATTTAGTTGACAGGATTGATATTTGACATATGATGTCGTAAAATTTCAGGAGCAACTCTCAAGACATCTTCAATGCAATGGGTTCTATGTATGCTGCTGTTCTTTTCCTAGGATTTCAAAACTGTACAGCAGTGCAGCCTGTTGTAGCCATCGAGAGGATTGTCTTTTACAGAGAGAGAGCAGCGGGAATGTATTCTGCACTTCCCTATGCCTTTGGACAAGTATGTTTATTGCTTAAGAGTATGTTTATTGCTTAAGTGTAGAGAACCCTATTTCTCGTAACATGTACTACGCGAATAAAACATTAAAAAAAATGGAACGTTGAGTACTTCTTCATCATCATCACCACCAGCCAGTTGTTCCCGCACAAACGTTTAAATCTGGGAATAGAAAATGGAAAGATTCCTCCGGAACGTAATCACCTTACACTCGTGCCTTGCAGCTGATGATTGAACTGCCATACATACTAGTGCAGACTCTTATATATGGGATTATAGTTTATGCCATGATCGAGTTCGAATGGACAGCTGCCAAGTTTCTTTGGTACATCTTCTTCACTTTCTTCAGCCTTTCATTCTTCATAATGTTTGGCATGACGTCCGTAGCTGCGACACCCAACCACAGCATTGCTTCTATAGTTGCAACTGCATTTGTCAACATTTGGAACCTTTTCTCAGGATTCGTCGTTCCTTATCCGGTAAAACTCTCTCTAATCTTTAACCTGTTTTTTCAAATTATGAAGTTGAAGATGCACCGTCCTAAAAGGAGAAGGAACCCTTTTGTTTGTTGTGACAGAGAATTCCTGTGTGGTGGAAATGGTTCTACTGGGCTGATCCTATGGCTTGGACACTGTATGGATTAGCTACTTCACAGTTTGGAGACGTGCACAAAACACTTGAAACTGGTGAAACAGTTGTAGTATTCTTAAAGAACAATTTCGGGTTTCGACATGATTTTCTTGGAGTTGTTGCAGCAGTACATGTCGGTATATGTTTGCTATGTGCATTCGCCTTCGCCTTCTCAATCAAGGCTTTCAACTTTCACAAGAGATGAAAACCTTACCTCCATGCAGTTCCTACAAATTATTATTACTACGTACTTTGGAAGTTCAAATAAATTACCCTTTCCTATTCAAAATAAATGTCGTCTTAGAGGGATGTACATTTATTAAGAAAGTTAATGAAATATTTGATATACCCTTATTAATTGCATGTTGAAGTGTCTTGAAAATATAATAAGTGTAATTAGGATATGAGAGAAATTCAAGGGTAATTTTGGAAGTAAAATTATAATCATGCATGAAAAGTCACGAACGACACTTATTTTAAATAATTAAAATCCCTCTAAAACTATTTTTATTTTGAATAGGAGGGAGTATCTAATTGACGCATGAAAATCGTGTCATCAGAATTAGTGTCAACTCATATTCTTTTCAATACAAATAGTGAAATGTCATATTGCTACCAATCTTTTGCTTGTATGACTAAGTTCAACCTCAATTAGCGATTGGTTCTTTTGTATATTCAACTTTTTCAAAATTATTTTTAATAAATTAAAAATATTAGTGAAATAATTTTCAGGAGGAATTGCAACAAATTCAACTTCTCCTAAAAACCAAATTCAAAGCTGGAAATCTGCAATCAATCTTTAAGTTTAGTTTTGTCCTTCTGACTTAGCTCTGGCTTTACCATGAGTTATGGCATTACCATCCGCTTGCTATGTTCCTCTGCGGCTGCTGACAACTTAACCACCCTCAATGTATCATCTGTTAGCCATCTTAAGTGTGATCTTGAATTGCCTTATTTTAATTCTAGTGACTATTGTCTAGCCCAATGTGTTTGAAATATCTTGACCATTATTTTTGAAGATTCTTTCTTTCTTTTCTTTTCTTTTTTAAATTTTCCAATTACATAAACTCCATAGCTCAAAATCACATTAAAGAGGATATACTCTCCTTTTGGCAAACGTTGTTTGTTTGAAGCCTAAGCTTCTATTCCTTTCTAGTCTTCCTTAGTGCAATAATTATTACAGAGTTCTTACATTCTCCCCAAAGCTCTTTAGGGTATTTGCAGTGGAAAAATAGAGAGTTTCTTGTCTCATTCTTAGAGCTGTAGAGTGAGTAAATAGGGTTTGTGATGAAGAAACTTTTGAGCCTATCCAAAAATACTAAAGATTCACATATGTTTGAATATACATTCATAATGATATTGTAGACTTTGAAACACAATCATAATGTTTAGTTGGGATATATCATTTGGTGTTAGAATGGGAGAAGCACTATTTTGTTCATTGAGACATATATCATCTTATGTAATAATGCAACATATATTAATCTGTTAGGCTGAACTTATCATCTGATGTTTACCTTGAACAAAAATAGGTAATTAGGTGTGATAGTCATTGCCTTTTCTTTAAAAAAGTTAAATAAAGGGATTCATTGAAAAGCTCAAAGTACAAAGACAAATAGAAGAGTGATACTCATCATCTTTGTTTGTTAAACTTAATTGTAATACATTATAGATATTTTCATAGCATGCTATTCTATGGGAAATTGTTACAGAGATGAGTGTAATATTTGTGTATGTAGAGATACTGTGTTGGACCCCACTTTCGGAGCTCAGCATTCGAAAATCAAACACAGAAAAAGATACTTGCCCTCAACTATACTATGCCTATTTTGGGACATTTAGCGAAACATCCTCTAGACAACTCAGATTAATGTGTTCTTTAGATGGTTTGAAAGAGGACTTTAAGGTCTACAATTTTCATGAAGACCCCGAAGACAAATTCAATCTTCTGAAGGATAAAAAATGGAACAGAAGATGTAAGATAAATAGTAATCCAGAAGAAGTTTATGAACAATAACACAGAAGATAGATACCGAAGAAGCAAAAAGACAGAAGGAGCAAAAAGGCAGACGAATCAAAACTAAAAAGAAGAAAAACTGAGAAGAAGCAAAACTAAGAAGAAGCAAAACTGAGAAGAAGCAAAACTGAAAAGAAGCACGAAGCAAAACTAAGAAGAAGCAAAACTGAGAAAAAGCAAAACAGAGAAGAAACAAAAGGCAGAAGAAGCAAAACACAGACGAAGCAAAACACAAACGAAGCAGAACATAGAAGAAGATGACGTCATCATAGAAGAAACACAGAATAAGATAACGTTATCACAGAAGAAGCAAAACTAAAAAGAAATGAAACACAAACGAAGCAAAACATAGAAGAAGATGACGTCATCACAGAAAAAACACAGAAGAAGATGATGACATCACAGAAGAAGCAAAACTAAAAAGAAGCGAAACACAGAAGAAGCAAAACACAGAAGAAGATGGCATCATCACAGAAAAAGCAAAACTAAGAAGAAGTGAAACACAGACGAAGCAAAACACAGAAGGAGATGACGTCATCATAGAAGAAACACAGAAGAAGATGACATCATCACAGAAGAAGCAAAAAGTAGAAGAAGTTAAAGACAGAAGATACTTCTTCCTTTACAAGGACCCTAATTTTCCACTTAGAAATCCAAAAATTTCATACTATAAATCGTTGGAAAGCTAGAAGGATAAGCTACAACTTGCAGTGGACAACTTTAACAAATTTT
>JAOTIZ010000001.1:8450853-8463342 GCA_027123425.1 Erythroxylum panamense
TGAATTAAGAGTCAAAAAGTGCATTAACGACCATGAATGTGTAGCCAATTATATATTAAACTTGGGCTCAATCACCCACCATTCCATCATGGTGATTCCAAAGAAAGTTTCTAAACATTCTTTCTATCAATTTAATGAGTTTTTTGGAAAGAAACATATAAGAACTCTAATAAATGTGTAAGGAAAAGAGAATTGACTAGATTAATTGTAACTTTCTAGAATTTGAAAGAAATTTGTTAACCCATGATGAAACTCTTATCTAAACCTTATTAATCAAAGGAATACATTTAGAAAATCTCAATCTTTTGGTGGAGATAGGCAAATCAAGATACATCAAAGGTGGAAACTTCTTACTCATATTGTAATTTTAAAAATACATGATTCCATACCTGAGGCATCTATGGAAATCAAGAAATGACTCTTATTAAGATTACTTCTAGCCTTGAGAGAGTTTTGAAAAGTTGAAGAGAATCCATTAGAATCTGGATAGAGGTTGGATGAGCTTTGCAAAACAAAAGTAGATCATCAGCAAAACATAAATTTCAGTTAAGGAGACTTTTTTATGTTTGGAATGGAATCTAAAATTAGGATTCATACTGGTATTATGCTTGATCATTAGTGATAATACTTCCATGCATAATAAGAAAAGATATGGAGACAAGGTATCTCCTTGTCTTATCCCTCTAGCTCAGCTCATTTAAAAAGCTTAGAGGGATTGCCATTCACCAAAATATTTACACATTCCTTTATCCAACAAAACTGACCAGGGAATCCAAATACTTTCAACAAGTGAAACAAGAAATCTCAATTAATACTATCAAAGGCTTTATCAAAATCCACTTCTTTAGCAAGTGTAGAACTTCTTGACCATCCTTTAAGGAGCTCCTGTGCAAGAAACATCCTATGATTTTTGAAAGAAGAAAATAGTTAATCCATCAAGCCCAGGGGCTTTTAACCCATCTAACAAAAAGATAACATCAATAATTTCCCTATCTTCAATAGGAGAGATTAAATAATATGCAATCTGATTACTTATTTTCTTGGTGATGAATCCATTTAGTAAAGAAATGGATGAGATTGAATGTATAATAGCTCCCAACAGCTTGGAGAAAAAGTTAGAAGCTTTAATCAATATAGAATTATGATCTTTTACGATAGTACTATCATCCGAGATAATATAGCATATTTTATTTCTGTTCTTCCTTTCCAACACTACACTGAAGAAGAATTTTGTGCTTTGTTCACCACCTTTAAGCCGCACTATCCTTGATCTCTGTTTTAGGAGAGAACAATCATTGTTCACAGCTTGTAAGTAATTCTCTAAAAAACTTTTTCTTTTTTAAAAATATCTACATCATCTAAATTAACAACCTACAATTTTTAAACTTCTGTCAATTTAGTTCTAGCAACATCCACTAGATATTGTGTATTAGACCTCATGGATTTACTACATAGCCTGAGGTTCCTCTTTAATATCATTAATTTTCTACGTAAAACAAAATTGTTTAGAGTTACCAATTGGGATAAGAACTCCTTTACCACAAGCTATTAAGAAATTAGTCTATTAAGCCAAGAAATTGTTGAATTGAAAGAAAAATGCCTCACAATACATAAGACAAAACCTGGCAATCTTAGGGAAAGTATGGTCAAAAATAAGGGATCCAATAATTCAACTGAACTGTCTAGAAATTGAGATAACCAATAGGGATATGCAAAGGCCCTATTAAGTTTTTTTCTTATAAACCAGCCAACATTTTATTTGTTGTTCCATATAAATAAATTCCCCTCTGATTTAAGATTTGTAACTCTTAAATACTTAACATAATTACATAAATCTTCTATAATTAAGACTTTATTTACCTTGTACTTCACTTCTGTACAATGTAGAATTGAAATCACCACAAATACCCATGGTTGATTAACTTTGGATCCCAAACACCTAAGATTGTTCCATAAATCACTCCTCTAGAATGCAAAGTTGCTAGCATAAACTATAATGAGCAAGATGATCACATTCTCCATTTTAAAGGAGATCTTTAAGAGCATCATTTGGTTTGACATGCTTAACGCCTCTGCTTCCAATCTACTAGAACTAAAGCAGACAATAATTCTGCCTAGAATGTGTTGAAAGTGACTAGAGATGAAATTCACATGCTTCCCCAAAATCCAAGCTTAATGAAATTTTCCAGCTTTATTTTAGTTTCCAAAAAACCAAGCAATAGAGGTCTTTCTTTAAAGATAAAGTCTTTTAATGCTTGTTGTTTAATAGGGTTGTTAATGTCTTTAACGTTCCAGACTATAAAAGATAACCCTTGCTCCTTTTGGATTTTCTTCTACTAGAAACAACCTAGAAAGGCTCCTTGTCAATTTGTACAACTTAATCTATTATACCAGTTATAATCTTTGTAGGCTCTAATATATCAGATGGGCATGTCTTATCTGCTACAAAAGTATCAAACTTGATAGGGGCACTGCTGTTTCATCAATCTACAAATTATTCTCTCCATTACTAAGGTTAAGAGAAATATCATCAGTTTTGTTAACTCTTCCCATATTGGTATTTTGTTGATTAAAATATGATGTCTTCTTAAAATTCCCAACTCTTAAAATATTTCCATCAATATTTAAACAATTCTCTCTATTACTGGTGTTCAAGAGGTATCCTTAGCTTCAATAACAATACAAAGCTGGTCATCTGTTGAATTAAATGAGAATCCTCCTTAGAAATCTTGGTTTTTGTAAAATTCCAAACATAAATTGATTACATCTTTTTTATTTAATGATTCAGGTTACTGAAAAGAATGTTGATCATCTTGAGTTAATTCTTCATAACTTCCACATAATAAGGATTTCCCAATTAGCTTCTAAACCTATCTAGATTTGGAGGTTTCCAAGAGTTTGAATTTTTAACTTTATCCTTCATAAGTTCCAAACAAACATTGAATCTCAATATAGCAATCTCTTTAGGAAATTCTCCACTGTCCTCTACTGCAATGTAGATTCTTGAAAAGTTGAGTCTTTTGGTTTCAACTGTAGCTTGGTTTAGACACAAGGGTCTTCCAATAGAGCTAGTTAAGTAGCTAAGACCCTCTATGGTCCAGTATTCCAATGGTATGTTGCATATACTTATCCATAGTGGAATGTTTATATGTTTAAGTTCTTCGAAATTGATCCTTGGCCTCCAAAGAATAACAAGAAATGGTTTGGGATTTACATGCCGTGGTCCTACCTTTATAACCTCATTAACAGAATCATTAAAATTGAATCTGAATAAGAAAATATCTTCTTTATTCAATATGGTATCTTGAAGTTCAAAATTTTTCTAGTTAGAAATGACCCAACTTTTGATAATGGAAAATGGGATTCTTCTATCTAAGACAAATCCAACAGGTGTGGCTTTCCATTAGTCAACTCCTGCTTGAAGAATGGCAAGTGGTGGGGATACCACCTAATGGTCTAAAGTTAGATTAGGAAGATAATAAGATAGTTTTGCATCCGGGTTCTAGTTACTATTAACTTGTACCCAAGTGCGAGTTGTTGTAGGAGGTAGAAGGTGATTAGGAGCTTTTTGGGAAGGTATAGAAGGGTAAGAGGTTGTTAAAGCATCTTTGGGGCTAGAGGATGAAGCATACAGTTTTGAAGAAAAGGAGGATACGGGAATCAAAGGTAGAAATGATTCATAATTAGAAAGCAACATAAGGAATGATGCTTAAAAGGAAAATCTAAAGGACATAACCAGGTCAAATATAAAGGTCTAAGGAGGGATAAGAAAGAAACAATAAGTGGAGAAGACAAGATACAGATACAAATAAAAAGAAAAAGAAGCTACTATCAATTATAAAAAGAGGAAAAGGATATTATCAGAAGAAGGGTTCATAAAGAAGTAAGGTAGAGGGGCTAAGGAATAACCCAAAATCTTAAAACAAATGCAAGAAAGGTAGGAGCTCCATGGCATAAGCAAGAGTTTCATGGTAGGAGTAGGAGTTTCAAGTAGCAGTTTTGGAGAATTTCTATTCATGGCACTGTAGATTAATTATAAAACATGGAGGTCTCTCAACGCAGCTTGCTCTTACATCTGTCTTTTGCATAGAGTGTTTCACTCACAATGTCTCTCACTTGCCCATGGTGGTGTTTAGTGGTATCTCTTGCTTATGGTGTTTGGTGGTGTCTTTAGCCCACGGTGTTTGGTGGTGCCTTCCTTATATGTTATTAAAAGATTTCATACTACCTTGCTCCTTAATGAATCATAAGGTATCCTATCTAAATTCACCAATAATTTTGATGATCTTAAAATATGCATAAGCTTTAGTATATCAAATATGAGATCTTAGAACAAACATGGAAGATGGAAAACGACACCAACAAGTCATTCACATACTTAATAGACCTTTTTTAAAAGTCAAATGGGTCATTAATGTCTCGAACAATGCACTTTCATTGTCTTTTACTAATTTTCTACATAGATTGGAGTTTATAAGCTAAACTTCTTAAATTTCTAGAGTGATTTGAGTTTTTAGATATTATTAGAGTTTATGTGCAATATTTGAGTTTTTGGATATTCTTGGGCACGTTAAAAATTAATTGTTCCCTTTTTCCTATGAATTATAGGGAAGCCTATAAATAGGCATGTTATTGTACTAAAAAATCAAACTTAACATTTTATGAAAATCAAGAGAAATCTACTCTTGTGGTCTTCATTGAACTTCTAAACTTATCTTGATCAATTTAATCTTATGGCATTCAAAACTCAACTTATCACTCCCCTTCCTATGTATTTCTAGAGTGTGGCACCAATGTGCTTCCTTTAACTTTTGTTTGTGCTTCTTCATAAGCTTGAGTTTGAGTTTTCATAGTAAACAACCTGATTTAGTTTTATTAGGGTAAAAGATGTTCGTATTGATTGTAGGTTTCAAGGCTTCATCCTTTTAAGGTACACATTAGTTGGTATCAGTGCTTTGACTCTAAATTAGGTTGGATTTATCCTTTCTGAGTTATCTATAAAAAAAATTGTTCATTTGTGTTCCTTATTCATTTGTGACTTTACATTTTCTTTAAGTATCTTTTCTTCATTTTTTTTAGTTAGATTCATCTTTTATGTTCTTTTTTTGTTCAAATTTCTTTTTTCCCTTAAGTTTCAAGTCTCTTTGCTTTTTATACACCCAAAACTTTTTCTAAGTGTCTATTTATGCTCTTTACTCCTTTTATTGCTGAAAAGGTTCATTGGAATTTTTTAGGCTATTCTAGTAGTATCTATTTGTTTTCTACTTGAATTTATAATTTGTAATTAAAAAAGGAAGAAAACAAAATAAAGAAAAAGAAATAAAGAAGGTGTAAACTGGAATTTGTTTGATTTCAATAATAATATGATATTTGAATATATGGTGTTCAAATTTTTGTGTAATCCAAAGTGTATATTTTATTGCTTGAGCATAATTAGTCACTATCTTACTAACTTTGAACATTTGATATGTTCCTTTGTCATTTGTTTAGTATTATGTTTTTAGATCCTTGAGCCACATTCATCCTAAAATATTTTGATTTGCTTCCTAATTGTGAGTTGGTTGCTTGAGATTAATTTGTCTTGGTTTTTTAGTTAGTTATTTAAAAACTAAAAATTTAATTTTGAGTGGTAAAAAGTAAGAGGGTGAGCTCCTTATAATAAAAGCAATTCAATAGTGAAAACATGGTGCGAGCCAAACACATCAGAATTTAAATCCTAACTCTATATAACTAAATTTATAATAGTGGTGAAAAAGGATCATGTCAATAGAAAGTGTGCATTTAGCTTTTGTAATGAATCAATCAATGTAAGAAATGGGAGGGAGGTTTGGTTGAATTCAATTAAGAAAAAAAAAGTAAAACTGAACTATTGAAGACAAATTAAATTAAATAGTGTAAAATTACTAGGATTAATCAATATGTTTGGAATCCAGTTCGTAGATTAATCTTGACCTTCACACAAATGTGTATAATCAACCATCATGTTGTTCTTATGCCTCTCTTTAGAACTATTAACTATAGATTAGCAACAAGCTCTATTAATCCCAATTTTCCTTTAGGTTGTATCTAACTAAAATAAGCTCTTTAATTAGGTTTAACTATTAGATAAGCTATAATAAGCTCTCTAGATGTAGTGTGACAATCACAATACATAATAGGGAAATAAGTTAATCTAAGTAAGAACGATATAAGGTCAGGCCATTTTACCTATGTTACGTTATCCCGATGCTCGACCATTAGTTTACCATAAGTGAATTAGAAGTACAATGATTATATATTGCAATCTACATTCTGGCGATAAATCCGTACATGAATAGTCTAGTAGTCTTATCTTAATTATCCATACATAAATCCAAAATATTATACACAGAATAACATAGTCAATCCTAAAAAAGAATTAAAGACTATATCATTAAATTAATCAACGTCCAAACTTGTTCGTAAACCTCAGTATCCCTTTTGAATTGGAAAGATGAAGTTTAGCTCCTCATAACTCTTAAAATGGAAAGGAATATACCTCCTTTTTAATCTATAATATCTTTATACCCTTTTTGGCCTCTTAAATTCCCTTTAATAATGCAAAATCATCATTGCATGGTTATACATAGTCAAATACATAGCACTGTAAGTAACTGTGTATGTTAATTATAGAAAAAAGCATAGAGTTACATGGTCATAGAGTGATACAATGAAAACATACATGGCTGGTAAGTCACCTATATGGATGTGTAGGTCTCCACACGGAAGTGTACATCTTAGGGTTGCTTAAAACAACATCTTCAAGCTTGTACACGTTTCAGTGAGTTACACATTCCTATACATAATTATGTAAGTCACAGTAACTCCAATTATTCCATTCCTCATCCTATCTTCACCCTAATTCATCTCCTTCTTAATCTTTGAAGGCAAACAAGAACAAACATCAATAAAACGACTCTAAGGATATACATTTCGATCATTTTAGTTATTGTTCCTCTAACTTGTACCTAAAGCAAATATAAACCGAAATAAGTATCTTAAGTGCAATATAACATTAATAAATAAGCATTAAGGAATAAATATATCAACAATCTTATCAAATTCCCCATAATTAGCTTTTAACCGTCCTCATCCAAAACTAAATATCAAAATTAAAAGCAAAACATTTCCTCCTTTTTCATATATCCTAAGAATAGATAGTCATAAGAAACATCAAAAACTTTAAAAATAATGGAAATAATTAAACATTCAATGCTTTTATTCATGATCAACAAACAATCATTCCCTTTAAAAACTGAGGAATCTAGAGGTAAACTTTGATAAGTTATGTTTAAAAATAAGATAAATATGTAGGTACACTTAAACACCATTCATGATCAAGACCTTACACGACTTTACATATCATTTCACTTTTTAACCACTAAAGATTCACATGCATAATCATGAATCAAAAGAGCTTTCAAGGTTGTAATAGGGATAAAGGTTAAGGTGAGAAATATTTGGGGTCATATAGTTCAAATGCCATAAAAACTAGTGATGCAAAAAAAACAATCAATGGAGTACTGAGTGCAAAAATTAACATCCACTCAAAATTGGGTACCATCAGTTTTGATGAATGCAAAAGCTCTGTTTCACAAATTAGATTCAAGCCTTCATACTACAAACCATATCAAGCGTAAGGATTTAGGAGGAGTCACCCATAAAAAGAATGACCAACAATACGTTACAACCATAAGGAGTGATCCTTCACAATAAGTTCTCCCTTATTTGCATCATAATCAATTCACCCATTTTATACAACTTTAGGAGAAAAGACTAACATGAATTACTTTACAAAATTAATGATTTTACTATTTGCTAATTTCCTTTTTTATTCTCTATTTTTATTTTTAATAAAGACAAAAATTGAAAAACACAGCATCAATGATGAAATTCATTGATAAGAGAAAAAAATCATAGTCCATCAATTATATCAGCCACATATATAAACACCCCCACACTTATTCCTTATGCATCCACAAACATCAACAATCATAAATTCTTCATCAGCTTTAAGGCTTGGATAAAATATATTGTTAGGTTAAAGGCTCATAATATGGTAGCACAAAAAGAAAAGGCCAATGAAGCTTAAGGGGCTTAACAATAGGATAAATCATGATATTGGATAGACTATTTGGCTAATGTAGCTTGTAAAATAAAGAATGCATATATCATTTTCATGTTAATGCATATAATAAAAATATGGTTTTGAATAGAAAATTAAGGCAAAGTTCAGATGTACATGTCATGAAGGTCACATATAAACAAAAGATAATGAGACTAATATAGATGTGTCAATCTAAAAGGATCAAAATCTCACTGCTTATGTCTACCCACTAGTCACTACTCTTCTAAAGAAAATATACAGTGATGAATTACCAGAGTGAAAATACATGCCCAAGTTACAATGAATTTTTCTAGTTAATTGTACTATCTAATTACAACTGTATAGTCCTAGAATCAATAAAAAAGATATAATTCTTGTTTGTTTTTTTACATGTAAAAAGAACTTAAATTCACATGAAAAACAAATTAAAAATGCATATAATAAATAAGATCCCTACCTCCACACTTAAGAATTACGTTGTTCCTAATGTAACATTAAATGTAGGACATGGAGCATTTTAATAAAAACAAAAAATGCAAAAATGTAAAGGAAAAGGAACAAACTCTCTTTGAGTTGCCTCGCAAACAACACTTTCATTATCTCGACTACATGTTTTCCTCTTGATGTGATAAAATTTTGATCTCTAGGGATCAGAACTTTTGCATTCTACACTTAAAATTTTTTAAGATAAGGCTTAAGCCAATGACTATTCACCTTCAATACTCTTAATCTTTACTGCATCATACGGAGAAGCATTAGTATCCACAAAAGGATTGACCTAATAAGGACATAACTTACATAGAAATATTTTATATCTAAAACAATAAAGAAGCACTTTTTGACCAACAATATAGCTTTTCCTTAAGATATAGAAAGCTTTGGTCTTCTCCTTAATTGAAACTGCTTCTAGTGTATCTGTACACTTTTGCTTACAATCTTCCTATACTGAAGGGTCAATAACTTTAATTGCAAAAATAGAATGATCATCATGAGAGTGCCTTATGACATCAAAAATATTGAAATGAATAAATTCACCATTAAATTCCATTATGAGGTTACCCTCATAAACATATATTATATTTTAGGTTGTGTAAATGAACGATCCCCCTAATGAGATAGGTACAGAATTACGAAAACTTTCATAATCCATATCCACCATATAAAAATGTGCAAGAAATAGTAGTTTATTAAGATATAAGTACATCATTAACCACCCCATCTGGATAAGTATTAGTGCAATCGACCAACTAATAAGACTAGTTTCTTTCAAAAGGCTTATATTTAAGGAAGTATAAAAGGAATGAGGCATCACATTAATTGATGCTCCTAAATCTAACATAGGCTATTTAATCATAGTGTTACTTGTAAAACCCCAAAGCTTTCCTTTCACTGAATAAAAATTTTTATTTTCGGTGAACAGTATTTTTAGATGAATAGTAATTTGTGGGACCCAACCTCAAAGTAATGAAAAATATCCAGAACAAGTTTTAGAGTTAAATGATAATGAAATGGATCAAAAAAATTTGATAGAATGAATTTCGGGAGTTCCAAAAGTTTAAGACTAAAATGCCCTTTTTGGAAAGTAATGGGTATTTATGATTTTAAACTCATTCAAAAAAATTTAAAACATCCAATCAATAAGTATTGACCCTAATTAACAAATTTTATGGTCAATTTGATGATAAGAAGATTGCGAAATATTTTCGAAATGTAGTTCAATTAGTTGTTGAATTAAACTCATTAAAGGGGCATTTTGGTCTTTTGCGTGTAATGGTGTGAGTGGATTTGTGAGTCACACCTAATGGTCAATTAAAGGCTTTCTTAAGGGTTAAGAATCATTAATTAAATGTTAATGAGTCATTAGTAATGCATGTATAATCCATTAAACGAGTATAAAAGCAACATTTTGCTTCATTTTGGTAAGAACCGTGAGAGTGAATGGTGTAGTCGTGAGTGACCAAAAAATAAATGGAAAGAAGGGAGAACCAAGGTGAAGTTCAACCAAGGAGAAAGAAAAGAAGCATGTAGCCGTTGTTGATGGGTTTTGGGTGAGATTTGGAGAAACCTTGATCAAACATAAGTGTTCATCATTTACCCAAAGATTGGAGAAGGAAAACGTGGTAAGTTTTCCTAGCTTGAATTTATATTTTTTTTTGGTTTTTTGAGTGGGATGGATGTGTTTAAGATCAATGGTCTCTTGGTGTTACTTTGGTGTTACTTTGCATGGAATTGGTTGAATATAAAAAGAGAGGAACATGTAGTGGAATTTTGTCTTTGGTTAGTTTGAACCAATCCCATTGTTTTGTCCATGAATCGGCCTACAGACCTCCAAATTGGGTGATTCTGACTAGAAATGAAACCTAAGATATAGTAAAAAAAATATCTAGAAGAGATCTTGAGCTAATTTAAGCTGAATGATATTGAAATTTGAGGTTGAATATAGTAACCTCATACTGCACCTGTGTTGAAGCAACTTGTGATTTTTGGGACATTTTTCATGTAACACCCCACTCCCGATTAGCATTTGCTTCCAAATTCTAGAAACTCCTGACAGTGAACTTTTAGCCTGCACAACCCATTTATTCAATATGTTGCACATTAATAATTTTGCACAATTATAATCATTGATGCACATACATGTACGATGCATGTTCATGACAATCCCGGTATCAATCCATAAATTTTACTATTCCTATATCACAGCTCACGTATGCCTATGGTTTAGCTGCACTAAAATCTTGAAACTCGCAATTTATGCTTATTTCCATTTTTAAAAAAAATTATACTTTCGGGTCTACTACTCCCGATCGATGAGTCAGTCCACATAGGGTAACCTAGGCAACCTCTCTTAAATAGAAAAATTCCTCTTTACTTTAGGAATCCATAGACACTAAAATTACCCAATTCAGATCTCTATAAGTCCGGATATTGCTAACACACTGACCAGAAAAATAATTACTCGGTCCTCTCACTTTGATTTAAACAATCAATATCAATTTTATCTCCAAAAATTCACAATTTCTCATGAAAATGAAATCAAATGTCTTAAGAATCTGATGCCTCAAAAATCGGGTCAATCGGAGGTTGGATGAAAAAGTTATACCCAAAAGAAAGCAATTGGTTGATTTGGAAACAAATAAAAAATAAAAAAAAATCAATTGCTCCCTCGCACTGGACGCTCATGAGGGCACGCAGGCTCACGCTCGCGAGCTGTCGCACTCGTGAGGGCGAGCTGGACGCTTGTCCTCGCGAGGGCGAGGTCAGTCCCTCGCCTGCTCCAATTTCATTTTCATTTTTTCCACTAATATTCCTTCTCTTCTTCCACATTACACAACTTTTCACTCAAGTGCCCAAAATTTACAAAAGAGGTCTCATTAGAAAGATCACAGAAATCTCTACAAGTTCCATGAAGGACTTACAAACCAATTTTACCCCTAAGGGTGTCAAAAACTCAATCAAAGTTACTGTCTAATCATTAATATCCAAAACAGTACCACATTCTTCTAAAAATCATAAATTCTTATCCCATTGGCCAAAAATTCCAAGCTTTAGATCAATGTAAATATCAGAACATATTATACAATTCTCATGAAGCATTTAGAAGCAAATTCTACCTCTAACAAGGTCAATTTCTCAACCAAAGTTTCTGCCCCCAACATTTCCCCCCAAACCACATTTAAACTTCAGCATTCATAACTTACAATTCCCACATCCAAAAAGGGCATATCATACATCATTAAAAAGCTAAAACAATACTCTATAGCTTTCAATAAGACCACTTGAGCCAAATCAAATCATAACAGTCCAGAATTGGTCTCAAAGAACAGTAGCTACAAAACCTACACTTATAGGTATTTTCACACACAAAGCACATTAACGTTTGAATTAACATCCAAGAGTCAACAGCTCATAACTCTCCACCTCAATATCGAAAAATGTCATACTTAGTAGTGACAGAAAGCTAACAAGAAAATCTTCAACTTTCATGAAGACTACTTTAGCAAAATCGGCCTAAGTCAACCTAGAAAAATTCCCAAAGTTTCAGATCACAAAAATCACTTTTGGAATTACTGTTCATACCTACACACATTGTCACTTTCAGATCAAAATTTAGAACTCTTCAAGCCAAAATTGAGCCTCACTTCCTTCACAAGAAATGTATCCAAACACCTCAAGTTTAATTTAAGCCAATCCTCATCATAATTGCATAACCACATAAAACGTTATGGCAATAACATTGAAACATGTACAAATTCAATTTTCCAGCTTTTCCACCTAACTTAAATACTATTACTCCCATACCAATTCTACACCAAGAAGCATCCAATTTAGTCTATAAATCACCCACAATTTAATCAAGACCT
>JAOTIZ010000001.1:8489271-8505913 GCA_027123425.1 Erythroxylum panamense
TTCCTCTATAATTAGAGGCCAGTAACATGCTCAGTCAGTGAATGCAAATGCAACCTATCAGTCTGTCCCAATTTACCAAAATACCCTTGCTAACAGTAACGGGATGTTACAAATAGCCTCCATTAAAATTCACATGTGAATACCAAAAAAAAAGAACATCTAATAAGTTGGGAAATAGAAGGTGATTAAATGATAAAAGGACATGATTTCAACTCTTACCTAGATTGAGCTCGATCCTTGTCCCTGGATCCTTGTGACTTCCCCTCGATGAATTCTAAGGATAGCAAGGTTGGAAATCGATGAAAGGCAGTGTGAGAAAGAGGATGCAAGCTATCACAACACAAATCCTTACCTTTATTTGTTGTAAACATGAAGAGATTGATCGTCCTTCAAATCACCACCTGCATCTCTGAACCCTAATTGGGAAAGCCAAAATCGCGAGTCTCAAATGGGGGCTTTATTTTTTACCCTTTTTTGAAACTCAAGCAACGTTGTCGTCCTAACCATATGCTAGCGTTTTAAGACAATAGCCTCTTGAGTGCAACGATGTCATCTGTTTTTTTGTTGTTATTTTGTAACCTTGTGTGCTTCAATGTTGTCTTAATTGGTTTTCGTTTGATGCAAGAGAGTTAGTGTCTCCAAAATTTATTACTTTCATTTCTATTATAAATCTATCTTTTAATTTTTTTAAAAACTCTAATGAATCAGACATAAAGAGCAGTTAAAAAGAGAAAAAATAATTTAAATTAAATTGAATATAATTGTGAAGTTTTAAAAACTCTAAAGATCCAATATGAAATATTTGATGTCATTAAAGTTAAATTAAATTATAATTAGAATTTGACTTCAATTAAATAAAACTTAATACTTTTTTTGTATTTACAGGAATAAGTGTAAGAGAATTAACATTCCTCTTTTTTTTTTCCTTCTAAAAAGAGTTTAGTTTCTTTTTCTTTACTTTGTTGATATAGATGGGAACTAGATGCTTAGATAGCTTGTAATTAATACATTATAAAGATTTTAATAAAAATTTTGAATAAGGCAGGATTTTTTATTTTATACTTTATTTTTTTAAGTTATTTAATTATTAAAAAATTTATATTATATATATATATATATTATGCCCGTGATTCAATTTCCGACGTCATATGCATTCAAGTGAAATTGACGTTGACTGCTTAACCGTACGCAATAGGGCCTTCTGTTTAACAAGCAAGATTTTGAGAGGCAAATAGTTGCGGTGATGCTATTAAATGAGATTATGAATATTAACAAAAAGGTTTAGGTCAATAAAAGGGCTTTCTTTTCCTTTAATACATATTTAATAACAGTAACTGAAAGGAGAGTAGAAGCCATTTGAATTAAAGTTAAACATATCAAGACAAGTGAACGGCTAGAAGAAGAACAGACACCATTTTTACTGCCCAGTTTTATCAATTAGACTTAATCTTTTATAATTTAATAAGTAAAAGACATTGCATTGAATTGAATACTAATTGAATTTATTAGGTATATTTAAATATAATAGGGAAGGAGGGAGGGAGCCTAATTAATAAAATTAAAAGAAAAAAGTGACCGTTATTTGACAAGGACACCACGTAGTCCAAAGTCAGCGAGTAGAGTGGAATCTAACAGTCGCAGCGAGTAAGCTCGACAAGCTCTGCTCTCTCTGGGCTCGTACACTCACCTCTGTGCTGTGCACCAGCTCTTGGTCTTGGCCACCCTTGCCTTCTCTGCGCTCGCTCTTTTCTTCTCCAACCCTCACTTCCCCTCTCTCTAAAACTAAAACCCCAAGTCCCCAGTCTTTTCTTTTTTCTTTTTTTAATCTATTATTGTTCTTCTTCGTAGAAGAAGCCTAAGCCTAAGCCTAAGCGAAAATGGGGTGTGCGCAGTCCAAAGTGGACAATGAGGAATCTGTGTCTCGTTGCAAGGAGCGGAAAATCCTTATGAAGGACGCCGTCGCCACCAGGAACGCCTTTGCCTCCGGCTATTCAGGTTACGCCATCTCCCTCAAGAACACCGGAGCGGCTCTCAGTGACTACGCCCACGGTGAAGCCGAGCATTCCCAGCTCCCCCATCCTCCTCTCGACCCCGCCACCCAACCTCCTCCGCCACCTCCTCCACCGCTGCCGTCGTCTATTGACAGCCTTCCTCCGCCGCCTCCGCCGCTGCCAAATTTTTCTCCTAGTCCCATCAAGCGTGCCGTCAGCATGCCCGAGATGCCCATGAAGCAGATTCGGGACATCGATCCCATTGCCATTGTCGAGGAAGATGAGGAAGAAGAGGAGGAAGAGGAACGTGAGTTGGATCGAAATGCAAATAGTAGAGGGAATAAGAGTAAAGATTCAAGTGGGTCGAAGGGCCCACATTATATGAATGTAGGCGTAACTCGTTTGCCGGAGAACCAACAAATCGTGCCACCCATGCCGGAAACGAAGGGTATGGCTTGGGATTACTTCTTTATGGTCGACAATTTGCCCGGTCCGTCTTTGGACCCAGATGAAGATGCCACCAGAAATGACAATGCTTTTAGAAACGTTGAGAGTGTCCGGTTTGATGGTGTCGAGACCGGCGGTGATGTTGATGGGGTTGAGCCAAAGACGCCGGAGAAACCAGAGGCAAAGCTGGTGGTGTCGGCGGAGGAAGAGGAGCAGGAGGAGGAGAAGGACGGTAGGAAGGGGAAGCAGATTGAGCATTCGAAAACGGCCCCGGCTGAGTTTAGAATGGTGGGGAACGAGAGTTCTGTTCCTAGTGTGAATTTGATGCACGTGTTGAAGGCGATCGATGATCATTTTTTAAAGGCGTCTGAGACTGCACAGGATGTTTGCAAGATGCTTGAGGCTACTCGCTTGCATTATCATTCCAATTTCGCTGACAACCGAGGTATTAATTGTGATTGATGATAATTTCCGGGCAATTTATCTTTCAAGCTCCGGAAACTTTTACATACATCGGCTTTTATGTTCGGTGCTTGACTTCTCTTCATTTATTTTAAAGTAAGTTCTGAATAGAAACCATGGATGGCTCCGAGTGCATTGACAATCCTTTATTAGTGACTGAAGTAGTTGCTTCCTAATGGTCTAACTACGTACTAGAAGTTCAGCATGCCTTTCTGTTTCTAGAAACTTTCCAAGTTTTTGAGATGTGTTTTTATGTGGAAAGTTGAAGCTCAAAGCTTAGGCTTTTTATCTTTTGCTTGTATAGTTGGAAATTGATATTACGAATAGTCCAGTCATTTGACCTTTTTCTATGGGTTTTCCTGCAAGCATTTGTAATAGCAGCCTTGGATATTCTTTGTTCTTTGTTACTTCCAGCTTTTCTATGTTTGATAACGATTATTCCTTCTTTTTTTTTTGAGATTTCGGGCAACACATATCTTTATGCGGTGTGCAGCTTGAACATTTAGCCCTGAAAGACAGACTGTGTTAGCCAATCATTATGCTAGCTGTTTTTCTTTCAATCTTAGTTTCACGACAAAGAAATCTTGTGACTAGTATCATCTTATGTTATTAAAATTGTGTCAATCATTGCAGGACATATTGATCATTCTGCAAGGGTTATGCGTGTTATCACATGGAATAGATCATTTAAAGGTGTTTCTGGGGGTGAGGGTGGGAAAGATGAACTTGATTCTGATGACTATGAAACTCATGCCACTGTCTTGGACAAGTTGTTAGCTTGGGAAAAGAAGCTCTATGATGAAGTAAAGGTACTTCTCTATCTGTGGTTATTCTGATTCCATCTGCGTCTGTACTACACTTTTTTCAAGGTGTGTGTTAGCAGATATAGATAATATTAGCTATAGGATTTTCTAATTTTAATTCTCCTATCATCTTGTGAATTACTTTGCACCTTGTTCATACTATCAGATTGTAACTGTTAGGACTGTTTAGTGCCTAATACAAGCATAATTAGGGACCTAAATAGGCCAAACTGGTCCAATTGTTTTGTTGGTAATGCTGCTGACTAGAATTTTACTTCACACCTATTAGCAAGGCGAGCTTATGAAGCTTGAGTACAAGAAGAAAGTTTCTCTGCTGAATAAACAGAAGAAGCGTGGTGCTAGTGTTGAATCCTTGGAAAAGACTAAGGCAGCCGTGAGTCATTTGCACACAAGATATATTGTGGATATGCAATCCATGGACTCGACGGTTTCAGAAGTCAATCACATACGTGACAACCAGTTGTATCCAAGACTTGTTGCCCTTGTTGATGGGTAAGTTACCTGGAAAAACAACTTATAAACTAAAATGCTGTTTTCACCTCAGTGTCCCAACAATTTCCCCCTTGCTTGACAGATCTTGGATTGTCCACATTGGATTCTAATTGCTGTTGGTTTGTTTTTCAAATAGCTGATAACTTTTAGATATATTACTTCCAACTTATGATTGTACTTTATTCTTCTTGTGCACCACCAGCAGATCTCCGTAAATTGAGTTGGAATTATGTTGAAAGTTTCGCATTGGTGCATATTTGTAATTTAGCGTAACCCCTAGGCACTTTTTTGTCATTTATGGTCTCTTTATAGACAACTTTGACCTGTGTAGCCTAAAGAAAAAGTGGTAGGCCTTCACTTTTGAACGGTTCTCCACCATCCCAAAATTGGGGTTAGTAGAAGGGCTTGGAAAGGGGAATTTGGCCTTTTGAATAGTAGGCCAGGCTTGCAAACTTGGATTAGATTCAGCAGTGACCAAGTTATGTTAAATAGCAATATTACCAAGTTATTTACCAATCGTCATTAAATATTCAAACAGGCGCTTATAGGTGATGCATTCATTTGATTGAAAAGACCACGTTACTTTCATGTTATTTATGATGATGACATTTTGGTCAACTATCATAGCAGCCACATTTTTTGCCAACTCTTTTATATACTGTTTTGGTATGTTTGTTTCATGTCAGTATTATTGCAATGACCTTATGTGATCATTCTGACTTTTTCCTTTAGTGTTAATATATGATCTCCTCACTGGTAGCTTAGTGAAGTGAATGTTTGTTCATCATGATGCAGGATGGCTAAAATGTGGGCAAGTATGTGTATACATCATGAGAGCCAGTTGAAAATTGTTACAGATCTTAAATCACTTGATGTTGTACATGCTGTCAAGGAAACAACCAGACAGCACCATGAACATACCATCCAACTTTTGAAGGTTATTGAAGAATGGCATGCACAATACGAGAAGCTTGTGAATCATCAGAAACAGTACGTACAAATTCTTCATAGCTGGCTAAAGTTAAACCTGATTCCTATTGAAAGCAGCTTGAAAGAGAAAATAGCCTCTCCACCTAGAGTCCAGAATCCCCCTATCCAAGCCCTTCTGCAGTCATGGCATGACCATCTTGAAAAGTTGCCAGATGAACTTGCCAAATCTGCCATCTCATCCTTTGCAGCTGTAATTAAGACCATAATAATCCATCAGGAAGAAGAAATGAAACTGAAGGAGAAGTGCGAAGAAACTAGGAAGGAATATTTGCGCAAGAAGCAGGCATTTGAAGAATGGTACCAAAAGTATATGCAGCGAAGAACTCCAACTGATGAAACAGATGGTGAAGGTGCAAATACCAATGATCCTATCTCTGAGAGGCGGTTTGCCATAGAGAGCTTAAACAAGAGGTTGGAAGAGGAAGTTGAAGCCCACCAGAGACATTGCCTTCAGGTGAGAGAGAAGTCACTGGGGACTCTGAAGATGCGGTTGCCTGAAATCTTTCGTGCAATGACAGACTATTCTCATGCTTGTTCTGATGCTTATGAGAGGTTGAGGTCTATCGCACTGTCACAGAATGTACGTCATGACCCTCCACAGTGATGTAAGTAAGCTATGTTTTGTTATGAGGCAACTCTTTACTTTAAGCAAGCTTATGTCAACCTTATCTGCATAGGGGCAGGCGACTAGCATCTTTGGTCAGTTCCGGTGTGGAAAATTATTGGTTTTACATATGAGCATGGCCTTCAAAACTTGATCTAGAATTGGTTATCCATCATAAAGCTAAAACTGGTAGTTTTGTTCCTCAGTGATGCTAATTATTTATTCATTAGAAGGCTGTGTGCCGCTTTTAGGGGAGTTATAGTATCAAAATTTCAGCAAAAAATCTGTTGTTGTCAGTTGTTCATTCATTTCTAAAGAGCTTAAGTGGGAAAGGAGTCATAGTTCTAGATGTTGCATCTGGAGTGGGTAGTACATGTTTCATTTGTCGCCTGTTGAGTGTTAATTTCATTTTTTCTCTGGCCGCACAACATGAAAGATTTAACAGTAAAAAGTAGGTGAAATCAAAGTGGGATTTTTGTTCTTAGATCAGCTGCATTTCTTTATCAACCATTGACAAACTCTTATGGCAGGCGGTTGCGGGTGGATTGTGATGCAAGTTTTACCATGAAGTTTTCGAGATGATGGGGGGCCTCATAGTTAAGCAAGGACTAGATATTTGATGATGAACCCTTGCATCGCATGGAGGCCTAGAATTGAGACTGGTCAGACATTTCGGGTGTGTATTGTTGTAAGCTTTCAGGTTGACCCTAGCGTATGTAAGTATTCTTCTGTATGGGCTGAGACGTTTAGGCAAGAAATTCAATGTTTAAAGTTAATTGCTTTCGTTATAATTTTTTGTGATTCTATTTCCCGTCAATATCAACGAATGAGTTTCGTGGAAAAAGCTTGGTTTTTAGGCGTTAATTTCTGTTAATTTATATGTTGGATATTAACATGAATAGGACCGATAAGGTTCTACTATGTTTCATAGAGATTTTAGAGTTTCTAAAATCCCTATGAAATCCTGAATTCCCCAATTATTTAAGATTTATGCCAATCTGTTTTATGATCAAGAACACTCTTGGCTTCAGCGATACAAATTGTTGGGAAAACTGTGTCTCTCTATTGCGAGGTTGAAAGCAATATCAAGCCTAAAGATAAGTTCTTGATTCAATCTGACATTTACACGAGCTTGTATATAAAATAAAAGGCTACAAAAGCACAGTAACCTTCTCTTAGTTGGAGCTGAGCCATTGTTAACGTCAAGTCCAGAAATAGGAATCCCGAATCTTTGGTATTGCAACACAAACAAAAAATTTACGAGAACCTTGTTTTAATTTAGGGATTGCCATCTGTGCTCGGAGAAGGGACATAAAACGATGCCCTGTAAAATGTCTCTAGCCTAACCTAACACATCTGTTGCATCTGTATCATGTGGATGAAACTGCAGTTTTTGTTCTGTTCAATAAGGCCGAGTTCGTTACGTATCAGAATGTATCAAGAAAACTGGACAGAGCAAGGTGTGGTGAGGAAGAGAGACAGGGAGAGAGAGAAAGGGAGAGGAACGAATCATCGTAGACTTTTCATTGATTAATTTGCTACGATTCGTTACATCGACATCGACCCCCGACCAAATCCCCGGAGGACGCATATCAGCCTGTCTGACGATTACATTCCCTACATCGCTGGCTTTTATTCTACGCTACTCCCCAACCTTCACTCCAACGATGCCATTTCATTCAACTCAGACTTGTGTAATAGGTTTGCTGTGATGCTTCACTACTCGGCGACTTAAAATGGCTTCCGAAAGTCTATCAATGCGGGGTAAAGCAACAAGTAACTTGTGAGATACAGCCACTCCGTCGGTAATGCAGCTTTTCAGAGACATATGAAATGTAGGATGGATAATTGTCCCCTCTGGTAATCAAAGTTTGTAAGTTCCCTGTCTTAACTCTTTCAACAATTTCATACGACCCATAATACAGAGGAGATAACTTTTGATGAGGTCTTCGCTGAAGAGAAGTTTGTCGACAAGGTTGGAGTTTTACTAACACCGAATCCCTGGCTTCAAAAGTTGTCTAGCCCCTTTGAAGATCCTAGGAGGACTTCCGTTCACCAAAACACAAATAGGAAGCATTATAGACACATTCCTTAAATCCAAAGAATGATTGTTTTGGGAAATCAAAAACTTCCGTAACTGTAACAAGAAATCCCAATTGATACTATCAAAAGCGGTAGTAAAATCAACTTTGATAGAACCCCAGGGCGCAGGTGAGTTAGTAAGGAACTCTTTTGGCTTAAGTGAGGTCACGGGTTCGAATCGTCCTCATATATGCAGCCGTTTAAAACTTAGAGTCAGAGCTTTACCTCCCGCAAGGAACTTATCCGGCTCAAGCGAAGATTAATATGGGAATGAATGGCTTAAATGTGTCTTCTCATAGTTGGGACTCTCCTAAGATACCTCGTGGGCAACCAAAAAAAAAAATCAACTTCCATAGAGCCATTAGCAAGAGTGCAGCTTCTACATCATCCTTTGAGGAGGTCAAGCTCCCGAACTAACAAAACATTATCTCCAATCTCACCATTTTCAATGAAATCACCTTGATTGTCACAAATGAGATAATTAACATCTTTCTTCAATCTTAGAGCTTGTAATTTTGAGATGACCTTATAAAGAAAATTAGTGCAAGAGATAGGACGATAATCAATAAAGGAAGCTGGATTATATTGCTTAGAAGTCAAGCAGATAAATGTTTTATTAATCTCCTTCAAAAGCTTACCAACTCTAAACTAATCATGAATAACTTTTAAAGTCACCTTGCAAACTACCCCCGTGACTTTGGAAAGAAAACTTCATTCAAACCATTGGCCCTGCAGATTTCATCCCATCTAACATGATGAAAATATTATTAACCATTTCCTTGTCTTTGACTAGTTTAATTAGCAAAGTAGTTGTCTCTTCAAAAAAATTTTGGAGTTGAAGTTGCTTAATAAAGAACTAGATGAATCAGAAGCCTTGACAGTTCCTAACAGAAAGGAAAATAAACTAGATGCTTCAAGAAGGATTGAATTCTGATCTTGTAAAAAAAAACCATCACTCGAAACAAAATTAAGTTTTTGAACACAACAAAATTGTTTTGATCCAAGGACAAACTTCTCAACACCTTTTCTACAAGCTTCTAAGAAACCATTCTGATGAGCCAAGAAGTTGTTCAATCTGAATAGAAAGTGCCTATTAGAATAGGAGAGAAAACCAGATAGCCTTATTGGTTTATGGTATGAGAACAATGGATCCATGAAGTTAGCTATGCTATCAAGGAATTTAGTTAGCCACCTAGAGTCGACAAGTGCCTTGTCAAGTTATTTTTCTCTTATAAACCATTATGTAACATGCTTATTGCTCCAAGTATAAAAGTGTCATTTCTTTAGATCAGTTACCCTCAGATGTTCAACACACTTCAAGGGGTCATCTGTAAAGTTTCTAAGACAACACTTAACTTGAGCTTCATCTCTATCCAAAGTGGAGTTAAAATCTCCACAAATTAACAAAGGCAGCGTACAATTGATTACTATAAGATTAAAGAAGGTTGTTACTACTCTCATTAGTGACATTCAAGGTGTTTTCATTGAAAATAGACAAATTAGGGATAATATTTTGCTTGTTCAGGAGCTCCTTAAAGGATACTTAAGAAGCCACACCCTGCTAATTGCTCTATCAAGGTTGATTTTAATAAAGCCTTTGATAGTATCAATTGGGATTTTTTGTTCCACTTACTGGAAGTGTTTGGACTCCCTAGAGAGTTTATACTTAGGATTAAGGAATGTATCACTACTACTAGAGCCCTCACTCAGTTTATCATCTTTCATCTAAACTCTTAAAACCTCTCAGTCAGTTACATCCTAAATATTGGCGTCAGAAAAGAGAAGGCAAAGAGCAAAATAAAATGTATAATCAATTATGTTTTTAGTTTTTCATCCTTTTTTATATATTTCAGTTTATTCATTTATCTTATTTTTACAATATTTTTACTTATGTTCTCTTTATATTTATTAAAGATGACTATTTATACTACTAGAAATATTCATCTAACAAAAATACATATTGAAAGAAAGTTTCAATTAGTAGAAAACTTACTAAAAATTTTAGCGACACTTATAATTATTTAGAACAAATAAATGCTTCTGAAACTACTCTTCATAAGTTTTAAGAAATACTAACTTGAGATACAGAAAACTATAATCAAGAACGATTAGAGTTAAAACAACTTTATAAATAATTTCAAGAATATTACAAAATTCATTATTCATGAATAGTTATCCTATTTGTCAATTTATGTCACAATTATTTTAATGCATAAATGTACACTCTGCGACCAATTATTAATATAAATTATTCATTTAGAAACTTTAATCACTAAATATAGATCAGAAAAAATTATTATGAAAGACGATATAACTATCTATGATTTATTATTAATAATAATGGTTTAATCCCTATCAAAGACTGATTAGACATTGATAATTTTGATTTAATAGTTGTATTATTTCTTTTAATATATTTTCAATATTAAGTTGTTTGTCTAATAATTCAGATAATTGTTTAGTGACACTCATAATGTAATCTGAAGATGACTTTTTAATTCTTGAAGTTATTTCTTAATATCAATTGATTCATTAACTAATTGTTCTGAATTTTTGTGTATCCCTTTATTTGATATTCCAGGTTCAGTAAACCTAATAAGTTTTTCTAATATTGTAGAATATGATCTTAAAACGTTAGATTCTTGTTTAAGTAATTTATTTCCACTTAAAAGATAAACGGGGTACACCATAAGAACTTGGTATATATTGTAATTTTATACGATAATTAATATTTGGTAATTCTCTTAAACTAACTCTTAGATTTATTCCTACTTTAGCTACATCATCAAATAATTGATCGATATAATTTCGATATGTATTTTTAAATTCAATACTATAATGAAAATGAGTTAAAGCACAGCTAATTTGATAAGTAATTGAAAAAGGATATTGTCTTGTTGTTATTAAATTTTCACAATAAAATTTATAAGTTATAGTAATTGTTTCATCTAAATTCTATGATTGTAAAAGAATTCATAATTTAAGGCAGGTATTAAATTTAATTTTTCATAAACTAAATTTCTATTTATAATTCTTATTACTTGGTCTTTTAAATCAGTCATTATTTTGCCAATTAGAGCCATTCTAATAGGAGAATCTATTCCTTATTGAAAGGTAGATTTTAATAAAATTTGAATTGTAGAAAGATGTATATATCTAATTTTATGTCTTTTTTCTTCAAAAATATTTTGTAACTATTTATAAATTTATTCTTGGTTTATTAAACTTATGTGAATGTGTCCATTACATTGATATATTCTAATAGGTGTTTCATGTATAATTTTTTCATAATAAATGATATTTTTTTATTAATTAAGTTTTTAAATGGATGATGTGCAATGTCTTGTCCATCTTTTAGATTTAATTATGTTTTTGTTATTTGTTTTTGTTTTTCTTGTGAGAATAGGGTATTAATATGAAAAACAAGGTAAATTCAATTAATTTTAAAGTTTTTGCATCTAAATATTGTTATTATTATTATTGTTAGTGTAAGATTCTTGAATTATTTCAGTCATGTTGAAGTCAGTTAGATCGATGAGAGTGGATTAGATTTTGATTATGTAGATTATAAATATTAATTGAAATATCTTATCGTCCTTTGATAGAAATTAAACCATTATTATTAATAAAAAATCATAGATAGTTATATCGTCTTTCATAATAATATTTTCTGATCTATATTTTATAATAGTTATAAGTTCATATTTTAAACATTTGTTTTCCTTATTTAGTGTAATTTTATTTACTAATTGAGTAATTTCTTCTAGTAGATCTTTTATATGTTCTATATTTTTCCATAGCTTTGCTAAAGTTATATTGGATGAGCTACATGGATATGATATCAAAATATTACTAACTATAGAACTTAATGTTTAAGTGATTTTTATGGAGGAATAATGCTTGACGGCTCTAATAATATTTTACTATCTGCTTTTTGAATTCTCTCAAAGGACATTAACAGCATTGCGTGGGCACACAGATATCCTATAGTTTACAGCAACCGAGTATTTTCTCTAATGATGACAGCCATTAAACTAATACATAAAACATCTTTGAAAGAAACAGATGTAAGCAGAAAGTGAAGGGGCACGCCGCTCGCAAAATTAGACCCTTTCGGCGGCCTACTCTGACTTTCGGTATGCGTGGAATATAAAAATCCAAGTAAAGAAAGTTGTATTTTTTTACATTGACAGATTCCATTACAACGCAGTTAGGTTAAATTTAGAAAGAGGTGGAGAATTTACATGTAGAGTCCATTGTAGATTTACTACGAAGTTGTGAAAGAATGACATGTATTCATATAATTTGAACAGTATATTTACTAACAAAATAGTTAAATTAAAGGGATGTCATGTTGTTTTTTTTATTACAAAGGAAAGGTACAAGTATGATCACATATGACGGGGGTACAAAGCCCCGCCCGCATCGTGATGCAGAAGTTTCTGAACGGCTACCGAAGGCTCCATAAGAAGGTGTAGGCCCGGAGCCAAGAAAATGGCACAAGTCGCCAGTCTGTCAACGCACTGGTTCTCCTCTCGCCCGACATGTCGCAGAACTACCTCCCAGTCTCGCTGTAACAACCCGTGAATACCTGCAACCAACAAAAGATCCTCAGTCAGAACCTACTGAGAAGAGGAAAGTATGTTAATAACTTCCAGCGAATCGACTTGAAGAATAAGGTGGCGGAAACTCCGATCCCAGGCCAACAGGAGTCCGGAGTTGTTATTACTATAGTATGTGCACAATATAATTGAGGTAGAATCTCAGTAGGTAATTGGTCATTTTCATCAAATAAATATTCGCAACTACTTATATTAGGAGGACTTGGTAAAATTATACCTTGATGTATGAGATTCAAATTTTAATTAATTAATACTTAAGGCAAGAGGATAGTATTCCATTAAAAAAAATTAATAGTGAGCATAATGATGATCAAAAGTATTAAATATGATATCTGTCATCCGTTAGATAGAATTGGCATAGTAAATGAAGTTAAACTTGAATACTGGTTTTACTTCTTTTCTTCAACCTAATTACTACCCAAGCACTCATTTTGTTAAGATATTGAGACATTTTAAACCTGCTGATTTGCAGTTGTCATTTTCTACCCCATATGACTCATTTGTCTTATCCTGATGGCTTGGACTCCTGCTTTGTAAAATTACAGTTGCTGAGGAGTTGGTGCAATGTAATAGGTCAGACAAATTCCATTATTTGTCTTTTGAATGTCCTTTGTTACGTAAGAATAAGAGATTTAAGAAAAAATCACTTTGACCATCTCCATTTTCTCGATGAGGAAACCAAACTCATTGAGAATTTTTTGTCCTAAACTCCAAGCTATGATTGCTAGTACTCAGGTTTTGAAAATTGTATCAATCTTCGACTAATAGATTGGAGTACCATTAATTTTAGCACAATTGTGTTGCATGTTTGAGATGAGATCCTTTGTCTAATATTATTCTGTCTTATTTTGTCCCATAAAATTTTAGTCATTTATTTTGCAGAATTCATGCGGGATCCACGCAGGACCTATATAAATAAATGATTGAGATTTATTGGACAAAATAAGACATGATAACATTAGACAGGAGATCTGAACTCTGCATGAGATGAGATCCTCTATTCAATATTATTCTGTCTTATTCTGTCCCATAAAATCTCAGTCATTTATTTTACGAAACCCATGCGAGACTCATACAGGACCTATATAAATAAATAATTGAGATTTATTAGACAGAATAAGACAGGATAAAATTAGACAGAAGATCTGCATTTTGCATGTTTAGTAAAATTGACAATACCAACGTAGCAAATAAACAGCCGTTTGCTAGTACATCATTCTGACTCCATTTATGGAGTCATTTGTTGCGGAGAATCTCAAGTGAGACCGTGGATGTGTTTCCTAGTCTACGGATTCTTAACCCTCCTATCTACTTAATACGGTGAATATGAGATGGGCTTAAGGACCTCTCTTCTTAATTACCAACAACCATTCTCATTACAAAGACATTAGCAATTGCATGCATCATTATCTCGAAAAGTCGCGATTTCTTTAAATTATAAGGCCTCTCTTAATCTCCACCACGCACCATGCTAGTCAACATCTACTTGTGAATTCTAACATGGGCATAGCAGACCTCACAGCGAGCGTGTTCAAGAAAAAATGGAGATCCTCCGAAACTATTCATCTGGGCAGGAGCGATTCCCAGGGTGCCAAAATGATTGACAGAAAAGCTGTGAAACCAAGGTGGCAAGTGTTTTGGAGAAAGATTAACAGAGAGAAGAAGAAGATTTTCAGTGCTCCAACCACGACTACGACTAATTTTCACGCGTCTTATGAACCTGACGACTACTTTCAGAACTTCGATCCAGGCACTGGCTGGACAGAGCCTGATAATCTTCCTCGCTCTTTCTCAGCAAGGTTCGCTGACCCTTCAAGAATCTTGCAGAAGTCTGCTACTGTTGGACATGGTAAAGCAAATTTCCTGTAAAAATTTCTATTTTTCTGTACCTGTCTATCTAAATTATTTCCCTATTTGTTTTAGCTTTTGCATTTTGTACATCATGATCTTTAATTTTGCTTAAGGTTTAGATATTAATGTTTGGAACAAGAAAGAGAGAAGAAAGTAAATGGAAGAAACAAAAACCAAAATATTTGTAGTGGAGTCAACTATTAGAAAGGATGGGGATGATGTACAGGCTACAGGCGACAACTATGACTAATGGGATTAAATAATGGAGCCGCCGTGGAATCTAGAAACGAGTTAAGAAATTATTATATATTGACAACTGACAAGAACAAATTAAAATCCCTCCCCTATATGCTTACAGAAACCGGTTTCTTCTGTTACCGACTTATTGCTGGAGTTTCATGGACTGAACGTCTCTCTATTCTTGCTTTCGTTTTCTACTGTCACTTAAGTTCTGTTTTGTCTGTCATCTCTAAAATCTGCTCAAATCAGGGCTCTTGAGACAACGAAAAGCTCCGATGCCTTTCCAACTTTTCCATCTTCAGTTACTTTAGTCGCAAGTAATTCGAAGTTCTCCTCATAGAAATTATGTTTTTAACTTCTTACCTATTTCTGTGGAAGAAAACACCGGACAAGAGAAAAAAACATCTTTTCATATCGCCACTACCTTTGGTTCTTCCACGTTCTACTATCTTCTAAGACTCCAGCCATGATAGTAGATTCAATGTTGCTAACCAAAGTTGATTCAAAATTGTTTGATTACACAAGTTATTTAAATACTGCAATTTCAATTTACCGGTTTTTAATGCTCGTGGCTTTTCCAAGCACAAAAGACATTCTTATCCTTTGAATGTCCTTAAATTCTACTAGGGTGATGCATTAATGATAAAAACAACATTAAACAAGATAGCAACAGATAACTAAGGTTTTAAGTTATACACGTAAGTAAAGTAACCGAGTAAGATAATATTGCATATGCTACACAAGAAGGAGAAGTTAACTCTCAAAGATAAGAAGGTCACATTTGCAGTCCTCTTTGTAATTATTAAGTGTAAGAAATATGATTGTAAAGATTGTAACAAATATGAAAATTGTTCAGACAATGTCATTTCATCTCAACAAACATATCATATAAGCAAGTTCGACCAGCCTTGCTAGTAATTAAGAAACTATTACTTCTCGTGCATGACAAAAAGTTCTATTGTAACCCACAATGGAATGGCTTTTGTTCTCACACTCCTGCATTTAGTGAATCCTTTAGTTGACCAAATAATCAAGCATTTATCATTGGAACGGTGTCAGAAGAAGATGGGAGAAGATCATAAAGATTTAAGCGTGGTGATGTTTGTAAGTAAGAGGATTAGGGATTTGAGATTTGGAAAGAGGAAGAGGACAAACGTTGCATTTGGGAAGAGGAAGGAGACACAACGTTTTTGTCCAAAAATGTTGCATCTGAGGGAGGAGGAGACGCAGCATTTTTGGACTTGAAGTGGGACCCTCCGCCATGCCCACGTCAGTAACAATGAGTCCCACGTCCAGCAAAAATTAAAAAAAACCATGTCAGCAATAAAAGGACCTTCTAAGCAGATGACTAACAGTGCCCTTATAGTGTTAGTACTCAGAAGTCAGAACCCAATCTGAACGGTTTCCAAACCTTAAGCCCTCATTTGAACGTATGATAAATTTTAGGATTCAATTTAAACACTCTAAAATGTTAAGGTCTATTTTGTACATTCGCGAAAACGTTAGGGACTAATTAGCCCTTTTGGCCATTTTAATAACAATCATGTATTACCGACTTTAAGAAAGTAGGCATGATAAAATCTAAAATAGTAGTAAACCATGTAATATATTCATAGATGAAGGGTTCAAGCCATCATACAAAGAAGAATTCAATAAAAGCATAGTCACTGGCTTAACAACTTATTAGAGTAAAATAAAACAAATTTTGAATAATGTGAATAACATTAAAAAGTAATCACATTTTTCCTTTCAAATCGTATAGTTAAAACTAAATAAAAAATAAGACTACAAAATTATAATCAAACAATAAAAAAAAAAAATGAAAGCATCTCTATTACTCACAAAATGTTATTGTGCATACTAGAACATTATATGGAACTGCTTCTTGTTTTAGTATGCACAATAACTATAAAATAAAACATTCATGAAGATAAACATCAAAACAAAACAACAAAGAAGCAGTAAAGACAAAAGGCAATAGATGAAAAGGAAAAGAGATTATTTATTTTTCAAAAGAAACAATATTGGACAAGGGTC
>JAOTIZ010000001.1:8506063-8528588 GCA_027123425.1 Erythroxylum panamense
CCCTTAACGAAACCTATTCCTCGAGATTCGTTTAAGGCTCATGTGATGAGTTTAGGTTTACGTAGGGTTTAGTTTTTTCCATTGGGTTATATCTTGTTGTATAATGGACATGTTTTCAATTGTAACGTTTTTTTAATAAAAGTTTATTTCTCAAATGTTCATTAGTACGTAAATTACATGATAAAGCACATTGTAATGTCACCACACATTAGGCTTCTGATTGACTTTATCATACAGGCAATCGCCCTAACGCTTGAGTAGCGAGTAGGATGAGACTTCATAATACTAATATTGAGTGTATGTAATATTGTGTTATCTTCATACTTGTGTAGTATACATGATACGTTTTTATATTTGAATAGTCACCTTAGTAAGTCTAAGATGAGACTCTGATGAGTCAGATGTGAAAGATTCAGATATCACATTGAAGCCTTAAAGCCAAATCTCGAGTGTCAAGATTAGCATTAGATTTGTTAATCTACAAATATATTAGAGAAATATAAGAAAATGTTTGGAACCAAATAATTGTCTAGATTGAGTTTTCATATAGAGCTATAATTTGGGTATTAATGATCATGTAGACCACCTTGTTTGTGCTGGATGTCTTAAATAGTCTCTAGTTGTAGCAACCAGATGCCTTAGAAACAAGATTTAAAGATCTTATTGTAGTCGAGCACTTTGAAGAGCTTGAAACAAGTAATATGAGAAAGACAGGGTCACCGTTGGGAGCACGAAGGGAACTCCAAACTGCTGTTTAACTTGGAAGACAATAATGTAGTTTCCAAATTCCGTGACATGCTAGGCCAGTCTACAAAGATAATCCGGTTGCTCGTTTTGCAAGCTCCCCTCAAAGACCCAACCAGTCACAATTGAGAGAGAATGCCAGTCGATGGACAATAATCAGGTATTCCTTAATCTCATACAAATCGCGGTTTCTATAAGGCGAATCGGTGCTACTTGAGCATCCTAACGGAAGCCCCATTTTTCAATGGGCTAAAAGCTTACGATCAAAAGCTACTCTAATTAACTCCTACAGAATTAAATTCTGGGAACTTTTGGCTCCATCAAAAAATGCTGAAAAAGCAAGCTTAAACATAATATTTAATTTCCAGATATCCATTTTTGAATCAAAGTACAGTACTGGTGCTTGAAGGTAATGGATTTGGAACTTGTTTAGATTGCCCAAACAGAACTTGGAACTTGAAAAGAAATTCGTGCTGGGACAGTGGCTAATACTGTCAAATCTGCTTGTGCTCTACAGCTTCTTTTTGCTACGATCAATTTGTCAACGCCAAAAGTGCATATTACAAGCTAATCCTTAAGGTCTAGACATTTTTTATTTAAAGAAAGCATATTGGGTTCTAACCTGACAAGAAACTAAAGAACAGGTATATAGATGCTTATGGAAAATTCTGCATATCTTGAATAACAACTATCTTGCTTGCCTTCCCACTTGAGAATTTACAGACATATGTAAATAGTCTGCAAGGCAATTCACCAATCAATATAGAAGGTTGAATTCACATGTTAAAAATTCATTCAACATTAAAGAATTGCTTAAGGCACGGTTTGAAACAGAGACACAGTATATCTAACTGAACAGTTTGTGACAACACATCAAACTAAGTTACAAATATGAATTGATAGACAAACAAAGAAAGACTCAAGATAAAGTGGACAGAACTGATAAGCCACAAATGGTGATTATTCCATATACACTGCAATCAATGAATACCGCATCCATTGCCTTTCGTATCACCAAAACTACTTCCAGAGCCTTACCAGCTTGATCATTCCACTCATATTTCTCAGTTGAAGGCGTCCTATCCTCGCCCCTTACAATACTTCTTTGATGATCAGAAAGAAGATGAGCTAGCACAAGCGTTAAATTGGTAAGAAGAACCAAGTAAAGAGGCCTAAAACTTATGATGCTCTTGATTAGGTTACTTCCCAGTAAAGGAAATCCTAAGTGTGAGAAAATAACTAAAAGGGCAATAGCTACGGTGGAAATAAGACGTGATCTCCAAGTTGCTGTAATTGCAGAGCTCACTTGACCTGGTGAGACAAATATGTCTTTATGAGTCATAGGTTGCACATGCTGCTCACTGGAAGACGCAGATGTTACCAATTTCTGGTGTATCATGGAGGTCAAAGATGAGTGCTCATTATCTGCTGCATCTGGAGTAGGACTACTTGATGTTAAGATCAACGTAGCAAGCTCATTGAGTTCAGGTTCCACAATGCTTCCAGCATTGCCAGGATAGATAGTGGGACCATGATCAGGCAAGACTGAAGCCTCGTCCTTAACTGAAAAAAACCGAAGCATAATGACCAACTAGGGTTTTCAAATTTGGAAGTCTTAAATCCCATTTATTTAGGATATGTTTAGTTGGAAGTTTATTAATGGAATAAAATGTAATATTATTAGAAAGGTTTATAATAAAATGGAATAAAATGCAATGAAAGAGAAAGGTTTCATATTACATTTCATTCTATCCTAAACAGTAAAATAAAAATCATCATATTTGAGAAATTTAAGATGAAATGTAAAATAATAAACAACTTTACACTATAAATCCTTCATCCAAACAACATTTCACTATATTGCATTATGAACTCTTTCATTTCTCCCAAACAACAATTTTCTAATATTACATCTATTTACATTCCATTCCATTCCATTATATTCTATTTCTCCAACTAAACATAGCCTTAAGCCAAAACACAAGGCATTCCGGCAGCAAAACCCAAAGAAATTTGAGAGTAAAACTAAACAAGAAACTTGGAAACCTTTATAAACCTAAAATTAATGACCATAGGAATACATTCAGAAAATGGAGCTATGTATCTTCTCCAGATAACATAGACGCAGAGATTATCAAATAAAGTCGTTCAAAAAGGCATCAAAAAAACGAAATGGATATCTTGGATCCTAAACTTAATACAATGGTCCAGGCATTCAACTAAGCCCGCAGTAAACACCTTTTAATCCTACAAGTCAATAGCCGCAAAGTGTAACCAGCGAAGATTGCCCTATTGAAACTCTATAAAAGCGTCCAATACAAGAACCAAATTGAATCTCAAGACATAGTGAAGGATACGTACCGGAAGTCTGACAAGAGAGGAAGGGAACCGGGGCTTGAGAATTGGACGGCTGAGATGAGGTATCAGGAAGATGAGATTGAGAAGGGAGGGCTTGGATCCGACCAGTAATGAAGGCTAAACGGTCGCCACTTCTATCAAGGATCCTTTTCCTTCTAGATTCTCTGCTGTTGGTCGCCATCTCCAAATTGTCTTGTAAAATGTTTCTGTTAACCTGACCGTTTAGGTGCTGTGAGTCTTCTCCTTCAGCTCGGATTCAATTTTCTTCTTCTCCTTCTTACTCTATGCTCTTTGCAAGTTTCACTAATTGCGAAGACTTTGCACTAAAATGTAAAATCAAGAAGAATGTACGAGTGGTCTTTTTTTAATTTTACGCTCAAGCAAACTTCCTAGATTCTAAATCGCGTAAAAAATGGATAGATTTAGTCTTTAGGTATTTTTTAAATATTTATTTTATTATTAAATTATATAATAATATAAATTTATACATATTTATTATATAATGTCTTCTACTGGAAATAATAAAATTTTACTTTAAATTACTTATTTTCTAAGGTATTTAAATAATAAATTTATAAACTTTAAACTTAAATTTTTATTTAAGATTTATGAATAATATCTTTTAAAATTATTACAAACTTTAGTTAAAGACATTGTTATAATAATTTTATTTTATCAAACAACTACTCATTTAATACAAAATATTTAAGAAAAAAAGAGGGAGACCTTAATTCGCTTATTACTCGTCCACAATACCTTCTTAAAATGCCTAAGAACTATTGCAATACTTTTTCATATAATTTTATTGGTAATTTTAATGAAAATATACATTTCCTATAAACATGTATAACTTAAAAGCAAATTTAAAATTTTCCCCTTTTTTATTGTTGCATTGTGTGGATGTTTGTATATATCTAATGTTGTATTTGTTTCTGATGGGGCATTTTTCCGTGTTGATTGATCTAAAATCATTTATCCATATGAATCATATTGTAAGATAATCAGCTTCTTAGATACTGGTAGATCTGGACACCATCATGTATATCCTTTAATTATATTTTATTTTTGTTTATTTATGTATTTATTGTATTTTATTTTCATAAGTATTTAGAACGTCAATTTTTACTTATTTACTCTTTAACTTGCATCATTCTTTTATTGTCATATTTGTAAGTGGGTGTTTTGAAAACAACCTCTCTACTATATAGGTGTAAGGCTGCGTACTATCACCCCCCAGACCCCGCTTCAATGCGGGATTTCGAGTTATGATGATGATGATGATATATAATATCACTTATCATTTATGAAACATTGCACAACACTTGCATTAAAAAATATTAATTATTATTTAAGTGAGTTGTAATCTTTTTAATTTGACAAATTACACATTAATTATAACAAAAAAAATTAATTACCATTTATTTAGATGAGTAGTAATCTTTTTAATTTAAAATAAGTAAAATTATAATCAATACAAAAAATATTAATTTTATAATAAAATTTAAGAGTTGTGTACATAAAAGCTATTGTTTTCTAACGGCACCTAACAGAAGACGCTAAATTGAATGTTTGTAAATTTTATTTTTTAAAAGAATATACAATAAAAGATACATCAATCAATTCATGGTGTTGTTAGATCAATGAAAACAACTTTAACAATATCGACTATAATTTATTTGGGCAAGTTGTTTAGTAAGCTTGAACATCCAATCTTAATCTCAATACCATTTTATTTCAAATTTGAAACTTATGATATCCCCTCTCACCCTGTACCTCCTCCTCTCTTTTCTTCTATCAATATATTTTTAAGGGTAAAATGAAATCAATAGAAGAACTTTTAGTCCTTTACTCTGATTGCAACATAAAAAAACAAATGGTAAGGTTATTCCCTATGACCTTAACTTCAATTCATCAATAACTTCATGATATATTAATGACTTCAAGTATCTCCTTTAACATGAAAAAGATCAAAAGCTATAATAATTTGTTGGCAATTGAAGTTTCTTCTAGAGCTGGTCAGCCTACACCCTCAATTTCCATTATAGTATCTTCCGTAGTTACTCAAGGTTCAATTAAATTAATCATCAAAACAAATCTTAAAAGACCATAACCATTATAGAACAACTCTTAGACCTTCAAACAATGACAAGGGAGATGAATGCGTTAAATAAATGGTGGAATGTGCTTTAGGAGGAAATAAGGTTGCTCCAAAGGTCTCCTTAGTCACTCCCCTAACTTTCATCAAACTGAATCCAACCACATCAGAAGAAGGAGAGAAGCAACAAAATAAAACCTAACTGTAAAAGGAAGATACGAGTAAAATCCGATCATTAGTTGCCTGAAACTCCTTATTTGTTTACCCATTTAAGCGGAGTGTTGATGAACACTTATAACTTATTTGAAGCTCTTTGTGTTTGGACTTTTTCTTAGAGCTTTTTGTTGTATTAGACTTAGTTTTGGTTAGTTTTCTTAAGATGATTTTGTCTTTAAACTTCCTACGGACTTCTCTCGTTAACTTGTTCTTACATATTAATTTAGTTTTTCTTTAGACCCATTTGTGTTTTCTTTTAATTTTTATTACTTACAAAAAATCCCTAGATGTTCAGTCACTATATCGAAAGTATTTGTAATTGCTTATGTGCAATTAAGTTATAATATAATGATGTTATGATAATATTGATATGCAATCACAAAATAAGGGAGTCCAATTAAACACAAAAAAACTAATATAATGAGAATAAGAAAGAGAGTGTAAATTAATTCATATGGCTCGAAATATTGTGCTTATCTATGTACTTTCTAAAGTGTAATTGAGACTTCGTAGCTTATTATATGTACATTACAAAGCTCAAGGTTATTGAAACCATTCTCTCTTTATAATGATTCTTTTCCATCGTTTTTCTACAATCCTTTTACCCCACTACGGGAGATTCCTCCCGTAAGTTGGTCTTTACTCCAACCAGTCCTTATCGTTTGATTCCTTCACCTTTGTCCTAGTCTTTTACCATCTTATTCACTGTCATACATGTGCTCTTCCTCATGCATGACTTTTCTTAGTTGTTTTGTTTGTCAATAATCCTCTCCAGTAAATCATGACCTATTCTAACCTTACACTCCTCTGAACTAGGTTTCTTGTTCCTCCATTTGATTATGGCCTTCCTTTCTTACTCCTTTCCTTCTTTCCTGGTCCTAAGCTTTTGTGTATTATGGCCCCTTTCTTACTTGTTGTCGTCCACATCTTTATATAAACAAATCCTTGCTCTTCCCTGTTTGATTGGTTTAGCACTTTGCCTTAGAGTTTTTACACTTTTTGCTTCTTTTGGAAGGTTTTACTTATTCCTTCCGCTTTTAACCTTAATGTCAAAAACCTTGAGTCTAGAAGCTGGAGCCTTTCCACCTTTAGGAGCTCTATTTGATGGCATTACTCCCACCAACCTTGTTAGAAACTCTTTTCAGCCTAACAAAAAAACTTTGAAATAGCATGAATACCTACCCTCACTAAAAAAATCAATGTCCCATATAGAAAACTTGAAGATATGTCCTTGGGGATAGCTCATAATCTATCAAACTCCTATATTATCCTCTGGCTGCTTCTACAAAAGGGAACACAATAATATCTCCAAACACCAACATTCTCAAAGAAGGTGTGGCAAAATGGGAGAGTACCCTGATTGGATTCTTTAGAGACCCCAGACTAGCTTATCAACCCATCAATGCTTGGGCTAAGTATCAATTGAGCAATTTTAGCTATAGGAAGTGCTCTTGAGTGAAGAAAGTTCCTCTTCATGTTTTCCTCTTAACACTCAGCCCAAAAGGTCCTCGAAAATGGATCTTGGAATTTCAATACAAAGCCAATTCTATTGCAAGCATGGAAAACTTAAGTAAAGCTAATGGATCTAAGGAAAAAGTAGATTCCAATATGGATCAATATAAATAACCTACATTTCAAGTACTAAATGAAAAATCGCTTAATCCATCTTGCAAGCTTTGAGTAGGCCCTTGTGCCTTGATGAAGCTACAACTTTAATGAAAAGAGTCAGTTATGCTAGAGTTTGCCTATTAATATACTACAATGCGCAATTCCTATACACCATTCCACTAATGAAGGGCTTGATGAGGCCAATAACCTATTTGAAGATAGCACATTACTAACATACAATTGGAGACCAAAACTAGTAAATCACAAATAGATTTGGAAGCCAACTAGAAAACACTTTCAAACTGGGAGTTACAATGAGTTAATGCAACTAGATGTAGAAAACAATGAGACTGCATATAATGATACACAAGAAGAACCCAACAAGCAAAACAATAATTCATAAGGAGAAGCAAAAGGGATCATTAGTGAGAATAATAAGGAATAAAGTACAAAAGAGGAGTGAATTAAGCAAATCCAAGAATCAATGCATCCAGTAACAAGAAATAAAAATTAAGTCATAAAAGGCCAATCCCATAAAAAATTATGGTTAAGGTTCCTATTAGCATACAATAATGCTCAAAAACAATAATAACAAAAACTAGTAAAAGTCCTACTAAGCGCAAGGTTTGGGGAGGTCCAAAAATATGCAACTTTATCCTAGTAGGTAGAGAGTTTGTTTTCAATAGACCCTTTAAAAAGTGTGTATAGATATAAAGAGAGAGAGAGAATAAGGCAAAAATACATTATTATAAGAAAATGTTTAGGCTACATAAGGGAATGCTTAGACTAAATAACTAAAGGGGAAGAACTACACATAAAATGATAAGACTGGATACAAGATAAAAATCGAAGGAAAAAAGTTTAAAGGGGTAAAAGAAAACTCTCTATGTGAGACCCTCTACGCATATCCTATTATGCTAAAGTTTTCTATTTAGGGTCACGTCCTCCATAAGTTCCAACTAAGCTATATGATTCTTGTTTACCTCCCTTAGTTCTTTTTACGCCTTCCTTTTTTCTCTTATAGTCCTTAAGTATAATCCTCTCGCATCTTCTCAGTGGAGTGTCAAGATTTCTCCTATTAACATATCCGAACCACTTAAGTCTTACCTCTCTTAATTTTTTATTAATAGTGGTCATCTTAACTTTTCTATTACCATTACATTCCTGACATTATCTCTTCTAGTCAGGTTGCACATTTAACAAAGCATCTTCATCTCCACCGCCATTAACTTATGACTATATACCTGTTTAACAGGCTAACATTCTACCTCTAAAGCATTGCTGATCTAATCGCTACACGATAGATTTTACCTTTGAGCTTGTGTGGTTTCTTCTTGCCATATAAAACTCCTAATGCACTTCTCCATTTAAGCCACCCTAATTTGTTATGATGAGCAATGTCCTCATTGATCTCTCCATCGCTTTGGATAATAGATCTTAGTTACTAAAAACAATCTTTTGTGGTATAACTTTTGATCCAATCGTTACCTCCAAATTGGAAGCTACCTTATAGCCTGAAAAGTTGCACTCTAAGTACTCAGTCTTATTTATGCTCAATTAAAAACCTTTCGACTCTAACGCTTCCGTCCAAAGTTTTAGGTTGATATTGACACTCTCTTTTGTATCATCCACCAGTACAATATCATCAACAAACAACATATGCGAAGGCACATCCCTTGGGATATTGTTGGTGAGCACACCCATCACTATTGCAAATAAAAAGAGGGTCAATAAGGAGCCTCAGTGTAGCCCAATATTGGTAGAAAAATGTTTTGTAGCTCCTCCTATAGTCCTTATCCTAGTCTTTAAATCTTCATATATATCCCTAATAACCCGTATATAGGTCATAGGAACTCTTTTAATTTCTAAATACCTCCACATGATTTCCTTAAGTTCCTTGTCATAAGCCTTCTTTAAGTCAATAAAAACCATATGTAGGTTATGTTATCTTTCACTGTAGTATTCCATTGATATTCCAAGGAGATGTAAAGCTTTTGTCATAGACCTTTCTAATATGAAACCAAGCTAGTTCTCTAAAATAGGTACATCCTTTCTTACTTTCTTCTCAATCACTTTCTCCTATAACTTCATGGTGTGACTAAGTAATTTGATGACTTTATAGTTGTTACAACTTTGGATGTCCCCTTTGTTCTTGTACAAAGGAATTAACATATTAAGTCTTTTTTCATCTAGCATTTTGGTAGACTTAGGGATCATATTGAAGAGCTTGGCTAAACAAGTAAGACCCTCATCGCTAAGACTTTTTCATACCTTTATGGGTATCTCATGAGGCCCTATTGCCCTTCCACCCTTCATCTTTCTCAAATATCCTTTAAGTTCTTCCCTTGTGATCTACCAACAATAAGTAAAGTTATAGTACCTCTCAAACATGCTAAGATCATCTAAAGAGATGTTATCCTCTACACCTTCATTAAAAAGCTATAGAAGTAACTATGTCATCTTCTCTTGATGTCATTTTCGACCGTAAGCACTAACCTTGTTGCATCTTTTATATAACAAATTTAATATAATACTCTCGTTTTTTCGTTCCCTAGCTATTGCTAGCTTAAAAATATCCCTTTCTCAATCTTTAGTTTCCAATTGTTGGTATAAGCTCTTGCAAACTCTACCTTTAAAAACACCTAAGATCTCTTTACTTGCTTTTTTTAAAAGAGTTGCTATTCTCCTTAATATCTAGTTAGAATCTCCTTCTAATTTTCATTCTTCTCCATCTAATAATCTATCTCTAAGCTATTCCATCATATCCCCTTTTAGATTCCACCATCTGACATTGATACACTCTTATGACTTCTTTTCTTCCTCTAACCCTTAATTATAAGATCTCTAACCAATAATTTATGTTAAGTTGACAAGCAAGCATTACGTACCACTTTGCAATCCTTGCAACTAAGTCCATCACTTTACCTTATGAGGAAGTAATCAATTTGAGTTTTTCTAGTTCTACTCTTAAAAGTCACAAAGTTCTTATTTTTCTTGAAAAATGAGTTAGTGATCACTAACTCAAGTTCTACCACAAAATCCAAAAAAGCAATTCCACTATCATTCTTATCATCGTACCTAAGACTCCCATCACAGGAGCTAAAACAAACTCATATGATGACTCCTAACCCCCCAAATTGGCAAAGATTCAGCCTAAAACTAGGATGAGGAGAGTTTTCAAAGAGTGACAAGGAGGGTATTAGAGAGGAAGAAGAAAACAACCATTCCTAATTCTAAATGAGTATTCTATCTTAGATTACTATAGGGCTACATAGCCTTGGAAAGTAGAATATGGTTTTTGAAAACATTAGAGAGAACAAACCATTTCTTATTAGTCTTATGGAAATAAGAATAAAATAAAATAATTGCAAGAAATTGAGTTGCTTCATAAAGAATTGGCTAGTCATATCTAACCACCCTTGCCATTATAACAGTTGAAGTATAGTTACTCATGATATAAAGGAAGTGGAGATCCATCTTGTCCACATTAAAGAGAAGCTGATACATATACAAGCTACAATGAAGAATCATAAAGTGCATTTTAGTGTTGCTTTCGTATATGCCTTAAAACTTATCTTTACAGATCATCTCTATGGGGCAGAATCAAAGAGATAGGGGAGATCATGAATCATCCTTGGTTAATCACCGGAGACCTCAATTGCATGATGAACGCTATGGAAGTTGAAGGAAATGTCAAATTGAGGAACCATATGAAGGAGCTATTGGAATGTTGTAGGGATATACAAATTATGGACTTAAGAATGGTGAGATTATTTTACACGTGAAACAACAATCAAGTAGGGAGGTATTTCATGAGGAAAATTTAGATAAGGCCTTGACGAATGAGATGCTGTTGGAGAAATTCCTTGAGATTAAGGCAGTCTTCAACAATCATCTATTATCTAACCATGCCCCTATATCAGAGCAAAATTTGAAGAAGTTTTGATTAGGAGTATTCAAACCCCTATAAGAGGGAGCAAGTAGTTTACATGTGCTAGAAACATACAAGAAATAAAAATGAACCAAAAAGATGAACTACAGTAAAACTAAATACTCACAATTGGCAACCAAGGAAGCAAAAAACGACCTAGAATAGATTTAGGGAGCTCTATATGACAACCCTCAATGTACGGAACTATAAGAAAAGGAAAACTAGGCCGTGCAACACTATAACAACTTGGAAGAAATTAATTTTTACCTCCTTAAGCAAAGATCCAGGGTGCTAAGGTTGAAACATAGGGATAGAAACACATAATTCTTTCATTAATCTATAAATAAAAGGAGAAATAACAACAAAATCACATTTTTAATAAAGAACAACAGGGATTTCCTTAGCTATAAGGAAGAAATACAAAGGGAAGTGCTCAAGATTTTTGCCAATGCCCTAAGCTCAAACACTGATACTACTTCAATTTGTCAATAGTATCATCCATTATGGAATATCAAGTGCTTATGCACAGATAGATTCTTTAGTTAAACCTATTAAGGCACTAGAGGTGGCAAAATCCTATTCTCCTTGAACCCCAACAAAGCATGGGCCTTGATGGCTTCAATGCGATTTTTCCCCCCAAAAACTTAAAGTCATATATAGACAATGGTGGTGGAAGCAATGTTTGAATTCTTTAAGGAAGGAAAGATGCTAAAAGAGCTTAATAAAACTTATATAACACTGATTACAAAGTTACAATCTCCAAATTCCCTAAAATAATATCACCCAATTTGATAGGCAAAATTCTAGTTAATAGACTGAAACTAGTGTGTGATTCACCTAATTGATCCATCCCAATGAGCTTACATCTAAGGAAAATAAATAGGTGATAATATATTATTGGTATAAGAGATTTTTAATAATTAGCCAAGGAAAAGATCTCACAGGAATTATATTAAGGTTGATTTATAAAAAGGCTTAATACTCCTTATATTGTAGTTTTTTTCATTAATATTTTGTATGCCTTAAACTTCCTTAGTTAGTTCATCCAATGGATCACATTATGCTTCACAACCATATCATATGGAATCCTTATCAATGAAGAACCAAAAAGGTTGATTAGGAAAGCTAAAGGCCTTAGACAAGGAGACCTTTGTCTCTTTAACCTAGTTATAAAGGTGTTGGTGAGACTAATAAAGGACACGATCAACAGATATCACCACTTCAAATTTCACTCCAAATACAAAGTTTCAAGAATTTTACGTTTATCATTTGCTAATGACTTGATTTTATTCTCAAAAGTTGATCCTAACTCAATAAACTTGTTAATGACTAGTCTCTAACCTATTATATTCCTTATTTGGACTAGTTAAAAATAAACAAAAAGCCCCATTGATCATTTTATTTAGTGTAGAAAATAATTCAGATTAACTAACTTAAATCTCAAGCACTAAACCTTCTAAGCCTCTAATCACCTATCTAAGAGTGCTTATTATTACAAGAAGGAACTCTCAAATGATCTTAAGCGACTACTGGAGAAGATAAAGCTAAAAATTTCTAGTTGGGGCTCTTAAATTTTTTCTACTGCAAGCATACTATAACTCATAAATCCATTCTTAACAATCTATATATGTATTGGAGCTTGCACATATGGCTTCCAAAAAACATTAGCTATGTTGAGGAGGTTCCTATGAAAAACAAATGTAGGGGAAAATTCACTACAAAAATAAATTTGAGTGATGTATACAAGGACATGGAAGAAGGGGACTTAGAATCTACCTTGTCAAGCCTAAGAATCAAACTCTAATGTTAAAGAGAGTGTGGAGGCTTCTAAGTGACAAGTAATCTCTATGGGTGCGTTAGATTCATGCTAAATATAAAAAGCTAACAATTCTTAGTAATGAATCCAAATTCTATCTTTTCTTAGATCATAACTCTATTATTCAAGCTCAAGTAGAAGTTTAGTGATGAATTTATATACCAAGTTGGGAATGGAACAAAAGTACTTTTCTGGCATGATAATTAATGCAGGTTAGGACCATTGAAGGATGTTTGGGACCTCTAATCTATAACATATGTGATTCTTCGGAATGCAACAATGCATAAGGCTATTAACTGTCATAGGAATAAGTTGTCAAACTCTAATTATGCTCAATCCATACTGATTCAACTAATTCCAAACAAGGAGGATGAGATTACATGGAGAAGTAACAATAAGGATGTGTTCTCCACCTATCTTGTAACCAATTATCAAAAGAAACAACCATCAAAGTCCTATATCACAAGTTAGTATTGTTTAACCAGACATAGTCAAGAGCTTCACTAGAAATATGGTTGAAAATGAAAGAAAAGTTAAGCATTCTTTCTCAATTAAAGAAATAGTCAAGAGCTTCAGTGGTGTGTGTGTTATATAATCAAATGAAGAAACAACAGAGAACTTATTCTTCACCTCTTGCTACTCATCACAAATATGGTCAATTATCAAGGGATAGTGTAATCCCCAAATTCCTTATCTAACATGGATTGACATAATTCACTAATGCTATAGGAACTAAAGGAAATGGAAATGGAATGGACAATCATCAAGATGGCCTTATTTACAATAACTAGTTGGAAAGGAACAAATGGATATTCACAAGGGTTTTGTTTTTTTAGTTACAATTCTTTTAAGAATGGAGTAAAAAAGAGGCAAATAATCCCTATAAATGAGTCTATAAGTGGTTATAGGAATCCCTAAGTATTTGAAAGGTAGAAATTAAAGATTTACGCCTGATAAGTTGGACAATTCTTGAGCTAAATTCTCATAATTTGCAAACACAAAAACTTGGCTTCTAGAGCTATTAACTTTGAGTCCTGGGAGAGATAAGAAATAGTTGAGCGATTCCAAGGGACCGATAATATAGGGTTTGTTAGCTCCACAAAGCAAAATGAGGTCATTACCAAAAGGAAAATTGAAAAGCTTCTAGGCCTTGCATTTGAATGGAATTTGGAAGCTATTCCTTGACTAATATCATGGGAGATAAGTTGAGTTAAAACCTCAATGCAAATGTTAAAGATGAAAGATGATATAAGGTCACTTTGTCCAATTCCTCTTGCTCCCTTAAATACAAATAACCTAATTACTGAGTATCCCTAAGATTTTTTGAAGGAAACATCAAAGCCATCTGGTCCTAGTACCTTGTTAGGGTGCATCTTGAAGATAGCTTTTCCAATCTCCAAGATAGTAATAGGTGACTTGAGCAAATCTATTTGATTCTGATAAAAACTTTAAGAAATGAAAACACTTAAGCTTGCAAAGAGGAAGTGTAAATAGCTTCAGTCTTTGAAATGGTTAAAAGTTATATCTTTTAACTTCTCTTGTCCACAAGAAGTCATCATTAGAATTAACTAGACAAACATATCTTCTTTTGGTTTCTTCTTACCTATATTGCATTGAAGAAAAAAGAATAATTACTATCCCCCTGTAGAATCCACTGAACTATAGACTTTTGTTTAAAAAAAGAGTTATGTGCTTCCACTTTAAGAAGATAATTATTGAAAGCAATATGCTTTTGCAATTTGGTAGAAGAGTTGTAAGGATTATCATAAAGTTGCTCCTATGTAGAGAGAAATTATTCTCTAGCTTCATAAATAGTTGAATGCAAACCCTTGTTAAAATGCCTTCTACGAAGTAACTTAATCTCTTCCTAAATTAGTTGTAGATTTCTCACTAGTTTATAAGCTTCAAAATGCTAAATTTGATGTGATAATCCCTTCATCACTACATCCGTATAACCTTCAAGTTTAGGAAGTTCAAAAACCTAAAACGAGCTTTCACTCTTGTACTAGGATAAAGCATTTAAATCTCTATAAGACTATGATCAAATATAAAAGAAGAATTAAAGCATCCAAAGTTGTCATGGAAAAAAGACATCCAATAAGAATTAACTAGACCTTTGTTAAGCTTCTTTCTAAGTCATTGACCCTCTTACATATTACCCCGTATATAGAAGTTTTCTTAGTAATTTAAATGTGAATTGCTCAGACAATTTATAAATTTCTCATCTCCATATTTGATAAAATAAGATTAATCTTCCCTTTTGAGCGTATAGGATACAATTGCAATCACCAAGCACAAGCTAGGGGGTTAGGAAATTAGAGTGTAAAGATTTCAGGTCTTCCCATAGTTTTGGAAAGCAATATTAGCAGTATAAAAAAAAGATTCTAATATCATCCAACATCAAGTCATATTTAGTCCTTAGATTTATAAATTGATTAGAAGTTTAAATTTGAAGTACCTTAATTACTTCGGGATCATAGGCCACTAGGACTCTCCCTTTGTAATGGTATGAATGATTAGATAAAGTGATCCAATTTTTTTCAAAGAACCAAAGTCCCTTGTTCATTATATCCTCCTTGAGCTTAGTTTCTAGCATGCCAACCATACCAAAGATGGTTTTTTTATAAATAAGATGATCATAAAGAACTTGTTGCTTTTTAGGCCAATTTAAGCCTCTAATATTCTATAAGATATCATTAAGGGATAAGGGGTTGAGAACCCTTCCCTTTGGGTATTCGGCCATATTATCTCCTAATGACTTATTTGACTTCTCCTTCTTATTTTGGCTAACGGTGGTCCTTGAGTATTTAAGAGTTCCTTGGAGGGCTCAAAAGTGATGAGTTACATAATCCTCCATAGGAGAATCCTTTGTTTGATTATTAAAGTTATCAAAGGCTATGGAAAGCCATACAATAACTATATTAGTGTCCAAACTAGTGATAATCTTCTTCTAGTTGCCTTCATTATTACCCAGCAAGAGGGATTGATTTGCTTATGGAGGTTATAGCAAAAGTGGAGTTACTTTCTTGGAGTTTGTAAAATTCCGACTTCATAGTGTCCAAGTTAGCAATATTCTTCTTTTTATTCCCTTCAATATTTTTCAGGTTAGGAGATTGTAGACTACGCGCGAGAGCTTCAATAGTTATATGATTATCCTTTTCCTAAGTGTGTCCTTCCACAGAGATTTTTTTCCCAATAGGTCTCCAAAATTTAACTAGATTAATTTGACTTGGTTTTCAGGGGGAAGAAAGAGTTATTTTTTAGGTCATTAAGCCACCTTTCTCGTTCAGACATAAATTCTTAGAGTTTTAAGGAGATCCTTGTCCTTTTCTTTACTTCCTCACACACCTTAGCATACCCTATTCTCCTAAAATTACCAATATATTCATTTAAACACATAGAATTGCCTATGAAACTAGCTAAATAGCTAAATCTCATTGTAGATCAATAGCCAAGTGAAAATATGGAAACAGACCCATATAGTAATAAGCTTTTTGGTCTAAGGTTATACCAGGTTTTAATTTAAAGAGAAATAATGACATTCCATTTCAATGCCAGAGACACTACTGTAATGCACTCAACATTCTAGGACATCGTTAAACTTGAAAGGGAAGTGGCCTTCTGGTCTAATCAAAGGTTAAGCCCCACTTGTCCTATCTAGTCTCTACCCAAATTTTGAATTGTGGGGAAGTTCTCTTATTCAAGAAGTATCGCACTAGTGTTGTTTTGCATTTATCATCTCCAACTTTAAGGATTTTCGAAGGTGAAGAGATAACAAAAGGTTGTAGAATCCCTAACTTCAAGAATGAACTTGAGTTTGAGTTCTTAGTCCCTTACCACTTGATTCCAAACTTTATGTGAAGTATTTTAAACTAAAAGGCTAATAGTTTAAGGGGCAACAGAGGGGCAAATAATTTTCTGGAAGATGCCTATCACCAGGGATGCCTCATGGTGCTTCACTCACATGTAGCAATTGAGGAACATTGTTTACCTTTGGTTGAAACACAAATTGGGGAATGGTGAAAAAATATGGATTTGGTATGATAACTAGTGCAAAGAAGAGAGATAGAATTCCCCTTAATGCAAAAGCCTCTTCACTTATTCAAAATGGTCTGGTAGTTTCAGAGGCTTCACCTTCTTATTTGAATACTTTCCTCAAACCATTCTTAGGTATAGAGAAGATGAACTCACCTGGATAGCTCATTCTAAGGAGTGTTTACCAACAAATCTTGCTAAGATCTTCCAAAATAATGAGAGGGTGACTTGGTACGATTTGTTACAGAGAAACTTCCTTAGTCCTAAAGGCTCTATGATCACTTGCTTGGTTATTAAAAACAAAATAAGAACAAAAAATAGATTGTTTGACTCGTATGATCTAGTTTATGTGCTATGCAAGGAACTAAAGAAGATAGAAAACACCTGTTTTTTCAATGCACATATTCCATATCAGTTTGGAGTAGAATCAAGCATAAGATGATAGATTATTGTCAAACCTATGAGTGGCTTACAGTTTTGAAATGGATTAGCAGATTAGCAAGAATGCAGAAGCAAAAAGGAGTAATTTACAAGACAACATTTACAATTACTATCTACTCTTTATGGAAAGAAAGAAACAATAGAATCTACAGAGCTGAAGAAACAAAGAAACAATAGAATCTACAGAGCTGAAGAAACAAGCAAACATCAACTAGTTGAGGACAATGTCAATTGGATTAGAGTTGAATCAATAGCCAAGAATGCACACAACAACTTGCCTATCGAATTAAAGAACAACTGGCAAATGTAAACTTATGAAGCTGGATATCCTAATTGTTTTTGGTTTGAGTTGATAATTTGATTTATGCTGAGGAAATCATTGTAATGTTGTAATGATGGTTTTAGCTTTGCTAAGGTTAATGAAAATTTATTCATTTTCTAAATAAAACAGTAAGAAAAGAAGAAGGAATGAAGCAAGACACCAAAGAAGTTGGCATGGAATGAGAGGTCAGGGGGTTTGACAAAATGCCTAGAAAACAAGAAATATGCTTACCCTAACCAAAGGAAAGAAGAGGAGTGATCAATGAAGCCAAAGCAGAAGAGGGACATCCTGAAGCCTAAGTTCTGGGAGTGGAGACTAAACTTAGGCGGGAAGCTGGCCATTAGCTTAAAAGAAAGTCAACATTTGACCCTATCAAACCCAAGGAAAAGTCAGATGAAGAGAGAAGGCAGGCAGAGGGTTTTAAAGAGAAAATCTCCTTGTAAAATAATAGATTTCAACTTAATGATATTTTTATTGACTTAAAAATACTGGCCAAATTCTTTATTTTAGTACTTTTCAAGCATAGGGATTAGTAAAACTTAACTCACACATTTTTTGGAAAAAGATGACATGCATTGAAGTATTAACTCAAAAAGATAAATTGAAAACAGAGAAAAGGCATTTAATGTATACCAACTCTATTGTATGGTGTAAACTAACCTGACTTCCAAAATTGCTAAGCTAACAGCAGCTGTTAAAACCGTTAAAGGATGCACATGCAGAATCCCTTCCCAGGACAAATGGGTTATGGCCAACTGTTTGGTTAGATGCAAGGCCCAAAAGCGGATGCCACACCAACTAAATTCGTACATAACTTCACTATTCCAAGGCACGGGAAGACAATGAAAAAGAATACATACTTTACATGTCAAAATGGGAAAGATATTTCTGTATATAGACTGCTCTTTTATAGCCAGTGATGAAAAAGATGACGCTTTCCACAACACTGTACTCTATTTCTCTCTAAACCAGTTGCTGTCCAGAGATTGATCCGGAAACCGAAACACTATCACCAAGCTCACTCTTGCATAGGGGACAGGATGCACTTATCTTTAGCCACTTATCTACACATTCCTTGTGAAAGAAATGAGCGCAAGGTAGCTCCCTGAGGTCATCATTGTTGACGTATTTAGCTAAACAAATGCAGCAAACCTATCACAGTAACAAGATGATTTCAGTAGTGATAGAAAAATTGAACTTCAAGGTGATTTAGACGTCTACAGATTGTAGAAATTTATGAGCAAGTGGCCTTACTGCATCTTCACCAGAGATGGCTCGTTCATTTTCAGTTCCTGCAGCCACAACACCACCATCACCAGCAGGGGAGTTATTATCTATATCATCTCGGTTTCCATTCTTACTGGACTTGAATTTATATGTTGGTAGAGCATCAATTGCTTCTGATGTCGCCCCTCTGGTCTGTGATAGATCCTCTCTAAACCCAAGGATAGAAATTATACAAGGCAAGCAACAGCAGATTGTTGCGCACAGAATGAAGGGCATGGCATATCCAATACAGCTGAATGTAAGAAACACTATACATAACCTGAAAAATAGATACAAAGTAGGTATCACCGCTATGTAATGCAAGATATATTAGATACAACGCCATGCATCACACCTGTACAAGTTAGGAGCCTCATTGGCAGATGAATGCCCTCCAAAGATCCATACATTGCCAACCACAAACCAAACAGCAAAAAAGCAATCCAATCCCATTTTATAGTAGTCCATCAGGAGTTTAAGCCTGTAAACCAAAAGAAAAGAGGCATCGTGTTGGAAGGATCAAGTAATGGTACAAAGTATTACAAGAGAGACCATATGAAGGAATCCAATCAACTTCAGCTACATTTGGCATTTCTCATCGACTACTGCTCTTGAATCATCAATGATATTTTACTTTGCTACTGTGTTTGGGACATGCAAAATGAAATTTGGAATTTGGATTGAGCCTATTAATTCCAACCCCACTATACCACTGTTATGAATTTAGAATCCCAATTTTTTTATCTAATTTCAAGGAATTGCAATGTGATCATTTTAGTATTATCTAAATCGTTACATAAGGAGCACAACATTAAGATATCAATAACTCCAATTTTGATATATTGCTTCACAGCTAATTACAATTTTATCACACCACTAAACTAGGAATTACTATCTAACCCAAACAAAACCTTCTAAAAGCTGCAGTAACCCCCTCTTGGGTTCTTTCTTCCATCCATTTTGCCTACCCTAACAACCCCTCCCTCAACCATACACACCCTTCCTCTCTTCCTCTTGGATCATCTAACAGATATATCTGTTGTTATTTTAAAACAAGGAATCCAACACTCCACTCATATTTGGTGAAGGGATTATGAATCTCTACTTACTGGTCATTTAACAAGTTGGGAAGAAGCAACTGCTAGGATATTTTACTTCACAATCTTAAAGATTTTAGATCTTTTTTCAGTATCTATCTTCCACAAAAGGGGACAAAGGCGACGCTTTATGCATTAATATCTTCAGTTACCAGTTATCACTATTAAAGATAACAAACTGGAAGAAATAAACTGTAATGCACATAACACCAATGAACTAGACATGGTGGAAGCTGTCTAGGCACATATAAAGTCTTGTGATAGAAAGTGTGCTGAATATCAATGCATGACAAACAAATAAGTCCCAACTAAAAAACAGTAAAGGAAAGAACCGTCTTTTGCAATTTGAGTCAATTCCTTACAAAGGAAGAAGAAATACGACCAGTATGAACAACTCTAAAACAATGAACGCAACTGTCTAAACAGATATTAGAACCAACACTTGTCCAATATGATCAAAGTGCATGGCACAATTTACCAAGAACCACAACTGATACAAGTATGATACATCTCCAAAGAGCTTTGATTGACACCAAAAATACCTTGCATTGAAAGCCCTGGCATATTGGCTACCTCTAGTTGATGGGACAGCATTTCTTCGATCTTCACCTTCTGAAGCCCTAGTAACTGAAACGGCAAATAGTCCTGCAGGGACATTAATTTGTGTTGAAGTCTGACGAGGTTGAGAAGAGTCTTGATCCAAATTCTGATTCCGATGACGATAACGCCAATAAAGCAAGGGAAGGGTTGCTAAACAACCAGATGCGTAACCAACAATCCATTCAAGCAATGGTGCATGAGGATGCTCGTCCCTAGATATAGACAATACAACAATAGATGCAATAATCTGGCTCACTGTCAGAACTAATTCAACAGAAATCCACAACCCAGAATTCAGTGGACTCCTACGCCTACGAGCTTCTCCCCTCCTTATGAAGGAAGAATTTTGTGAGTTTGGACCATTTGATGAAGATGTTGATGGCTGAGAAACAGGAACTCTTACATTGCTTACGGAGCTGTCCTCATAGGAAGAAGCTTCAAAACGACTATAACTTCTATCATGAGATGCTGAGACGGAACCATCCATACTGTGTGGTATGTCCACAGTGTGATCACTACCATTAACACATTCGAGGCGCTCCATTAATAATGGATAAACGTCAATTTGACTCTCAGATCCTTGGGCCAACATCCATCTATGCCCACCAACACCAACTGAAACGACGGAAGCATAGAATCACTAGGAAATAGTACACCTTAAATGATGTCCGACTCCTTGATTTGTTCTTATTCCAAGAAACAGTGCAAGTTGTACAGAAAATCCATATACCTTGACAGCACAAGCCAAGGCTAAATTAACACAATTCTATTTCTAACAAGAAAAATATAATAACATCGGCATCAGTATAAAATCAAATTTCTCAAAGGGAAGACACATATTTCTTTTGGCTGGGACTAAGAAGCTGCGGTTTAACAAGGAAAGCAAATAATTAACATAAAGTATTAAATTCAAGAAGCAAAAATAAAGAAACTTGTAATTAAAATATCTTTACAAACTAAGAGAAAGAATCCGTAGATCAAAGAGTTGATGTTGAGAGCAATGAAGAGAATAATTCCAACTAAATGGATAAATCTTAGAAGACGACAAGTTTCCCAAAGAACACAATAAACCCAAGCTTTGTTCACCAAACGAAAATGTGTGCGTGTGTATATATATATTACACAGCTTTATCTTACATTTTCTTGGACAATGTGGAGAATCTATCATCTCAACCAAATAACGAATTCCGAATTCCGAATTTTAATTTCTTTTCAAAATCAAAAGGAACTTGATTTGATTGCTACTTATCCAAAAACAAAAACAAAATTTGCTTCCATTTCCACATAGACATTATTAGCTTACCTAAACCTGGAAAACAAAAAGAACTCAAATCCAACCAAACAAAGCTTAACTCTAGAAATGAGTAACTCGAAAACAACACCCTAAATTGAGAACCGTTGACTAATATTCAACAACTGATGAGCTGACTCCATCGAGGAGGGAGCAAGGGCGTTGCATAGAACCTACCAGGTTGGAAGTTGGGACGATCTGTGAGGAGCAGAGGCGGCAAACGACGTCGCACTGGTGATCGGGCGTATAATCCTTTTCTATTATTTCCTAATAATTTCGTTTTGTTTTCTTGTGTTGCTTCGTCGCGTTCTTTTCTACAAAGGAGAAGAATAAAATATAATAAGAAAGATTAAAAAATAAATAAAAGAGAGTCTTTTTTCTTAAATTAAGAAAAGGATAAAACAAAGTATGGTTGTTTCTGCCCTAACTCCTATCAACCTTTGTTTAAACCTGACTTGCTTTTGCTCTATTTTATTTTGAAACTAAAAAAATAAAAAAAATTCAAATTCTGTCTTCATCACACAGCCAATACCCAGTGATGTGAATATCGTACCATACTGGCTGAAAAACGGTATCGATACGGGTGTTGTGGGTAAAGAGGATCAATGAATCATATGTATTACGTTGTGACTACAGATATATATACACAGAATACAAGTATAGGATATAGACGAATCTGCTGAAGATACCTAAGATCAAGGACAA
>JAOTIZ010000001.1:8577788-8598959 GCA_027123425.1 Erythroxylum panamense
TTTTTATAACAAGAGTTACATTAACTAATTTTAATTAAAAATAAAGATGTTCATGGTATTATAATAATTTAAAATAATGATGTTCATTTTACATAGTGAGCCTTAGGCTTTTAATCACTTTTTAAGCTCGAGGCTCTATTTACACTTTGAGCTTTAAGCTCTGATCGGTGGCTACTCTGGTCACATCTGTCATTATCTAATTTTGCATTCATGTATGGAATGCATCTATCACAATCAATCACATTATGAAGCACATAGTTTGTCACATTCACATTCAAGCAACATTTCAATATCCCATTCCAATATCACAGTCATCGGACCTTCGTTGTCCGAAATCAAAAATCAAGCCACATTCTTTCAATCATTTCAAAAAAAAACTTAAGCAAACAAGTAATTAAGTGAGACCATCTAGGTTACTCACAATTTGCTCCCGAAGTTAATACCTGGAAGTTCCGACAACGTCTAGAGGTTGACATCCCAGTTGCTCCTCTATATCAAACAACATATACATATATCATAATTTGTACAATCATAAGTGATTAATAATGCACAAGTATGAAATGAAATATGTATAATGGATGTTTATGAAAATCTCAGGTATCTTACCAACAATTTCATCACAAAATCATTCTCATATCAAAACTACTCATCTCACTAAAACCATTAAAAATCGCAATTCATTTCTCATAGACTTACTTTCAGATTTTTCCAAGACACACCTTCGGATCTACTGTTCATGTTAAATCAGGGAGTGAAATTGATGTAATTTGGTCAAACTCTCTTCTAAAAAAGTGTTCCTCTATGTCTTATGTTTCCATTGACACCAAAATCACTCAATTTGGTTCAATAATTTGGAAGATATGCCACAAACATTTTTGGGTTGTTCATATTCAAAAACAGTGTACTATACACAACTTCCATCCAGAAATTAACCATCTTAAAGACTGAATCACAATTCAACTTTTTTAGGTGATTTGTATCTATATTTCTTTAGTTTACTCCAAATTAAAAATCATCTCATTTAGAATCCTACAGATCCAAATATAATCAGAATACTGAAGTGTGTTCAGTAAGATATTCCTATTCACATTGTTCCAACAAATTCCCACACTTTCATTTGATCAAATTTTTTTCAAATCAATTTAGAATGCTACAAATGTTTTTGTAGAGATAAAATAATGTGTTAGGAATCTATTGGTTCAAGAATCAAGTCATCTGGAGGTCAGACGAAGAAGATATGGTCAAAAGAAGCAAGATTGTTCAGTAAAAGAGAAAATCCCAAATGCACGATCGTGCTTAAACACAAGGGTGCAAATTTCACTTCATCCCCAAAGTCACCATCGTGCTTATGCACAACGGTGCATTTTGCCTTAAATCCCAAAAGTCACCGTCATGCTTATGCGCGATGGTGCATTTCTCCTTCTTCTTGTTCACCGAATCCTACTTCAAACCTCCATAATTTTTGATCTAGAACTCCAAAATTTGCAAACTTTATGTCAATGGAAAGCTAAAAGAAAGATCTACAACTTTCATGAAGAGCATTTTGTCAAAATCTCTCTAGATCAGTACAGTAAACCCATGGAAGTTTCAGATCAAAAATTCAACTCTCAACTATTCATTCCTAGAAAATTTCCAAACTTATATTTTCTAAAATCTAACACTTTAAATTTTTATTTCTAGTCTTTCTACTCCATTTCATTCAACTCATTCATCATAAGTTTATACTACCCCTAATATGCAAAATTTAGTCAAGAACCATTAAAAAGCAAAAATTTATGGTTCATCCTATTCATGCTCTGTCACCTTTTCTGCATTTTCAACATTTTTTCATATTCTAAAATTTTCCTCTCAACTTTTATTTATACACTCGTACCTATCTCAAACCATCATTTTGCAACTACTCTTCAACTCAAACCCATTTTCCCGATCATCTCTAAAGCTTTCATCTACTCACGTATACACATACATATATATGTATACACAGTGAAGAAACACAGCATATCACCTTTTTCATACTTTAATTTCCTACACTCATCCTATACACCATTTTATTACTCTTTCTAACTCCAATATCATCATTTTTACATCACCTAATTACTAATAATCCATCAAATACTAAATTAACACTACGACCAAATTTTTCATCCCATCAACACAGTATTCATGAATATGTACACGTAAATGCCATTTTTCATGTAGATGATAGTAATTCATCAAATTCATTTCATAAATCCATAACTCTAGAGCATTTTCTCAATACTTACTTGTTAAAGAATTCCAAAATCTTCAACTATCCCAAAGCCCTAAACTCCATGTAAAAACAAGTAATCCATTGAAAATTTGTCCAACTTCTGGTTTTTCTTAAGCTGAAAGGACCAATACAAGGTGGGATTTGTAAAGGAAAAGGAAAGGCAAAGTTAACTCTCGGAAGGAGTTGATGAAAAACTCTGTGTATTGGCAGAACTTGAAGAAGGAGACTATGAAAAAGGAAACTTAGACATATAGCTAAGCCTTTTTAACTCTCATAGAACCCCACTTACTTCTAAGAAATTATAAAAACAACTTAACTAAGTCAGTGACACTTGTCACTTTCCTAATTTCTAACTCTAACCAAGTTCCTTGAACTAATTTCTTCAACTCTCATCTTTACAATCCAATTATCTTTAAATATCATTGATTCCTATTCCTATTTTCCATAATACTCTAAAATTATCAAAAATTGTTCCTAAATTCACCAAAATTCAAAATTACAACAATTCCACTAATCAATAAGATTTCTAATATAAGTAAATTCAAAATTCTCAAAATTTTCGAAAATAACACAACTCAATCCAATTATACCTGGAATTATCTATGAATGCATGTACAATTATTTTCATGTGCAAAATTTCACTATTTATGTGTATGTGTATGACAGAAAAATGCATTTCTAATCTCTCATTAATTACTCATATTTACTATTCTAGCCTCCCCGCAGATAATGGGATATTACATTATTGGCTGCCTACGGTTACCCTTCCAGTTTTTATAATTCGTTCCATTTTGAATTCCATAATTATAGCTCTCTCCATATCTAATGAGGATGTCGAGGGATCCAACTCCTACGTAGTTAGCCTCTTTTTTATTATAATAGTGGTTTTAGAGGAAAGCACACCTAATTTTGCGTCCCCTAAACATCGTACATATATAGTTAACATTCTCAACCTTATCATATATAGTGGTCTCAGTTAATAGATCAGAAAAATAACATTAATAGAATGTTGTAACAAATTTGTGGGTTGTGATTTATGTTTGGAATAGACAATGTAGAAAAGTATTGATATTGTGTGTAATACAAACTTTCTTTCTCATGTCAATAAGTTATATACTCAACTTCAACTAGTTATATTGACTTATTGATGTCCATTAATAATCTTAGAAGTGTGTTAGATGTGAAAAGAATATTCAGATAAGAAGTGTTCTATTCTTAAAAATGTCATATCACTTTTTAATCTGTGACATGTGCTCTAAGTTTTATTTATCTTTAACTGTGAGTGGCAAACATAGAATGTGCTTGTGTAAGAGATTTTTATGTAGTTAAAAATTTATTGATTCCTGTTACCATATTCCTAGGAAATATATTTGATAATGTTAGAGCACAGTAACTGAGTGCTTCGCTGCTTACCCTTGAAGTTTCTATCATTTCGTTCTTTTCAGATTGAATAGATGGTACAAGTAAATATTGACCTGGTCACCAAGAAATCACGTTTACTAATACCTTGGATATTGTAGATCCATTCAACTATGATGTCCCACTGATTGGTATTACAGTGGAGGTTAAATATGCTCATTAGGCCTCTAAATCACAACAGTGTATCTGCAATTGAAGAGTAAGAAGTCAGGGATTCATTCTTTTGGTGGTAAAGCATACATTCATTAAGCTCATTTTGCTAAGTTTATCTTTGGTCTTCAGTCTTTTCTGAATGGCTAGCCAGGTTATAAAGGTGGTCTTGGGAAAGTTGTTGGTGGTCCAAACCAAGAATCCCCAAGGAACTGGTTGTTGACGGGGTTTAAAGGGCTGAAAGCAAGAACTATTAGTGAAACATTTTGAGCTATGCTTTATCTACCAATAAAAGTCCTTGACCTTCTAATTTGGCAAATTGCTAGGCACATAACTTTGGATAGTTGAGAACCTACTAGAATGTCAAGAATTCCGTGCCAAATTATTCCCCTAAGTTATAATGCTGACTCTAGCATTGTTAGGGATATTATTCCTCGTATTGCAGAGATTCCCCAGGTGTAAGGGCCAAAATCATGCCAATTATCATGCTACGGAGAGCTAGCCATTACCAACTTAGCTTTGATGCAGCCACTCATTATAGCTATGTTTGATAATCAACTGATCGTATTAGCTGTTAGCTGATTCTATCAGCTGATTACATTAACTGTTTGTTATTTGATCTTTGGTAAAATTAATTGTTTAGTATTAGCTGTTTATGTATAAAATGACTTATGAGGACATGATTTTGAAAAAAATTATTAGGGTATGCTTAAGAAGTTATACTTTAATACCTTATTAATTCACATATATATATAAATTTAAAGTATTTTAACAATTTTAAATACGAAATTTATAATAAATCTTGATGAATTTATTCTAAAATTAATTTAAAATTTCAATTAAAAAATTTTGATGTCTTTAATTGACATCCTTAGTCATTACAAGATAGTTAGAAATCTATGTTTTCTTATATTATCAATTTACAATCGAGTAAATTACAATCGAGTTAGAAATCTATGTTTTCAGTATATTTAATTACAATCGAGTCCTATATCTCTCAAAGCAAGGATCTATTTTAGGTTCTAATAGGAGCTGTAATTTGCTTTCATTTTCCATAAGAACTGACCTTTAATGAATCTTGAGTTGATCCATTTTACTCAAAAAGACTACTAGTCAACTAGTAGCTTCCACTGTGTTTTTGTTAGCAGAAATTTTTGAACAACTTTCGTTGGTTTTATGCCTAATCTGTTAGAATGTTATAGGCCACGTGTATAAATATATGTATGTAGATTTCTATCTCCGTTATAGGCCTAATAAAAGTGATCTAACTATAGTAAATTAATTGGGCCTACAGAAATATTACTTAATTATTAGTATGGGCCTAATGCGTAGAAGCCCATTACGAGTCATTGTGGTTAATGGGCCCACAATGGCCCGTAAGTCAAAATTGACTATAAATAGGGTTGTGGTCCCCAAGTCATATCTCTCTTAACATTTTCTCTAAAAGGTTATTGTTAGTTTTCTCTGTTCCATAAAGAGAATTCATTCGGTATTTGGATATTGACTTGGAAGAACACAAATCCATCAAGTTTTGCTGTTTACGCTTCCGCTGTGCAATGGATCAAGGTTAGTGTTCTTGTTTACATATATATATCATTGTTGATTCTATCTACGTATGATTCTGGATGATTAAGTGTTTAGAAATAAGATTATATTAATCATAAGGCTAAATTTCTAACATGGCAGACATGGAGTCTGTCTGACGGAAGCGCAGCCATGGCGGTGATTTGGTAGGAAAGAGCGAAGAAGAATCCAGAGAAAACGAGAGAAATGAGACGAGGCAAAATCAATGTTAATCAAATAATTTTAGCTGATCATGTTGAAACGCTCCTCTCCAGGGGAATAGATCATCTGTCCAATATTACCCTGTCTTATTCTGTCCATGAAATCTCATCCATTTATTTTGTGGGACCCACGCGAGGTCCACGCGGGACCTACACAGAATTCACATAAATAAACGGCTGAGATTCATTGGAAACAATAAAACACCATAATATTGGATAGGAGATCTGGACTCCCTCTGCAGGAGCTTATTCAAAATTAGCTGATTTGGTTGAATCAACCAACCTAATAAGCTAATAACCAAACACCTCTAATAGCTTTTTCATAAGGTCAATAAGCTGAAATGGGTCAAACAGTTAAAAAAGAGCTGATAAGCTCTTTACCAAACAAGGTCTTAATCATAACCTCTTACCAAGTGTTTTTTTTTATTCCATACCCATTCCTCTCTTCCTATAACCAACAAACAAACACACCCTTAATCTCTTAATCTCCAGGAAGGGAAATTTTCACTAGTATGGCAGCATTATTTAACATCAAATAGAGACGAATATTATATGCTTTCCTTGCAGCCTAATGAAGTGACTGGTAACTTAAAAGAAATTTTATTGGAAATTTAGTGGTATGGAATTGCAAAATCATCTTCCATTCTACTCTTCTACAACATATTTAAACTAATCACCTTTGGAGTATTTAACTCCATTTCATCAATTGAATTAGCATAAAAACTCGAAGACTCTATCACAGACAAGCTAACGCAATTATGGTGGATCTTCTATAGATTTTTTGGTTTAATGTGCCATTTGCATGTTTAGGGGAATAAAGAGCTAGAAACCAGGAATTTAAATTGGATGAAAGCCTGGATAACTTACGTTAAATTTTCTGTTACGTTTCAATCATATTTGATTAAATTTCATCTACTTATTTATATAAATAAATAAATAAGGTTTAATCAAACATAATAAAAATAAAATAATCGAAACAGGAGGATATGTTTCTAGTAATACTTTTCTTTTTTCTTGAAAATACTATAAATAGTTTTAGCATTCAAAAAATGCAGGTTTTATTTTTACGCCTCCAAGCCTGAGGTGTACCTGACACCTGTTGGTGGCAGCCACAAGTTTCCTTTAATGAACTGAGACACTGTGAAATTATTAGCCTGAGCAGTACTGTTCAGTATATGATAACCAGGCCACTTAACCCTATTAGCTAACCCGGCTCCTGGACCATAATTCGAGTACTCAGCATAGTACAGAGTATCCAAGTATATATCTCCATTCCATTCAAGCCATCCCTCTGGTCTTATGCCATCACTAATGTAGTTTTGCAGGAAAACTGTTCTTGAATAGTTCTTCCAGGGTCTACCCAGATAAGTATAGGTGGATTTCACATAAGGCAAGAGGTCTGTATCTGCTGAGATGTTGCAGAATTGAATGGAATACCCTGTCGGTTGATAAGGGTCCTTTCGACCTTGCGCTGTTATAGTGTTCTTTTGGTTTGGTAGGCCTCTCTTGGCTAGAATCTGGCAGTTTTGGAAGACCGCAGCTGCATCACCAAAAATGAAGTCTATAGTTCCACTGATGCGACATTCTCGGTAGAATTGGCGCATTGTGTGAGTGTATAGTGTGTCTTGGTAGCCTCTGAACTCACAGCGGAAGAAGACTGACAGATCAGAATCACATCGGAGAGCAACTGCTTGGTGTTTTTGTGGTCCTGCTGTGTTCTCAAATGTTATGTCTCGAGCAATGAATCCCCTCCCGCTGACAGCTGAGATCAAAGAAAGAAATGTTACAGCCCTTCATATTTGATGATCCTGCAAGGATACAGTTCCTCGACGTTGAGACGATGTTATAATGATGCCCTTGCCTATTGAATCAAATTGGTCGCTATTGGTTTCAAATTAAAATCGGACTTGATTAGTGTATACTATCATAAGCACTCAAGGACGGGACAGGCAAGAAAAATCGTTAACCTGCGGTAAATAAACCCCATGCAGCAGGCAGTAACATTAAGAGGAAAAGGTAAGTTATCATCAACGAGGTCCTGAACGCAACTGATTTGTTTTGTCACAACCAACAGACTAGTTACTTACAACCCTTGTAAAGGTTTTACTGAAACAATTTAGAAGTAAGGTAAATTTTCTACTGCAAAATCTGGTGACGAAATTGCGCTAATCCTAACACGTTTTTACTTTCAATCTACATTTAGCAATTTCCATTAGCCTTTTGCCAGTTTTAATCAATAGCTACGAAGTCCAGAAAAACTATCACGTCCATGCAAGTGAAAGCAGAGACTAAAAAGATAGGATATAATATCAGATAACAGAAGACAGTTACCAAAAGTAGCCGAGCGGAAAGTGGTCCATCCATCAATGACATTACGGTTGCCTGAAATAATAGTTGCACCTATGCCATCTCCGACCATCATAACATTCCATTTCTTCTTCTTGATCTCCACTTGCTCGTTATAGACACCTTTCTTTATATATATGATGAAACGTCGCATACTATAATTTGGAACCTCTTCTACTGCGTCCATTATCTTGGTAAAATTTCCAGTTCCGTCAACTGCTACAACAAAATCAGGTGTCACCCCATTCACAACTAACAATTTACGGTCCTGGTGCCTAACCCAAGGAGGAAATGTGCCATTTTCGTCTCTGCTCGTGCCATTGAATGTATTTTCCGGGGACTCGTATTTGGTGTTTGGGTCCACTTTGTCGAGAAGTTCCTGTACCATAGACGTGATTTGGCTAAGGCTACCCGCCACCAGGCTTTGGAGAATGCTATCTGTACCCTTAAACCCATCAGTGCATGTGTCCTGATTAACGAGTGCAGCACCTAACCATGTCCTCAAATCGTAACTCAGATCCCCAGTACCGTTGCTTTTGCTACCTGAAACCAAATGCTCTCATCAGCTCTAAGCTGTTATCATAATCACATACTAAGAGAAAAGCAATTTTCAAGGAGACTCGTAGTGAACCAATAAACGAAGAGAAGAAGATCTACTATCTGTAAACATGGCATGTGACAAGTAACCGGTTAGGTACCCAGCATCTTGATGGGAAAGTGCAAAGTTAAAGACAAGAATCATTAAAGCTTTAATGAGAAGTGAGTCTTGAGTTCCGCAAGATTCAAACTGAAAAAAATGTCATGAAAGTCCTGCTTAGCGAATACTTCAAGTAAAACTGCTAACCCCACCAACAAGCTCCTCAAGTTTGTACATGGACGTGCATAGAATGCAAAACAAGAAGAATAAGAAGAGGAACAGTAGTTTACCCTTTGGATTTTCTGAAGCAGACATAGATAAGCTTAACTCATCAGTAGAGAAGTCAAGTAGGTCAAGACAATCTGATACGGCATTGGTGAGGCGAAAATCGTTGAAGAAGCCGCCAAAATTCTGGATAACAGAGAGCACGTCTTGTATAATGCCAATAACGGTCCTCATAGAGCCCACAAACTGAGATGCAGGCACTTTCAGGCACTGCGCCTGCAATTCAATCTCAGAGCTAGAACCTGAAGGAACACATAGAGAAATCACGAGAGTGGAGAAGAAAATAAAGGATGCAAGAGTTGAAGATGTTGTCATTCTTGTGGGACTCTTTTAGACCCAAAAATGATGTTAAGGACTTGGGCTTAGTTAAAGCAAAGAAGAGAGTGCATGTAATATTTATGGCAGTAGAGATGGGGACTACTGAACCTGAGAAGGTTGGATGTTAGATGGGGAGTTATGTGAATTTAAGACGTGATGAGATTGAGTCAATGTCATGAAGAGGGGTTGGGAGCGGACTTTCCTTTTCTTAACGACTAGCAGACAGACACCGCCCAAATGTGCAGAAATAATTAGGATACGTATAATGCGAAAAAAAAAAGAGTTAGAATATTTAAATTGGATAGAATATTTAAATTGGATTAATAAAAGTAAAAAGAAAAAATTAATAATTCAAAAGAATAAGTAAAATTTAGAAATGTATGATGCTAAATTAATTTTAGGAATTAACGACTCCAATTTCACTTTAACTTGCATGTTATTAATTATTCACTTTATGTATATATTAAATCACAACTGTGCATGTAATTATTAATTAATTAATTATTATATAGTAAGTGTGAATAGGATGGTTAATATGAGCATGGTATCTATTGGTTCGTTCAAATGAACTGAAATACTAATACCAATTATATATTAGTTGATTCAAAGAATAGGAATTGAGTTCATCTTAACTTTGCTTTGACTACTTTTTTAAAAACAAATTTCTAACCAGATGATGAAGCGAGCTAGGTTTATCCTTATATTAAACACAATATTGAAAACGGAGACAGAACTTGACACGTTGTTTTTGTTTAATTTTAGGAATTAACGGCTCCAATTTCACTTTAACTTGCTTGTTATTAATTATTCACTTTATGTATATATTAAATCACAACTGTGCATGTAATTATTAATTATTAATTAATTAATTATTATATAGTAAGTGTGAATAGGATGGTTGATATGAGCATGGTATTTATTGGTTTGTTCAAATGAACTGAAACGTTTATACCAATTATATATTAGTCGATTCAAAGAATAAGAATTGAGTTTATCTTAGCTTTGCTTTGACTGCTTTTTTTAAAAACAATTTTCTATCTAGATGATGAAGCAAACTCGGTTTATCCTTGTATTAAACACAAGATTGAAACCGGAGATAGAACTTGGCATGTTGTCTTTGTTTTGATCATCTGCTATGTTTTTATTTCCTCAAGCCTATCTGTCTCTTGCATATGTATTAGAGGATATAGACTCACCTAACTAAATACCTATGATCACGAATAAGTACAATGGTGGTGACTTGTGGATCTAAAGCAAAATTTGTTCTCCTAGGCAGGGTATAAAATATTCCTTAATTATCATATAAACACGATAGTAAACTGGGTACATGTCAACTACTTTAGATTTAACGAAGAGGAAACAATCAGCAGGTTGGGTTAGCAAATTGAAAACTGTTGAAATTGGAAGCACAAGTATATTTAGTACATATTTGTGCTTTCTCCTATTAATTATCTCAGTTTTTTTGTATGGAGTTTTATCTTTTCGTTCCGTGCAGTAGGTACAAATATAGGCTCTTCTTCTTTTCGTTTTATTTTTATTTGATTTAAGCCTTAGGTGCATATTTTTTTCTATCTTCAAACCTTTAACTGAATCACAATTCAATCCTAAACAATCTCAAAACATTTAGTTTAAATCAATATTAATTATATATTTAGATTTGGTAGCACCATACACTTTTAAAGTAATTTATGGTTTTAGTTATAAAAAAACCATTGTTATTACTCAAATGTTAAAAAGGAAAACGAAAAAATTTCAAAGTAAAAGTTTCAAAAGCACTAAACCATTCTTGATTTTTATTATCCATAAGCCGAGATCTTTGTCCTAGATCTTTTTAATGTTTTAGAGACCATATCATATTATCAAAAAGTTGGTAAAGGGTAGAACTGAAATGGTATACCTTTTCTGTATGTCATATGATAAAACACGATTTTTATGAACATACATATTTATAATTTCATCCACTTCTTTCTTAGATAAATCATTTATATCTCAAATATGGAAAACCAAAAATAAAAAAAAATCACTTTCGATCAATTACAGGAATAAAAAGTTAAAAAGAAGGATAAATGTAATTATATTAATGTTATCTCACCTTGTTTAACAGTAAGGATTTCTCCTCTATGACTCTTTTAAGAAAAGTTACGAAAAAGTTAAGAAGGGAAGCAATTGAACTCAAAGTGGGTTGTACGACAATAGAAGAATGGTAATTGTTTGAATTTTGAAGAAACCTATCACACAATGTATCAATCATACAAGTCTTTATTCTTTCTCAAGATCAAAAACATTAGTTTACAAAGGGACGTAAAGGATCACCCTTTCAAGGTGTATATATACCCGAAGTCTCAGAGATTTCCTTGTGACTAGAAAATAGAGATAGGAACTTAGATTGAAGCATAGCCTAGTTGTGTAGATTTTTGACTTCCTTTTACCCTGACCATTTACATAAAAGAAAATTTAGTATTAGATACAATCATGAAATTATCTCATTCCTTGTGATAGAGATCTCCTCACATGAAACATGAGCATACCTTAGAAGACTGTATTGGTCCGACAAAAGCAGTATCATCTGACTCATTAGAAAAAGAGCACGCATCATACTGAAGAGCCCTTGAACCAAACCAAACTCGTTATTCTCTTCGTAAGGCCATACCTATAAAGACATAATAAAGAACAATTTTAAACCAACAGAGGAGCACAAAAGAGCTATTGAAAGAATACTCTAGTAACTTGTACCAAGAAGCATATTCTAGACTCCATAAATGTTTCGGATGCTAACCATCTCTTAAAATTTTGTTAAGACTTTCTCTGTTTATAACCCATTAGCCTACTTCTCAATTAAATGATAATATAAAATTTTCCATTTTTTTGAAATGATAAAAATTGATATGATATGGTATAATAAACTATCTCATCCTACTAGATAGGTTTTGAAATTTATTAAATTTTGATCAAGTACATGAGGGATGAAAGCACATAAATATAAGCAGTATTAAATAGTATGCTTGGAACTATATTTCCTATTAAATGACTACAATTTAACTTATAGAACAGGGCCCAGGTAAAAGATGTAATTCAGATCAACACTTTGGGTTGGCATAGTAACTTGAAAGCAAAACTGAAAAGGGTAAAATTCTGACATTGGCATCTTTTGACTCAAGTAGTTGCAAAACCTTTTGTAGTCCAACTGTCAAATAATTGTTTGAAGGAACATCGAACCAAGTATATGTACATCTTGGAGTAAGCCAATATCTAATATCATGTAAATTACAAATTTTTTCTGTGGCATATTTCAAAGTGTATGTATGTGGGTGTATGCATGAGAACAGTCCATTTGATGGTCGATATTCTCAATATATCTGCACATCACACAGATAGAGGAGAGTATTTAGAAAAAAAATACTTAATATACGATTGATTAAATCTTTTCAGTCAAACAAAAGAAATTACTAAAGTATATAAGTCATGGGCAACAGAGGAAGATTCTTAACACATTCTTAAAGACCAATTGAATTTCAAATACATTAGAAAATAAAAAGAACAATACAAAACAATATTTAACTTTATATGTAACAATCATCAATACACCATGTAAAGGTAATAGATTATATATATCACCAGAACTTCATTTCTTAAGCACGTACCTCTTTGTATGATCACTAAATAAATTAAAATTGAGTTCATGATATTGGACTTAACCTAAGGCTTTTTAGTTTCAATTTATACATCTTTAATTCTCCAAATTGGAATTAACGTAAGGCTTTTTAGTTTCAATTATACGAATAATGAATGAACAAGATGGAATGAATAAATCAGATTAACAACAAAGGCTTAATTAAATATATATGATGATCAACTCATATGACATAAGGAAATACATTTCACAAGTAATTTTAGTGGCAACTGCAATCGTATCATCTATAGTTAATCAACAGAAAATTAGTGTAGAGCATTTGGACATTCAACACAATTTAACATCATTAATCATTATAAAGACGTCAATGAATAAGTGAAGATTGTTGCTTCCAACTTGTTCTTCAGAGAAGAATATCAAAACCTATTTTTGGTTCTTAAATCTATTAATGATCTAATGGCTAAAATATGCAATTAATTGAGAGTAATCTAAGCATGGTTTTGTATCAAATGAAATCAAGAAATCACAATTGAAAAATATATATCTTATATTAATCTAAGTAGAAAAGATGCCAAAAAACTGCTAACAAAATGAGTAATTGTGATAAGGAATCTAACTTTAAAATTATAAACGTTATCCATAACCTTATATTTGTTTATATGTGCTAATAGTAAAAAAATATAACCAATTTAAATATGAAAAAATATGGCTCTTTAATTCTATTAATCTTTATCCTCATCTTAACAAAAATTATTTACAACGAATATAAAAATCGTCCAATTGACAACAATATAAATACATAATATAATATATTTAATGAATAATAAATCATATTATGATTAAACCTGGAACTTGACCTTATAAAAGCTTCAAATTTAATGAACCAAATTTAATGAATTTGACAATAAAAACAAGAAACTAAATTCACAATAAAACAAAACTCTTTAGTTTTTTTCGCTAACCCATGGTCAATTTTTATTTCCAAATTTTGATTTATATTTTTTAAACAAAAATATATTTAATTATAAATGCCAATAAAGTTATTTGTTTATTATTTTAATAATTAAATATTAAATAAAATTTATAAATAAATGTATTAATTAATTAAGTAAATAATCGTCAAATATGAAAATTTTTCTTTACAAAATAAATTTAATTGTTTATGAAAAATTTTCTTGAAAAAATAATTTTAATTTCAGTTTTACATTAAAGATTAAAAATATTGAAATCCCAATTCCTAAAAAATCATATTAAATTTATTGAAAAGAAAACCAAAGTTTTTGGTATTGAATTTGAAAATGAAAACAAGAAATAAAAATTGCAATAAAACCAACTGAAAATTTTGCAATATTTTAAAAATATGTTTATAGCCAATATAAATACGAGGTGAGAGTTGTACAAACACTTGATAAAGAGGAAGATAACTGCAAAGGAAAAGGACCACCATAGGTATGTTAAGCTGAGAATTTCTCACATAGTATAGTAAAATTAAAGAACAAAGCTTGGTTTCTCCCACTGATGAGGTGAGTGATAGAAATCATGACATTGTAGAAGAAGAAGACTTGACTATTTTAATTCTGCTTGAGAATTGTTGTATGATATGCTTGTGTTTCTGGTAAAATGATCCTTGCCATAAGATCATCTTAGTGGGCAGATTTATCTAGGACCATTATTGGGAGTTTGTGTAAGGAACAATTGTAGGGGTCCTCATGTTCACCCAGGGTCTTCCTTATTGGTGTAGAAAAGAGATTGGCGTCATGGACAATCTCCAGTGTTGTACATAACTTTTAATTATTTTTATAGATTACTGATTTATAAAAAAAAGATCCAATTGAAAATGTATAATGCAACAGGAAAAAGGTAGGCTAACAATTAAATATGATTAGGCAAAACACAAAATAGAAGAAAGTACTCACACATAAATACTGACTCCTACTGGTATTGAAATTTGATAGCTTATTATCTTCAATCGAACCAGCGAAAAAATGTTCAAGATGAGGTAAAAGACATAATTAAAAGAGAAAAGCAGCCAACGAAATTAAGTAGACAACAATGTCAGAAAATGCATCTTTAGGTAATTCAATACAAGCAAAGACTCGCTCCTCATCAAAATAGTAAAACTTAATAACATAATAATTAATAATTCACGATTCGCGAAGATTTGTACACACACAAACAAACACTCACACACACACACACACACACACATATATATGTTTCTTAATGATAATAATATAATAATATAATAATTAATTAATATACTTAATATTAATATATAGTACTTAATAATAATATAATAGTAATTAATATGCAATTTACGGTTGCGACTACGAATGTTATAATTATAACTTTTACCACCATAAAACATCATGCATATTTGAAACATATGCCTAAATGAGATAAGAAGAAAAAACAAAGTACTTACAATTGTAGCTGGCATCCTTTAACGTGTTTGTTAGCCTCTAGATCTATAAGTTAATCCATACACAAACTTTTGTGATAGTAAATTTAAGATCCAAAAAATCCAATAAAGAAAGCATATGAAGAAACTGTTTGAAGAGCAGTATGGAGAAAGATGACCAAAGAAGCTTCTGCCAATACCAACTGATACCACATCAGTCAGTGGTTTTCTTGTAGCTCCAACCTAGCAGCATTTGGCTATTACCACAAAACAGGAGATATATGCATGAAAAAAAATCAAAATTGTAATTACCTAAGAACCATTCCAAACCCTCTCCAAGAAGTCTTTGATCTTGTCCAAAATATTTCAAACCTCTAGCACAACATTCTTCTCATCACTCTTATGGTTTCATCCCTTGGAGCATACAAAGCTACATATAACACAGTCCTATTCTAGATGCTGCTTATCTAGAAGTGAAATTTAACCATAATGTGATTAGTCATATCTTTGCAAAAGGAAGCTATCAAAATCTTTTAAGAAAAAAAGAAAAATATCTTCTACCAATTAATTCCACAGTATGCAGAGGAAATGGATTAAAAGCCAAAGAAGAAGAAGGGAATAGTGACTTACACAATCTCCATTAAACATGAGGTTAATCTTTTCCTTGAGATGAGCTGCCTACAATGAGCAAACAAGGAGATACCATACATAATCAGTAATTTTATCAGGTACAGGCAATATAAGAGATGCAGGACAAACCCAACTTCACCTTTGCCAAGTTGTAGAGTTTATTCAATATGTTAAGAGTAGCAAATTTTCTAAATAAAGTCAAAGGAAAATAAAAAACAATACCCCAATTGTCACCAAACTGATTATCGAGAACCATCCTTTGAAATTCATCTTGCTCCTATTGAAACTTTTCAATTTGAGCCTTAAAAGCAACAATAACTTTGGCTTCCTAATCACACAACAACATTTAGTGAATATGAACAAACCAATCAAGCATTCTAGTTAACATAATGACATATAGCAAAACCCCAAGTTACTCACTATTGGGGTAATTGTCGTTATCTCCTTATCCTTGGCTTGTATATGTGACTCAAGCCTCTTAACCTTTGTTTCCAATCTTGATATATTAGATAGTAGTCTAAAAATGAAAAATAAACATACTGTCATCCAAGACAAATGAATTCCTGATGCTAAAGGAAAAATGATAAATACTTTCTTGAGTCAAAAAAATTACAAAAAAAAATTGTCCATAATGAGTAACTAATGGGACCAAAAGAACTACATTGCATATTAAAAAACAACTAAATGCAACTAAAATTTAAAGGCCAGACACCTTTACCTTTATTCTTTAGTAGAATCCCTAATTTCGATGTCCCATTGCCTTTGTTGAAGGAAAGAGTAAATGTAGTTATAGGTGCGTGCAATGGAGACTAACCTACGAAGAATTCGTAAACCAACAAAACAAAACTAATCCCTTTAAATAAAGAACAACCAAAAAGGGGGACCAATATTTATAGGAAGAGTTTCATCATAAAATAATTGTGTGTAGAAGCCTCCAAAAAGTTTCTTGGACATATCAAGATCAATAGATTCTAAAAAAAACAAAAAGTCAAAAATAAAACTCAAAACATATTACAAATTTACAGAGCTCGTAGTATTTGTGAGTTGAGATCAGAAAATATAGAGAAACTTTGAATTTTACTATCTACGGGAATGGGTAAAAGTACCAAATTGTGACATGCATGTAGAAGACACTATATTGAACTCAAGTGGCTCCTTTTGTGAACATTTTTGTGTTTGATGATCATCCCTTTTTTGAAAAGTAGTTCCGATCCGAGGATAAGAGGAGTTTTAGTAGAGAAGAGAAATGAAAGAGAGGAAGATGTTCTAGAGAGATCGAGAAAGTAGATGATAGAGAAGCTGATATCAATAAAGTTGTGGAGAGATTCATGGTTTTAGAATAAACTGCATTCGTTCAATGATAGGAATAAATTAGGTGTTGTTCGATTAGGACAAATCAAGAGAGAAAAGATGTCGTGGAAGTTGTAGAGAGGTAGAAAGAGAAAAGGCGAGAGGTGCAGGAAGAGAGGAGTTGAGACCATTTCCTGGGAAGAGTTGAGTTATTAATTAGTGATAACCATTCTTCGACTTGTGTGTGTAAAATATTGCTAAAAGAGAGAATATTGGAGAGAGAATCAGAGATATTTCTTAGGAAGAGTTGAGTTATTAATTGGTTACTTAAAAAAAGAGCTAATAAATTGGCGACGTATTTATTGAATGCATCTTACAATCATAACATGGTATAAGAAGAGGTTCAATGTTTGGATAGGAGAGTGAAAGAAGAGTTTCAACATTTTGACACATAGGCATGACAATCATAAGTGAAGTAAAAAATAATATTTAATAATTTAAAAAATGAAAAAATAAATATAAAGTCAAACGCCTGTGACCTTAATGAATGAATGAATATTTATTTAACAAAAAAAGTAAATATGTGTCGTGAAGAGCTGTATATATACACTTAATATTAGTATATAGCACTTAATAATAACAATTAATTAATATACTTAATATTAATATATAGTACTTAATAATAATTAATATGAAATTCACGGTTGTGACTTATTAGTAACAACCGTGAAGAGCTATAAATATACTTAATATTAGTATAAAGTACTTAATAATAATTAACAATTAATAATGCACTAATGTGACTAATATATATATATACTTAATATTATTATATAGTACTTAGTGATATAATCATAATAATTAATGATTAATAATGCATGGTTAATAATTAATAATATTTTAAAAATTAGGAATTAATAATCAATATTATAAACTTAATAATAATTTGTAAGCAATAATCACATAAGCAATAAATAATTAATAATATTTAATAATGAATAATAACATGGACAGTGGTGACTGAACAACTCACGACCTTACCTTTAATAGGATATACTTAATAATAATTAAAATTGATAATTACATAAATGAGAATTAAATTAAATAATTAATAATTAATAATCACAAAATTAACAATTAAATTATTATTATTATTAATTGATAATATCATCAGAGCCGTTGGATGAATCGGACGCTTAGATGAAAAAGTGTGGTTGTGATCGGTCCAAAATAACAATTATAAAAAATAAAAAATCTAAGCTGTCGATGAAAGGGACGGTGAGATGGAATTGCGTGGTCGTCAATCCCATCGTCCTTAATATGTATATACTTAATATACTTATAATTAATAATAATAATAATATACTTAATATTAGTACATAGTACTTAATAATAATATTATAATAATTAATATACAATTCACATTTGTGACTTATTAGTTATAACCGTGAAGAGCTACATATATATATAATACTTAATGATAATTAACAATTAATAATGCACGATGGTGACTAATATATATATACTTAATATCAATATATAGTACTTAATAGTATCACGGTTATATTAATATCACATTTAACAATTAATAATTAATATAAGTTACAAAGCTTGTACAATAATGGGTGATGACAAAGTGTGGTCATGAAGTGCAAATACCAGTTACAGTAAGTAATAACAATTATAGCGAAAAGAAATAAAAGTTAGAAGTAACAACTGTGATTAATAAGTCATAGGCGTGACGATGAGTGGAAAGGGTAAAGAATGAGAGGTGTTGGATAAAACGAATGGTAGGATGGAAATACATTGTCGTTCATCCCACTCATCCTTAGTATATAGATATTTAAAGATAGTTGTAAAATATTTAATAATAAGCATGAGTCACGACTATGACAATTTAAGTGACAAGTTACGCTGAAATTTATACTGTGTATTTTATTCAACAAAAAATGTGGTTGCTATTAGTAGATGGTAAGTGTATTTAGGAATGAATACAAAAACGTTGATGATTTTAGGAACAAAACATAAGGAAAGAAAAAAATGGGGATGGCATGAGTCATGACTGTGATAATTTAAGTCACAATAGTCATCCATCTCATTCGTCCTTAGTATATATATACTTAAAGATAATTGTAAAATATTTAATAATAATCATGAGTCATGATTGCGACAATTTAAGTCATAACTGTGACAAGAATATAATCTGTGACTTATAAGTTGTGTTGAAATTTATGTTGTATATTTTATTCAACAAAAAATGTGGTCGTTATTAGTAGATGGTAAGTGTATTTGGGAATAAATGAAAAAACGTTGACGATTTTAGGAACAAAACATAAGAAAAGAAAAAAATTGGGATGGCATGAGTAACAGTTGTGATAATTTAAGTAACAGTCATGATAAAGAAAAAAATTTGGCACGGTTGTGACAAAACAAAAGTATAGCGCAAATCACAGTCATTTATGAAATGAATGGTGGAATGGAATTTCGTGTTCGTCCATCCCATTCGTCCTTAGTATATATATAATTAATAAGACGAGATGATATTTAAACTAATTTGTGGACTTTAGTTCCTTTCTTAAACCTAATTAGTTAAAGTACCACACACTACATAATGCATATTGGCTTTGAGACTAATTTACATGACTATGGTCGGTTCGGTGTAAGGTTAGGTCCCTACAACAAGTGACCGACAGGGGGCTGCTTATCATGGAGTTCGAATTAAGAAGTCATTTTGATATTAGACAGAGGATCTCAATGCATGTCTTGACCACTTATCAATGCATTGGTGATGACTAATGCTGATTTGCTTAGATGGCCAAATCTAACGTGAGAGGAGTACTTTGATTAAGTTCTATGTTCCTGTTAGCGTTGGGGGCTCGACAATTCAATTATCTTAAAGATCTTTTTTTTATGTAGTTGCTTGTTTTTTCTTTTTTCTAACTTGCTCCACTACAGTCGTGCAATAGAAGTGAAGGGCTTTAATTTAAACTGTTGGACAATTTTGTCCTTTCTCATAAAGTTGGGCAACTATTAATTACATTTTTTGGTTTTTTTAATAACTTATCGGTTAAGTTATGTAATTTGATCCAGATAGAGATAATAAAGTGTCCAATAAATGATCTAAATCAATGGATCGAAGTCTGTGTAGAAAATGGATCTTAATTAGTATGGACCAAACTCATATCGATCTGTGATGGGGAAGTCCGATATGGATGCTATATATAAAGGTTAAGATCTCCTACAGTTGCTCATATAATCAATCATAAGAACAAGGAATCTTTGACCCATTAAGAGAGCTTACATTTTAAGACAATTGTAAAAAGACCTTACCCGCATCCCGAAAAGCAGTTTCTATGAAGACGACGGTGGATTCACGCTCATTTAAGCTTCGAAAAGCTCGATTGAAGTTATGGAGATTGAAATCAGGTATTTTCTGCATTTCTTCCTTTCTTGCCCTTTCACATTCGATTCGGGATATGTAAAAAAGGTACTATTATATATTATATGTGGTATCAAAGCGGTGACATGATCGGGTGGTTAAAAACGAAGATTTTTCAGTTTTCTCTCCATAGGGTTTTCGAAGATTTAACTTCTGTTTCTCGATTTTTTCTTGCTTTTTATTGCATGAAATTAGTATACATATATTTAACCTTGAGAAATGGGCTGAAAATGTTGGATCCTGTATTCGGAATCCAACTACTTATACATATTCCCTCAATACGTACACATGATTCCTTGGAAAACGAAAACGGATACGAAACGGATCGAACCAAAGCAAACAAATCTGACATCCGGAAACAACGAACAGAGAAACATGATCGAACCCATTACCGAATATCCAATCTCTAATCCGAAAATCCCGATAAATTTTTTTTTAATCTTATTCATCTTAACTCTATTTTCATACTTAATAACTTAGCTCGGTTCTTTAGACGGTCCAAAGTTGCTTTCCAGCAACTTACCAAATGAATAGTGCACAAAATGACCATATGAATAGTAACCGGCCAATTTCCGACCCTCATAACTTTT
>JAOTIZ010000001.1:8599059-8620578 GCA_027123425.1 Erythroxylum panamense
ACCTGTTAATTTTCAGATAGTATTGTAAAGTATGAAGATGTTTGGTATATGAAAAGTCTCTAGGTATGAATGTACGATTTCTGTGGTTTGGAGCCAATTCTGGGCTGTTATGATTTGATTTGGCTTAAGTGACCTTATTGTAAGTTATATAGGATTGTTTTAGCTTTTTAATGATGTATGACATGCTATTTATGGATGTACGAATTATAAGTTATGAATTTTAAAGTTTTGGTTATGGTTTAGGTGATGTTTAATAATATGAAAACAGGGAAACAACAATCATGTGAGAAATTGACTTAGTTAGAAGTGGAATCTCCTTCTATGTCCCTCATGATAATTGTAGCATGTTTTCTGATCTTTCCATTGAGATAAAGTATGGAATTTTTGGACCATGGAATAGGAAGTTATGATTTTTAGAAGTTTCTGTTACTATTTAGCATGATCATTAGTGGACAGAAACTTCAAAGTGGTTTTTGACTCCCTTAGAGGTCAAATAGATTTTTCAGTCCTTCATGAAAGTTTTAGGTTGCATTTTGATCTTTTCATTGATATAAAGTATGACATTTTTGGACTTTGGAATTGAAAGTTAGAAATTGTAGAAATTGTGTTGCTGTTGAGGATGACACTTATGGGGGCAGAAACTTTGGTTGAAAAATTGACCTATTTAGAGGTTGAATTTGCTTCCAAGTTATTCATGAAAGTTGTAGAATATATTCTGATCTTTCTTTTGGTATAAAGCTTGGAATTTTTTGCAAAAGGAATGGGAAGATATGATTTTTAGAAGAATGTTGTATTGTTTTAGAAAATTTGTGATTTGGCAAAAATTTTGATTGCATTTTTGACACCCTTAGGGGCAAAATTGGTTTGTGAGTCCTTCATGGAACTTGTAGGATTTTTTTGTGATCTTTCCAATGAGACTCAATTTGTCAATTTTGGACACTTGTGTGAAAAGTTAGGCATTAGAAAAGAAGAGAGGGAAAATAAGTGGTTTAAAAAAAAGAGATTAATTAGGCGGAAGCTGGCCCTCGAGAGGGCGAGCGCATTTTGCGCTCCTCGCGAGTGCGCGGGTTCAGCGCGCGTCTCGCGGTCGGGAGCAGCCAATTTTTTTAGTTTTAATTTTCCCAATTTTGACCTTTGCCTTCTTTTGCTAATAACTTGGTCATCCGACCTCTGATTGACCTGATTTTCGAGGCATCGGATTCGTGAGATTTTTAATTTCATTTCTATGTGAAATTGTGAATTTTTGGAGATAAAATTAATATTGATTGATTAAGTCAAAGTGAGAGGACCGAGCGATTATTTTTCTGATCCGTGTTTTAGCAATAATTATACCTATAGAGATCCGAATTGAGTGATTTTAGTGTCTATGGATTCCTAATACGTAGAGAAATTTTTCTATCAAGGAGAGGTTACCTAGGTTACCCTATGTGGACTGGTTTATCGATCGGGAGTAATAGACCCGAAAGTATGGTTTTAGAAAATTTGCAATAAACATAAATTGCGAGTTTAAGGATTTTAGTGTGGCTTAACCCTAGGCATAAATGAGTTTTGATATGCGAACGGGTTTTTGTGATGAAATTTAAGGAATGTTACTGGGATTGTCATGAACATGCATCGTATATATATGTGCATAAATGAATGATTATAATTGTGCAAAATTATTAATGTGTGTGCAATGTATTGCATAAATGGGTTATGCAGGTTAAAAGTCCGCAGTCAGGCGTTTCCAGAATGTCGAAGTAATTGCTAATCTAGAGTGTACTGTGAGTAGACCGAGATGGTCTCCTTTCATTATGTTTGCTGTTTGAATTTGTATTGATTACCTGCTGATTGTTTCATATAAATGGTGATGAATTGTGAATCGATTGTGGATTCCGGAGAGAAGGTCCGATGACTGTGTATTAGGAGAGTTCAGATACTGAAGTTCTGCTTGTATTTGAATTTGAGACCTACGTGACTATGATGTGATTAATTGTGACATAAATGTTGATTATGGCATTCATACGCTGATTGATTGTGACATATGCATTTCAATGCATAAGTGTATGACAGATAATAGCTGTTGTGACCAGAGTCACCACCGATCAGAGCTTTAAGCTCAACGAGTGAAAATGAGCTTCGAGCTTATAAGTGATTCAGAGCCTCAGGCTCAACGTTTAATGAGCCCTGTATCCTCCAAATGGATAAGGGACAGTTATTAATGAGCCCTACATGGGACAGTTTAGGCACTCGGTCACAACAAGATAACAAATGAAAAGTGAGTCTCATGTGCATTGCATATGCATAGTATGAATGATTAAGTGTATCGAATGTGAATAATGTGAATGTGAATGTGGAATGTGTGAGTTATGTGTTATGTGACTGGGTGAGCCATCGATGATGGTCACTCACTAAGTTCGCAAAACTCACCCAAAATTTGCAATTATTTTTCAGGATTTAAAGAATACCCTGTTAGGTAAATGGGAGTATAACTACTGCATATAAGGGAAAGCTAAAAGTCGGGATCAGTTCGCGTCTTCCTTGTGTCTTTTTCTTTTTGTACTGAATTGTATTTTCCACAAAGTATTGTATTTAGTGTACTGGAATATATTTGGTGTGTGTAACTTACCGATTGGAAAAAAAATGTGCAAAAGAGATTGATCATAGTGTAATGTGATTTGTTTTTGGAATGTGCAAATCGAAATTCTAGTTTTTGAAAAACAAAAATTGGCAACTCTTGTAATTAAAAATGTTTCTGAATAAAAGTGGGCCCCAAATGTGTGATCATTGTTTTGCGCATATTCGTAAGAAAAAAAAGTATACTGAGTTTTTGACTGAGTGATGTAGCACGCCACCCTCGCGGGGCGCGGACTCGGATGTCACCATCGATGTCAGGTTCGGGTCATGCGGGAGTGGGGTATTACACTTGTGGATCTAAAACAAAACGTGCTTTCCTGGGTAGGGTATAAAATATTCCTTAATTATCATATAAACACGGTAGTAAACTTGGTAAATGTCAACTACTTTAGATTTAACCAAGAAAAAACAGATAAGAATTTGGGTTAACAAATTGAAGACTGTTGAAATTGGAAGCACAAATATATTTAGTACGTATTTGTGCTTTCTCCTATTGATTATCTCATATTTTTCTGTATGGAGTTTTAGCTTTTCATTCCAAGCAGGGAGAAATATAAGCTCTTCTTCTTTTCGTTTTTTATTTGTTTGATTTAAGCCTTAGATGCATATTTTTTATCTCCAAACCTTTAACTAAATCACAATTCAGTCTTAAATAATCTCAAAACATTTAGTTTAAATCAATATTTAATTATGTATTTAGATTTGGTAGCACCATACAACTTTAAAGTAATTTATGACTTTAATTATAAAAAACCATTGTTATTACTCAAATGTTAAAAAGGAAAAGGATTAAATTTCAAAGTAAAAGTTTGAAAAAGCACTAAACCATTCTCGATTTTTATTATCCATAAGTCGAGATCTTTGTTCTAGCTCCCTTTAACATTTTTGAGACCACACTATATTATCAAAAGGTTGGTAAAGAGAGGAACTGAAATGGTATTTTTTTTTATGCCATCATATGATAAAACACGATCTTTATGGACGTACATATTTATAATTTCATCCTCTTCTTTCCTGGATAAATTATTTATATCTCGAATCTAGAAAACCAAAAATTAAAAAAATCACTTTTAATCAATTACATGAATAAAAAGTCAAAAAGAAGGCTAAATGTAATTATATTAATGTTATCCCATCTTGTTTAGTATTAAGGATTTCTCCTCTGTGGCTCTCTCAAGAGAAGTTGTAACAGAGCTAAGAAGGGAAGCAATTGAACTCAAAGTGAGTTGTATGACAATAGGAGAATGGTAATTGTTTGAATTATGAAGAAACCTATCACACTATGTGTTAACCATACAAGTTTTTATTCTTTTTTAGGATAAAAAAACATTGGTTTATAGAGGGACATAAAGGATCACCCCCCTCAAGGTGTATATATACCTGAAGTCTCAGAGATTTCCTTGTGACTAGAAAATAGAGATAGTAACTCAGATTGAAGCATAGCCTAGATGTGTAGAGTTTTGACTTCCTTTTACCTTGACCATTTACATAAAAGAAAAATTAGTATCAAACACAATCATGAAATTATCTCATTCATTGTGATGGAGATCTCCTCACATGAAACATGAACATACCTTAGAAGACTGTACTAGTCCGACAAAATTAGTATCATCTGACAAATAAGTAAAAAGAGCACACATCATACTAAAGAACCCAAGAACAAAACCAAACTCATTATTCTATTTGTAAGGCCATGCCTACAAAGACATAATAAAGAACAATTTTAAACTAACTGAGGAGCACAAAAAGATCTATTGAAAGAACACTCTTGTAACTTGTACTAAGAAGCATATTCTATACTCCATAAATGTTTCGGATCCTAACTATAGCTCATTTGCCTACTTCTCCATTAAATGATAATATACAAGTTTCAATTTTTTTGAAATGATAAAAATTGATATGATATGATATAATAAAATGAGGTTTCTCTTTATATCTCATCCTACTAGATAGGTTTTGAAATTTATTAAAATTTTAGCAAGTACACAAGGGATGAAAGCACATCAACATAAGCATTATTAAATAGTATGCTTAGAACTATATTTCCTATTAAATGGCTACAATTTAACTTAAAGAACAGACCCCAGGTAAAAGATGTAATTCAGATCGACACTTTGGGTTGGTATAGTAACTTGAAAGCAAAATTGAAAAGGGTAAAATTCTGACATTAACATCTTTTGACTCAAGTAGTTGCAAAACCTTTTGTAGTCCAACTGTTAAACAATTATTTGAAGGAACATCCAACGAAGTATATGTACATCTTGGAGTAAGCCATCATCTAATATCATGTACATTACAAGTTTTTTCGTGGCACATTTCCAAATGTATGTATATGGGTGTATGCATGACAACAGTCCATTTGATAGTCGATATTCTCAATATATATGCACATCACATAGATAGAGGAGAGTATTTGGAAAACAAATCCTTAATGTATGCCTGATTATATCTTTTCAATCAAACAAAAGAAATTGCTAAAGTATAGAATTCATGGGCAACAGAGGAAGATTCTCAACAAATTCTTAAAGACCAATTGAATTTTGAAATTAAAAAAGAAATGGCAAATAAAAAGAACAATACAAAACAATATTCAACTCTATACGTAACAATCATCAATACATGTAAAGGTAACAGATTGTATGTATCACCAAAACTTCGTTTCTCAAGCACGTATCTCTCTATACGGTTGCTAAATAAATTAAATTTGAGTTCATGATATTGGACTTAACCTAAGATTTTTTTAGTTTCAATTTATAAATCTTTAATTCTCCAAATTGGAATTAACGTAAGGTTTTTTAGTTTCAATTATACGAATAATGAGCTAACAAGATGGAATGAATAAATTAGATTAATAACAAAGGATTGATTAAATATGCATGATAATAAACTCATATGACATAAGGAAATACATTTCACAAGTAATTTTAGTGGCAACTACAATCGTATCATCTATAGTTAATCAACAGAAAATTAGTGTAAAGCATTCAGACATTCAACACAATTTAAATCACTCAATTGAATCATTTTCAGTTTTTAAATCTATTAATGATCTAAAGCCTAAAATATGCAATTAAATGAGAGCAATCTAAGCATGGTGCTGTATAAAATGAAATCAGGAAATTGCAATTGAAAAATATATCTTATATTAATCTAAGTAGAAAAGATGTCAAAAGCCTGTTAACAAATGAGTAATTATGATAAGGAATTTAACTTTAAAATTATAAACGTTGTCCATAACCTTATATTTGTTTATATGTGTTAGTAATAAAAAAATTTATAACCAACTTAAATATGAAAAATATGGCGCTTTAATTCCATTAAATCTTTATCCTTATCTTAACAAAAAATATTTACAACCAATATAAAAATCGTCCAATTGCCAACAATATAAATGCATAATATTATATATTTAATGAATAATAAATCATATTATGATTAAATCTTTAGTTTTTGCGCTAACCCATGGCCAATTTTTATTTCCAAATTTTGATTTATATTTTTTTTAAAAAATATATTTAATTATAAATGCCAATAAAGTTACTTGTTTATTATTTTAATAATTAAATATTAAACAAAGTTTATAGATAAATTAATTTATTAATTAAGTAAGTAAATAATTTTCAAATAGGAAAAATGTTCTTTACAAAATAATTTTAATTGTTTATGAATTTTTTTTAAAAAAATAATTTTAATTTTGGTTTTACATTAAAGATTAAAATTGTGAAAAAATATTGAAATCACAATTTTTAATAAATCATATTATGGTAAAAACAAAACCAAAGTTTTTGGTATTGAATTTGAAAATGAAAACAAGAAATAAAAAATTGCAATAAAATTAATTGAGAATTTTGCAATATTTTAAAAATATGTTTTTAAGCAATATAAAAATGATCCAATTGACAAGGTATAATGCAACAAGAAAACGGTAGAGCAACAATTAAATATGATTAGGCAAACACAAAATAAAAGATAGCACTCACACATAAATACAAACTCCTACTGGTATTGAAATATGATAGCTTATTAGGCAAACACAAAATAAAAGAAAGTACTCACACATAAATACAAACTCCTACTGGTATTGAAATATGATAGCTTATTATCTTCAACTGAACTAGCGAAAAATTGGTCAAGGTGAGGAAAAAGATGTAATTAAGGGAGAAAAATAGCCAACAAAATTACATAGACAACAACAATGTCAAAAAACGCACCTTTAAGTAATTCAACACGAGCAAAGACCTACCCCTCATCAAATAGTAAAACTTAATAATATAATAATTAATAATTCATGGTTCATGAAGAGTTGTATGTGTATATACACTTAATATTAGTATATAGTACTTAATAATAATATAATAATAATTAATATGCAATTCACGGTTGTGACTAAAAATGTTATAATTATAACTTTTACCACCACAAAACCTCATTCATATTTAAACCATATGAGATAAGACGAAAAATGAAAGTACTTACAATCGTAGCTAGCATCTTTTAACGTGTTTGTTAGCCTTTGGATCTACAAGTTAAGAAAAAGCAGAAAAGTGAATCCATAGACAAGCTTTTGTGACAGTAAATTTAAGATCTAAAAATCCAATATAGAAAGCATATGAAAAAATTGTTTGAAGAGCAGTATGCAAAAAAAGATGACCGAAAAAGCTTCCGTCAATATCTACTGATACCCATGTCAGTAAGTGGTTTTCATGTAGCTCCAACCTAGTAGCATTTGGCTGTTACCACAGAACAAGAGATTCATGCATGAAAACAAAATTCATAATTGTAATTACCTAAGAACCATTTCAGCCCCTCTCTGAGAAGTCTTTAATCTTGTCCAAAACATCCCAAACCTCTAGCACAACATTCTTCCCATCACTCTTATGGTTGCACCCCTTAGAGAACACAAAGCTACAGGCAACACAATCATATTCTCGGTGCTACTTATCTGGAAGTGCCATTCAAGCATAATGTAATTAGTTATATCTTTGCAAAAGGAAGCTATCAGAATTTTTTAAGAAAAAAGAAAAATATCTTATAGAAATGAATTCCACAGTATGTAGATGAAATGTATTAAAAACAAAGAAGAAGAAGGGAATAGTAACTTACACAATCTCAATTAAACATGAGGTTAATCTTTTCCTTGAGATGAGTTGCCTACAATGAGAAAACAAGGAGATACCATATATAATCAGTAATTTTATCAGGTAGAGGCTACATAAGAGATGCAGGACAAACCCAACTTCACCTTTTCCAAATTATAAAGTTTATTCAATATGTCACAAGCAGCACATTGTGTAAATAAACTAAGAGGAAAATGAAAAAACAACACGTCAATTGTTCCCAAACTGATTACTGAGAACCATCATTTGAAATTCATCTTGCTCCCGTTGAAACTTTTCAATTTGAGCCTTAAAAGTAGCAGTAGCTTTGGCTTCCTAATCACACAACACCATTTAGTGAATATGAACAAACCAATCAAGCATTCTAGTTAACATAATGTCACATAGTAAAACCCCAGTTGCTTACTGTGTGGGTAATTGTCGTTATCTCCCTATCCTTGGCTTGTACTTGTGGCTTAAGCCTCTCAACCTTTGCTTCCAATCTTGATATATCAGAAGTAGTCTGAAAAAGAAAAATAAACATACTGTCATACAAGACAAATGAATTTCTGATGCTTAAGGAAAAATGATAAATACTTTATTTAGTAAAAAAAATTACAACAGAAAACTCCATTATGAGTAACTAATGGGACCAAAAGAACTACATTGCACATATAAAATAGAACAACTAAATGCAACTAAAATTTAAAGGCCAGACACCTCTACCTCTATTCTTTATTAGACTCCCTAATGTCCCATTGCCTTTGTTGAAGGAAAGAGAAAATATAGTTGCAGGTACGCGCAATGGAGACCGAACCCACGAAGAATTCGTTAACCAACAAAACAAAACTAATCCCTTTAAACGAAGAACAACAAAAAAGAGAGATTAATATTTATAGGAAGAGTAAATATTTGTGTCTAGAAGCCTCTAGAAAATTTCTTTGACATATTAAGATTAATCGATATTTATAGAGCTCGTAGTATTTGTGAGGTGAGATTAGAGAATATAAAGAAACTTCAAATTTTACTATCTACAGGAATGGGTAAAAGCACAAACTGCGAGATGCATGTAAAAGGTACTAAGTTGAACTCAAGTGACTCCTTCTATGAGCATTTTTATGTTTGATGTTGATCCTTTTTTAGAAAACAGTTTTCATCTGAGGGTAAAAGGAGGTTCAGTAGAAAAGAGAAATGAAAGATAGGAAGATGTTCTAGATAGATTGAGAAAGTAGATGACAGAGAAGCTGATATCAATAAAGTTGGGGAGAGTTGCATGGTTTTAGAATAAACTACAACCGTTCAGTGATAGGAATAAATTAGGTGCCGTTCGACTAGGACACGTAAAAGAGAAAAGATGTCGTGGAAGTTCCAAAAAGGTAGAAAGAGAAAGGGTGAGAGGTGCAAGAAGAGAGGAGATAAGACCATTTCTTAGGAAGAGTTGAGTTATTAATTAGTGAAGCCATTCTTCGACTTGTGCGGGTAAACTATTGCTAAAAGAGAGAACATTGGAGAGAGAATCAGAGATATTTCTTGGGAAGAGTTGAGTTATTAATTGGTTACTTCAGAAAAAAAAAGTTAATAAATTGGCGGCGTATTTATTGAATGCATCTAACAATCATAACATGGTATAAGAAGAGCTTTAATGTATGGACAGGAGAGTGAAAGAAGAGCTTCAACATTTTGACACGTAGGCATGATAATCATAAATGAAGTTACAAATTGTAACACTCACATACCCTCTAGGAGGATATGCAGATGCCACACAAAACTATATGCCACACAAAACTATACTGAAACAATCTAAAACATGCTAAAGCATTTCCAGAAACTCAAGTAACATACATTTCATTTCATAGGTTGGGTCATATTCAAAATATAACATACACATGGTACTTATACAAGCCTTAAATCCAAATCCTACCTGTATTAAGGTTATTACAAACCATCAAACGAAATACAAATTCCAATATGTCTCATTACATTAAATACAACTCAAAAGTAAACTGAACATTTCCAAAACAAAACACAATCTTTTTGACCACTGCGGTTGTCTTTGTCACAGTCTTTAAACCTTCTTATCAGAACCTACACGGAGGCAAAAACCACCATGCTAAGCATAAAGCTCAGTGGGGAAATAACTAAACAAGATATAAATTGGCAACTATTTCTAATAGTCGTCTAACATTCATATATGCAAAATCATATCACATCTCAAGCAATCTTTAATTGTTCATATTAAAGTGCAATCCAAACAATATGTATCTGAAAATAGAATATAACATATCAAAACATGATATATTAGCTTTAGAGCAAAACTTACAAGTATCAGAACATAACTTTAAAGTACCATAATAGAACTTAACCGTATCAAAACAGTATCTGATTATATCAGAACAGAACTTAGTTATTTTAGAACAGAGCTTAATTATATTAGAACTGAGCATGTAACAGAATACAAAACAAGTTAGCCTGCTAATCCTTTTTTACATAAGTGGGTAATGGGACCACAATAGAAGATACCCATATTTGGTATCTAAAATAGAAGAGACTTAAGTCTCTAAAACAGAAGACATAGAAGTGTCTAAATCATAAGATACCTTAGTGTCTGGAACAGAAGACACCTTAGTGCTAGTTATAGAAGTAGCTGTAGATCTTTTTAGGCATGCCTATTTACCCACAACTAGGACTTGGCAGTTTTAAAAAAAAATTTAAGATTTCAGAATCATATGCAAAAGATGTAGTGCATAACATATGTCTTTATTCCATTTTTCTCAAATTGAACACAATCTTTCATATCCAATAATTTAACATACCTCATGAACATAAACATGTGCAATAATATACCAATAAATGCATTATGTATTTACACATTACATATAATTACACAAATTTCCAATTCACAAATAATCATATTCAATTCACATCACATAAATCCTTTGAAACACATTTGTGTTTCTAAAGACACATTCATCCTTGAACACACCATACATTTCAACATTAGATACATTATTTAATAGCCACACATTCCTTAAGTAATTACCTCAATTAACAATCCATAACTAAATTAACTTTACTCAGTTAATCTAACCTCAATTTAAGTTCATTTCACATCTTAAACAAGTCCAATTAAGTCCCAATATACCAAATAAAATGACCTAACCTTATCTAGTTCAACAATTGCACAAAACCAATTTCTTCACCTTCCTAACCATTTCCTACAACCGTGGGAATATGCCTTATAAATCTCACGATCGTGGGATGAATGAACCGAAGGTTCACTCACCCACAACCTTCAGTTTGTTTCCAAAACTTAACTTCTTCACTTCCATTCGACACACCTTCACAAAAGACCATCAATTTCATTTCAATTTTACCTTATTCGTGCTTCAATACCTCATCAAATTCATGTCCAAACCAATTCAAAATCATTTATTAAGCATCTCACAATCCACGATCTTTCAGGTATCAACATCCAAAGCAAAAGCTATCAAACAAGTATCATGTTCTAAACTTCAATTCATCATCAATTCAATACATATTCTATCCAATTCAAGCATCAAATAATTCATATTATAGCACGTAATCAAGTTTAGCATTCCTTTACCTTCTTAAATTCAAATTTTAACTCTAAAGAACCATCTAATCGAACCCTTCCAAGCAATTAGCACACATCCAAGATCAAGGTACAAATTTCAGCATTAACAAGACAATAGTACAAAAAATAGCAGGACCTACTTCTTGATGCAGTAACTTACAAAGATTCCAACTGAAGATGATCTAAAATAAAGCAAAATTCCATAAGTTGAGAGGGAGTAAGAGGTTTTGGTGGAGAGGAGCAAAGTGTAAAGAGAAAGCTGCAGATACTTCAAAGGTGAAGATGATTCATCACTTGCCTAACTCTTTGAATGCAGGGTGTCTTGGTTTACAATAACCACATGTCACACATGAAAGTGTGATACTTGTCCTTCATTAAAGACACCTACATGTCTTCATATATGGAAGCCAAATGTCACAATTCAATTAGGTCACTTGTCACTCAACTAATATTGCCAGATGTCAATGCATTAGCTATGTCAAATGTCACTAACTCATAGGCTTAGTCATTCTAATTTTTTATGTACCAACTTGACTTGTTATTTGACAATTTTCCTAGTCCAAATGTACATTTTAATACCTCAATTCTCTAATGGTATCGTTTAATTCTAAACCACTAAATATAATCCATTATATCAAAATTCTAGACATATAAAATTCACATTCAAATCATAGCATAATTTTAACACCTATAACACATGTACTTTCATGAACATGTAACATTTCAACTAGGGTATAATTTCGGACCTCACAAAAATAATATTTAAAAATTTAAAAATGAAAAAATAAATATAAGGGCAGATGCTTGTGACCTTAATGAATTCATTCATTAATATTTATTTAACAAATTAAAAAAAGTAAATATGTGTCACATGCATGACTACTTGACCTTAATGAATGAATGAATTAATATTTAATTAAAAATAAATATGTGTTGTGACGAGCTGTATATATATATACTTAATATTAGCATATAGTACTTAATAATAATATTATTAATTAATTAATTAATATACTTAATATTAATATATAGTACTTAATAATAATATAACAATAATTAATATACAATTCACGGTTGTGACTAATAATATTAGTATACAATACTTAATAATAATTAGCAATTGATAATGCATAGTTGTGACTAATATATATACTTAATATTAGTATATAGTACTTAGTGATATAATAATAATAATAATAAATAATTAATCATGCATGGCTAATAATTAATAATATTTTATAAGCAATAATAACATAATTAACAAACAAATAATAATTAATTATTATTAGTTGATAATAACATGCATGATATACTTAATCATAGTTGGAAGATTCAAGTCTTACCAAGGATATACTTAATTAATAATTAAATAAAAATTAGTTATTAATATCTTTAGTCACAAGCGTGCATGTAATAGGATATAGTTAATAATAATTAAAATAAATATTTTCATAATTGACAATTAATTATTTATAATTTATAATTAATAATAAAATAATTAATAATTAATTAAATAATAATTAGGAATTAATAATCAATATTATAAACTTAATAAAAATTTGTAAGCAAGAATTACATAAGTAATAAATAATTAATAATATTTAATGATGAATAATAATGTGCACGGTGGTGACTTAACAACTCACAACCTTGCCTTTAATAGGATATACTTAATACTAATTAAAATTGATAATTATATCATTGACAATCAATTAAAAATAATTAATAATTAATAATTAATAATAACATAATTAACAATTAAATAATAATAATTGTTAATTGATAATATCATTGGAGCCGTTGGATGAATGGGATGTCTGGATGAAAAAGCGTGGTCATGATCGGTCCAAAATAACAATTACAAAAAATAAAAAATCCAAGCTGTCAATGAAAGAGACAGCGAGATGGAATTGTGTGGTCGTCCATCTCATCGTCCTTAGTATATATATACTAAATATACTTATAATTAATAATAATTTTATACTTAATATTATTATATAGCACCTAATAATAATATAATAATAATTAATATGCAATTCATGGTTGTGACATTAGTCACAACCATGAAGAGCTATATATATATATATATCATATCGGTAGATATTACTTAATAATATCACGGTTATATTAATATCATAATTAATAATTAATATAAGTCACAAAGCTTGGACAATAATGGGTGATGAAAAAGTGTGGTCATCAAATGCATGGAACAGTTACAGTAACTAATAACAGTTGTAGAGAAAAGAAATAAAAGTTAGAGGTAACGACCGCAACTAATAAGTCACAAATGTGACGATGAGTGGAAAGCGTAAAGATTACGAGGCGTTGGATGAAACGAACTGTGGGATGAAAATGAGTGGTCATCCATCCCATTCATCTCTAGTATATATATACATAAAGATAGTTGTAAAATATTTGATAATAAGCATGAGTCACGACTGTGACAATTTAAGTCACAATCGTGACAAGAATATAATGTGTGACTTATAAGTTACGTTGAAATTTATGCTGTATATTTTATTCAATAAAAAACGTGGTCGCTATTAGTAGATGGTAAGTGTATTTAGGAATAAATGCAAACACGTTGATGCTTTTAAGAACAAAACATAAGAAAAGAAAAAACTTAGGATGGCATGAGTCACGACTATGACAATTTAAGTCACAGTCGTGACAACAGTATATTGGAGAAATCGAGTTGTCGATGAAACAGATAGTGAGATGGAAACATGGTCACTCTTAGTAGATGATAAGTGCAAAAACGTGGTTGCTTTGCTTTTATGAACAAAACATACAAAAAGATAGCTGTGACAAAAGTATAGCACAATTCGTAGTCGTTCGTGAAACAGACGGTAGGATGGAATTTCGTGTTTGTCGATCCCATTCGTCTTTAGTATATATATACTTAGTAAGTGCAAAACATGGTCGCTTCGCTTTATTACGTGCAAACACGTGGTTGTTTCGCTTTTATGAACAAAACATAAGAGAAGAAAAGAAATGGTAAGGCTGTGATAATTTAAGTCAGAGTTGTGACAAAAGTATAGCGCAAATCACAACTATTTATGAAACAGACGGTGGGATGGGATTTCATGTTCGTCCATCCTATTTTTCCTTAGTATATATATACTTAATAAAGTCAAACTCAAATTTGATGATTAAATCGAAGTTTTACCTAACAGTCTAAACGGTTTGCACACACTATCAAATAACATTGTTTTAGAGAAACTCTCTCTTACCATCTCTAATTTTTTAATCTCAATTCTTCTTCACCTTTTAAGACTTAATAGACATGTATTGGTAGGATTTATAGTAGTCATGGACATATAAATTTGAAAGAACTGTATGAATACGAGTAATTATTATGATCATAATTCGTATTTGCATTCAATAACTAATTATGAAATTTTCTAAAGTATTTGCAATTTAAATTTTTTTGGTATTTAAGTAATAAAATTACTTGAAAAAATGAAATATATAGTAGTCCCAAGAACAACCACATTAAAACTTAAGTTTAGAAATTAAAGAAAATGCCTAATAATACTTGAATCCTAAAAATGGAAATATAATATAATGGTAATGTAATTGTATGGGTGTCACACAACAAAAAGTTTAAAACTTTTAACCTTCTTGCTTATAGTTAATTTTGAACATATAATAAAGTTTAAGTTATAATATTATTATTATTTGTTTGTGGATTAAATATCATAATTGAGATTTATCATAAGTATATTTCCTTTAAATTTTAGAACAAGCTTTGTCTTTTTGAATCTCAATTATATACTTAACTTTGAAAAAAATAATTAAGTATATACACTTTCAATTTTTACTAAATCTTGATAGACAATAACTTATGCTTAAAACTTATGTATTAAAGACACCTAGTAGAGTGAATTAAGTTATTCTAAGTTAATTATTTCAATAAGAATTTAAGAAAAACTTAATTTGTTTGATTAAGGAATGCTTCTAAGTTTGTGTAGCGATTGATATACCATTGTTAGACATCTAATAAAAAATAAAGTAGTTTGAGATATCAAGGTTAAATAATAAGATTACACCATATGACAATGTAATATCCCAATGAAATCAAATAATTATTGAAGTAAATAAAGAGAGTAAGGATTAGAACTTACATAGTTCTTTTTATAACAACTTGGTCCTCCTTATCTTAAAATCACACTTCAAACACTTTTAGAAATTTAATTCCACTTTGAACTCTTATTTAATGACTAAAAAGAATCCATTAGAAAATATTCTTTCTTCATTAATAGTATTTGCTTACACAATTTTCATCCTTTTCTTTTACAAATAAGTAATAACTCACACTTGAATTATAATACTATCACTAGACCTACAAGGTCAAATATAGATCTTATAAAGGGTTTAAAGCCTTTAAACTCTTTAAAGCAAGCATATCTCACAAGAGCAACACAATTAAGAAGTTCCATATATATTTTTCATGTATAAGTTATTCAAACATCGCTTTTGTATCTCTTGATTTTCCCCCTTTTATCTTTCCTTCCTCTAATCTAAGAAGGCTTTTTATAGAGTTTTAACCTACTAGTTGTTAGTAGCATTTCTTTGTTCTATTTTGGCCAAAACATGATTACTAGGGAGTCATTCACATTATTCTCAACTTAATAGTTCATTCATTTCACTATATAAATAATACTTAAGGTAAAATGTGTCTTACTATTAAATTGATCACACCATTATTCCATTGATCAAACTCATCTTATTTTTAGTTAATTGACCAACAACTAACCTAATTTAGGCTTTATTTGATGTAATCATTCTCCTTTGTCATTATGATGCCTTCGTACTCTCTTGAGTGCTTTGAAATACTCAAACAATTTCTTTAGAGAATTTAAAGTATACTGAAAGAATAATGACTTCAAAAGGAGATACAAGGTTTAGATATTGAAAGAATAATGACTTCAAAAGGAGATACAAGGTTTAGACTAAGGCTTATAATAGATAAGGTAGTTTCCTTTACATACCTTTTATACTTAACTGATCCAGTTGATGGTCTTTTTCCAGTCTAATAATAGAGGATAAGAGAAGTCATAAAGCCATTTTTTTGTTTTTCTAGATGTAGGAGGTAAAGCGATATTAGAATAAGAGGAGATTATGCTACAAGTTCTTAATTGCATGAAATGTAACAATTTGTAGGCTATATTGTCCCTTTAAATTGATCACACCATCATATTGATCAAACTCATATGACTCAATTTTTTAGTCAGTCGATAAATAAATAGCCCAATTTAGGCCTCTTAGGTCCAATCATTCTCCTTTATTGCTCTAATGCTTTAGTACTCTCTTGAATTACTTTAAAAGATTCAAGTAATTTTTTTAGAGAATATAAAGTATATTGAAGGAATAATGACTCTTAAAGGAGATACAAGGTTTGGAATATGGGTTATAAAAGCCTCCTAAGGTAAATACAAGCTAATTGCATACATTATTAAAAGAAGTAGTTGAACAAAAGGAACTTGAACTACAAAACCTATTGCAAGCCAGAAGTAAAATGAAACTCATTTATTAACTAGAAAAGAGAAAGTGAGTTAAATTGTTATACCAAAGGAAATTGAACTACTTGAGCTACAAAACCTATTGCAAGCCAGTAGTAAAATAAAGCTCATTAATTAATTAGAAAAGAGAAAGTGAGTTAAATTGTTATACTTTTTATTACATCAAACTTTCATTATTTGTTCTTTCAAATCAAACTTTCCTTATTTGTTATTCTACTACTTGGATCTTTTATTTTGCTAGTTAATAGTGTTAGGAGATGCCCTAATTTATATAAAAAGTTAAACTACAATTATGGTGAATTTTTTATGTTGAAATTTGCTCTCATATCAAGCTCTTCCTCTTATGTAATAGTTGATACATCTATAATGCCTAATTTTGAAGGATCCTTTTGTTCTTTCATTTTTTAAATAGCATACCATATTATAAAATGAGATTTTATAGATAAGGTAGTCTCCTTTGTACACCTTATGTCCTTAACTAATCCAATTGATGGTCCTTTTCGAATCCAATAGAGAAAAAGTGAAGTTTCAAAGCTATTATATCTTTTCTGAAATATAGGACGTAAAGCTGCAATGGAAGAAGTGGTGATTAATTGATTTAGGCTCCTGATTGCATAACCTACAGTAGTTTAGCATATTATATTTGCTATTTAACTTGTCTATCATATTTGGTATTCTTGTTATAGAAAGCCATATGATAAATGATGATTTTGGACTTGCTTTCTTGAACCACACTATTCTAGTTACTTTTAGTGATTAATTTCTTGATACGTACTTATAGGAATCCTTTTTGTAAATCCATGAAGAGTGTCTAAACCACTATATTGAGTCCTCTATATTAGAGAAAATATTGAAATTAGGGAAGTGATCAATCAAAGTAGAATAGCCCTTTTAGTTAAGAAAATTTCGATTTTTCCCTAGGACATCTCTTATTTTTACACCATCTGAATTAAATTCCTAAGGGAAGAGAGTTCATTAATCCTAATAAGAGACCAATATTGTTCCAATTATGATTTCAAAAACCATAAAGAAGGTTTGTTCTTAAGCCTAAGTTAGCATTCTAGCCTAACTTTTTTTTCCTCAACTTAAGAATTTATAAGATTATCTAAGAGGAATTAGTTTTTTTGGTCAAATATTCTAGTTCTCATCCCTTAAGTAATATTTATAGATCCATTTTATCCAAACAATCATTTCCCTATCCTCTTTATCATTAGGACTTCATTTGTAATTCTAACGAAGATGATTCCTAGCCCTCCTTCATCCCTTAGTAACAACACAATGCTCTTCATCACTTTATCCATTGCTCCTCTTGAAATATCTCTTGAGCATATGAATTTCCTCATCATCTATTCCTTTGTTTTTGTGAAAATCTTTGGAAGTATAAATATGAAAACTACTAGATACAAAGGTTGTTAAGAATTGAGTTATCTTAAGCTTTATGCACTAGAACTAAGGTTTGAGCACTAATTTCAACGATCTAATAAACTTCCTTTATAATAACCTCTCTGAAATATGAATATTTGACTTTAATTATACACCTATATTTGATGTATTTTGCTTGATATTTTATAGCTTTGTTGTATTTTTGGTACTTAATTGTCTCCAACGCATTTATACGTTATAATTGCCTTTATGGACCAAAAAGACAACAATTTGGATGAAAATATGGCATAAAACAAAGTTTTGAAGAAATTAAGAGATACATGGTCGTGTATGTGTCCGTGTAAGTATTTATGCCCATGTAAAATCATGAATTTTGGAGTTTTTGAATATACACAATCTCTTAAACACCTGTATAGCAAATCATATATTTCTCAAAAACCCTAGATTTTACTACAAAAGGACATGAACAGAGGCAAATAAAAGAGAGCCAATTTTTACATCAGGTTTAAGGTGTGAAACATCTAAAGAGGTGATGATTTTGATCCAGAGATAAGGAAAACATAAAGTTAACATCAAAGGAGATATGATAGAAGGCTATATCCAATCTAAACTTGCAAGAAGATTCAATATAATAGAAAGGGAGATTTAGAATTATAAACTCTTTTTTTCTTAATTTTTCTGCAAGTTTATATTTGATTTCATTTTTTATTATGAGTAACTAAACATTTTTTAATGTCTAATTGTGATGATCCTTAGTTTGTAATGACAATATGCCTTAATATTTTATTCAATGCAATATTTTGATTAATTTATCGTGATGCAATTATGTGTTTTATGCATGTTCTAATAAATATGGAATATTAGTGCATGATTTGATTTCATATCATTAAGAATGAGAAATCCTTTGTATGAATAGATTTACCATAATTGAAAGAAGTTGATTGCAAACCTAGGGATAGGTCAATATAAATACTCTGGATTAGAGTCAAACCTAAAAGCATAATTCATAAATCAATCCTAGAAACTTTATTTAGAATGATTTGGTTAATTAACCTGTTGATTAGTTATTAGTAGTCTTAAGAGATTTATTAACATAAGATGGGAATTTTCACATTCTAATATTCAATAAAATAATTTCAAGATAAAATGTTAATTATTTAATGGTTTTTAGGGGGATTTATCACCTAGACACTAATCTTTGATATTGATTTTTCTAAGTAATTTCCTTGCTCTTTTGCATTCATTATTGTTTCCAATTTTAGTTTATTTGTTTAAGTTTTATTTTCAATTAAAAATCAAGCATTCAATTTGTAGGCTAAATAATATTAGAAAGGTAACTCTAGTAATTACTATTTTTGTGGCATCGATATGCACTTTCCTGTACTAACTACAACTATGCCGTGTACTTGTAGTTAATTTAATATTGCTATAACACAAAAAAATATTAATCAATTTTTTTTGTGCCATTGCTAGGGATGGTGATATTAGGAACATCTAGATTTTATTACTCTAGCCATTTTATGTTGTTTTGTTTTGTTTTTCTCTTTTATTTTATTTCAATTAAGTTTTTGTATTTATTTATTTTAATTAATTTTCTTGTATTTTATTATATTTGTGGCTCATTCAATTAATTATATTTTGAACTTCTCTACATTAATCATGTGCTTGTGGATTATTTTTAGGGATTAAGGTAATATCATAGCCACAACTCATAACAGATGTATGGAGTAGGTAGTAGTCTTACAGGAGTTATCATTACTCTTCCTTATGATTCATTTTGATTATACTAGGAAAACTTCCCTATGGTCTTTTCGAAACTAGCTTGGAAATCTATTAGATCTAAACTTCCCAGTTACGAATAGAAGCCTTTGTATGTTGATGTCTTCCATTAGAATCTTGAGAAATCTTTAACATCATCTCCTCCAAAATAGGCTTCTTAGATTAAGGTGTTTGTTGTTGGAATATCGATGAAGGCTTGTTTCTTATTTGGCCTGATTTCCCTATGAGAAGTTAGGGTGATTCCTTTATACTGGATTATAAGTGTTGTTATATCGACAATTCTAGGGTATAAGAGCATTCCCTAGATATTCCATATGCTCGAGCTACACTGATTGACAATTTTGGCCTTGATGCTTTAGCCAGCATACCTTGCACTACAAAACTTAACCTTGTGGATGCATTGTAAGTATACTAATTTTTCTACTCAATGCTTCCATTTGGTTTGCCAACTTAGCTACTGTGTCCACTTCATATACTTATGCTTGTTTATTGATTCATGCTTTAGACAAGCACCATTGGTAATTATTTATAACCATGTCATCAATAAGGTATTAGGCTACCTTTAGTTTCCTATTATTGATCATACCTCTAGCTGTTGCATCAATCGATTACCTTATTTTTTGATTTAGACTATTATAAAATGTTTGGATTTATATCCAAAGTGGTAGACCATGATGTGGGCATCTTCTTATCATCTCCTTAAAATGATCCCATGTATCATATAATGATTCAGAGTCAGCTTGGGAGTAAGAGGAGATGTCGTTCCTTAATTTAGCAATCTTAATTGGTGGAAAGCACCTCAATAAAAGCTTCTCTGCCACTTGTTCCTATATTGTCAGTGATGATCGTGGCATCAAGTTCAACCATTGTTTGTCTTTTCTCATTAAAGAGAATGGGAATAATCGCAGTCTAATGGAATCATCATTGCACTATTAATTTTAAGTGTATCACAAATCTCTAAAAATTTGACATGTGCACATTCAGGTCTTCATCTTTGAGGCCATCAAATTGGACAGATTGTTGCACCATCTGTATAATTTTGGGCTTGATCTCAAAATTGTTGGCATTAATAGCCAGCTTAACAATGCTAAAATTTGTTCTAATCAAATTCGATCTAGCATAGTCGAACATGGTTCTTGGTTGGTCTACCATGTTATCAAATTCTTTAGTATCTAATTGACCTCCCAAGTCTTGTATTTGATGATCTAGTTCGAACTCTCTCAGTTGTGTCCTACGAAAATTTATGTGCATTGTTTTCTTGATTTCTAGATATTTGTCTATTAAGTTGGCAGTATTACTCCGGGTCACAAACTGTTAGAGTAGTGCCCTAAAGGCAATCCCTTTAGCGCATTTTGTTCATAGTCATGTACAGACTTTGTGAATAAATAAAGAAAAGGCAAGTTTCATTTATTTGATGTTCATGAACTTTGTTTATGAATTGATTGTGATCTTTAATCAAATTAATGAAGTCCATGATATATGACATAGCATGAAGGAAATTATGATGATGTGATCATACTAC
>JAOTIZ010000001.1:8620678-8634307 GCA_027123425.1 Erythroxylum panamense
CTGATCTCTGCGTGGATACCTTTAGAGATAGTCTCTATTGGCTATTCAGGTTTGAGTTTTCATACCGATACCGGGATTCTGGGTTTCGGGAAGGTCCCGGGAATAAAAAAGTTTTGTTTCCGCTGCCTGAACATGTGATGTTCGTCCCGGGATTTTCCTACACAAACTAACTAAGAGTCAAAATTTATATAAAAAAGAAAACTTAAAAATTAATAAAATAAAATTTAAATAAAAATAAAAATAAAACATATTAGAATAAAATAAAAATCCTAGAGTAATCAAATCTTAGTATTCCTAATATTACAGTCCTTGATAACAACACTAAAAAATTGATTGACTTGAATTAGGTCAATATTTAAATTTACCATAAATGCATTGCATATATATAGGGACCACGGGCAAGTATGAGTCGATCTTACGAAGATTGAAATTACTAGTAGTTACCCTTTTTCTATTATCTATCCTATCAACCAAAATTTTGATTTTTAATTAAAAATGAAACTAAATAAATAAACTAAGAATTAAAATAATTTTGAACACAAGATAGAGGAAAGTACTTACAAAAATCAATATCAAATGATAGTGTCTAGGTGATGAATCCCCTAAGAATCATTAGATACTAACCTTTGATCATGAAATTATATTATTGATTATTCGACTGTGAAAATTCCTATTTTATGTTAATATCTTTCTCAAGACTATTAACAACTAATCCATTAGTTGATTAATATAAATCATGCTAGTTAAAACCCCTAGGATTGCTTTATCAATTCGTGAATTTCACTATCAAGTTTGACCCTAATCCAAAGGATTTATGTCAGCTTATCTCTAGGTCTATATGCAATTCCTTCTAATTATGGTAGATCTATTCATACAAGAGGATTTTCCAATCTCAAGCATATGAAATCAAATCAAGCACTAATATTTGAATATACTACAACAAGAATAAAACACATAATTGAATCATCATAAATCAATCAATATAATGGCATTAAATAAAAGATCAAAAACATATTTTTATCAAAAACTAAGGTTCATCACAACGAGGCACTAAAAATGTTTAGTTACTCATAGAAAACAAAATCAATAACAAATATGCGGAAAAACTAATAAAAAACCATAATTCTAAACCTCACTTTTGCTACTATTGAATCTTCTTGCAAGTATGGACATCATGTTGTTATCTAATAGATCTCTTCACGTGTTCTTTGTGATTTCCTTGTCCCTTGATCAGAACTATCACCTTCGATTGTGTCTCACGACTTAAAAATTGCTTCAAACTTGACTCCTTGTTTTCCTCTTCTAAAGTCCTTTTATAAAAAACTAAGATTTTTGGGATATACTTGATCACTTACACAGGCTTGTAAGAGGTGCATAATAAAAAATGCCTGAATTCACAAATTCACATGCGCAAAGAGACTTACATAGGGAACATGTATAGTGATTGTGTAAGTCTCAATAAACATGTAGATCTTGCTCCTCAACTAGCTTTTTAATTTAGATCCTCAAATCCTTCATTAATAGCCAAATTAGTCAATGGGATGCACTAAACCTCATCAAACCTATTAAAGTTATAGAGAAAAAGAGAACTATTCTCTAAATGAATGGTTAGAGAGCACTTAAACCTAATGGTAAGAATGGATTCCCCTTTTCATAATGCTTGGACATAGGTGGGCTTAATAGTAAATGGAGCTATTCAAGAATTTTTTTACCGGTGGAATTCTTCTTAAAGAGCTAATTAAAACATTCCTTTGTCTAGCTATTAAATCCCTTAACCCTTTAAATTCTAGTAAGTTCTAACTTATAGCTTATAATAATTTCTTCTACAAAGTTATATATAAGATTTTGACAAATAAGACGAAAGTTATGCTTTAATATGTTATTAGTGATAACCGATGTTCTTTTATAAAATGGAGGTATATTAGGGGATAAAATTCTCATTGCATAGAAGCTTATAAAGGGATAAACCAAAAAAATCACCATAAAAATGTGCCATTAAAGTGGACTTTAATAAATATTTTGATAGTATCAATTGATAGTTCATGTCGCGTTTGGATATCCTGATGCCTTTAGAAATTGGATCAAGTTATACATCACTTCCACTTTTTTTTAGCATGCATGTAAATAGAGTTTCTTCTATGCTTTTTAAGGTGGCAAGGGGAATCAAATAACGAGATCCTCTATCTCAATACCTTTTATTCTTTACATAAAGGTTTTTAACTCAATTGATAAAGTATAACATATCGAGGGACGTGAACTTTATATTCCACAATACGTGTAGATAGCTTAAGCTAACTAACTTATTTTTTACAGATTACTAGCTATTATTTTCTAAGGCTAAAACCAAATCTATAAAGGTTTTAATGTTAACCTTAAAACAATTTAAAATGTTCTTTAGCTTGATCGTCAACTATAAAAAGAGCCACATTATATTTGCTTTAACTGCAATTCATCATAAGGATAGGCTTAAAGCATTAATAGGTACAACCATCAAGAAACCCCCTCCAATGTTCTTGGCATTGCCTCTAACCTCAAGAAAATTGCAGTATAGATAGTGGTTATCTTTGATTGAGGAGATGCAGAAAAGAGTGGCATGCTAAGCTAATAAATGGGGAAGGTTGAGCGAAAGTAGGTATAATGCTAAATAAAAATGAGTAGATGTGTGCAAGCCCTTGGAAGAAGGAGGCTTTGGAATCAACCCCTTAAAAGTAAGTAACATAAATATGATGGAAAAAAAGATATGGCGAGTGATAGTAGAAAAGTATCTTTATAATTGAAATGGACGTATAGTTATATATTGAAGTGACTTAGTATATAGGCTCTTCTAAATAAAACCACACAGTTTTGGATTTCAGTTTAACTACTGAAGATGAGAAACTCCTTTGATTAAAACAATAGTTGTAAGGATGGAAATGGAAAATTAGCCTTTCGGTGGTATGATAATTAGATTGATAGTGGTGTTTTCATAAGGAACCAAGTTGTTTTGCAAGTTATAAGAAATATCCCAAGTCAGGCTAAAGTTTGCATTTACATAAAAAAAAGGGATAATTCCATGGTTTTCCAAGTGGTATAAGACATTTAATCCTAAAACATTCTCCTAATTTCGAATTGCAGGATTATTATAAATGAAATAACTAGCCTAAGGGCCACTTACAAACGAAGCTTATAGGGATTAGTTAGTACCAAAGGGCCCTATAATAGCCTAGTATAAGCTAGTATGGAACTAACATCTCATGCCCAGAACTTCCTTTCTTTTATGGCCATGCCTCTAAGGAATAGAATGAGTACTTTGGATAGATTACAATTTCTTTAAATCTAAGACACTTGTGTTCATTGCAAGGAAATGAATAAATATATGCCTCATTTATTATATGAATGTAGTTTCTCTAATGCAATATACAACACAGTCAAAGAACTCACTCATTGGAAAATCACCTTAAGTGCTCTCTTGGGCATTCTTCTATGGCCACAAAATAATAATGGCCTTACAAAAAGCATTATTACAGTTTACTTGATTGACCTTGGAACTTGCTTACAATTTTGTGGTATGAAAGAGATACTAGGCACTTCAGGAACCATGAGAGATTTAAGGAAGCAATGTTCGAAATCACCTTATTAGAAAGCAGCTTATTATTTGTAAAGAAGAAAGGAACTTTAATGAAATGATTGCTCAACCTTAGAGAATTGACTTATTGCACTCCCTAGATGCTTTAATTTAGAATGGACTACTAGTCTTGAATTTGAACTTGGATGGACATATAATCAGTAGGTGTTCTATTTTAGAACCTTATTTCTTTAGGATCTCTTTTATAACTTGTTATCCTTAATTAACCATATTATTTAATTTTTTCAGAAAAATTGTTTTAGGTTTGGATTTAGGTGATCAAGGAAGTTTTTATTTGAGTTGTAAGTTCACCTATGTATGGGTTTCTCTTTACCTTGGTAGAAAATTATAAAAATAGTTACTCTTGTGAAAAATAAGATTGTTATAAGAAGGTTCTTCTTTGTCTTAATGAAAACAAGAGAATTAGTGAAAATTCTAATAAGGGTCTTAGAGAGTAGATATAGGCAAAAGATGTTTGCCTAGCCACTATAAATTGGTTTACCTTTTTCTTACATATCCTCTTTAAATTATCGTTTAACTATTTGATTGATTTATTTAAATAATTTCTTTATCATATATTAATTGTTATTAAATTGAATTCATTGGTTAAAAAGTAATTTAAATTTTCTAACACCCAATTAATTCCTCTTTTGGGGTGTTATTAAGGGGCAACATGTTGAATGAATCTCATTCATATAAAAAATTGAATCATATAAACCTCAAATACATCCAAAGACATTAAATTTCATACATATCCAAATTGTTTATACACATACCCAATCACAAGTTTATAATACTCAAATAGTATCTAAATCATTAATAGTTTATACAATTCATAATATCATTATAAGCATAAGTGAAACAAATAGATACTAGGCCAAAGGTGCGACCTACACCTTAATGCTTCATTAAAGATCTAAGTAAGTTCCTACCGTTATCTCTAGTATCACTTTACACCCTAATATAACCAAAATAGTACTCATTATGGCCTGAATTGGAGGTAAAACTAGTGCCAAAGATATAGTAGAAGCTTATTTATAACCTTTATGATACATTAAGGTGAAAATCAATCTTTTAACCATTGTTTAAAGAAATCATTTTAAATATTACATCAACAACTAGTTAGTTCGCATTACTAAGTTGTGACATTAAATAGACTAAATTGAAAACCCATTTACTAGAAACTACCAAAAGTTTTTTTAGGATTTAGGATGTTATTAGTACCATCTTAAAAATGTTAAAGTGTAATGTGATAACATAGGTAATGTAGGGACTAACTTAGAGTTTATAGGAAAAGTTAAGGAAAAATTTGTACCTTTCACATAAATAGTATAAACACTCATTAAATAACATAAGTCATTCAATCGGTACTCATTGGATATATTGTGAACTATATAAAGGTAGTTGTGTGATTAAAACATGATTCATCACCCTAAAGATCTTACTTCTTAACTAAATTATCCATAAAAAATAAACTACAAATCTTATGACAAAGTAGATTTAAGAATTTGGCTACTCTTCTCCTATTTTTCTTTAATTGCTGGAATTCTGAATATTATCATACATATGCATTCCACTCCCTTACCATCCCTTCACTTAGTTGTATTTTAATGGCTTTAATTATAACAATTTCTCTTATCCATCTACTGAAGTTTGTTATCATATTTTATATGCCTTAGTGAGTGTGTTAAAAGATTCTTAATTTTCTTCCCTCTAAACCATATAGATACAGCAAGTTAGAGTTAACAACTTTAAGTCCCCTTTAAAGTTATACTTCACCTTAAACACCCATATGATGATGTTTTCCCACTCATTTCCTATGTAGACTTGATCGCATTGATGCATGATATGTCCTTATATTGTAGTTGATTAGTTACAATTAAAGAACAAATGATTTATAGATTCTTCCTCCTATTTATGAGGGGAAGATATATTGTTGATTTGAATACCTCTAATTGTATCTATTGTCTAAAATTTCTATTTCACATCCTTGGGATGCAATCTTATGTCTAAAGGTTTCTATTTCATATTAGATAAATGCAACTCTTGGAGAGGAAGGTTGAATAATTTTGTCCATGTTTATTTATAAACTTTATTGATTTATGAGAACTTACAACATTGGGGTTGTATGATGGTACATTTGACAAAATAGATTAGAATCCCCTTAACTGATAACTTTAAGCATTGATTGGCTTTAAATACTTGAGAATGTGGAAGGTGAGGAGTTCATACAAAAGGTCTTGATTATGCCAATTTTCAAACAAGGAAGATGTAGCATTCTCATTGCTAATGATGCATTTTATATTGTGGTTCATGATTTCTCTTCTTTTGAACATTTGAATTAATGTCCAAGAAGTACTTGAGGTTTAAAGCTCCAGCATGAAAGTGAGTGTGTATCCAACCTGTAAGGACATTTTTATCTACCAGAATTTTCCATATTATCTTAACTAAGAGCATGTTGTTAATGGATTTAACTGAGTTTAGCCCAAGCCTCCTTCCTCTTTAATGGCACAAACTTCTATCCACTTTACATTGGCATGTGCTATTTTGTTTGGATCTCTTATCCATAAGGAGTTTTTTACTAATTTTTCTATTGCCTTGATTATACTACGAGGATGGGAGCTCCAAAGCGCATGAATATTATTAAGGATAGAGGATATAGTTTGCAATCTTCTAACATATTAAAGGTTTTTGTTATTCCAACTCAACATTCCTCTATAAATAACATCAAACAAGGATTGACAATCTTTATTTGTGAGTCTTGTGGTTGCAATTGGAATCCTAAGATATTTGAATAGAGGTTTCTCAAGTTTCATACAACTATATTTTCCAAATTCTTAGCTTAGTTGAGATTATTTCCTAATACAAAGATGCTCCTCTTCTCAAGGTTGATCTTTGGACCTGATATATCACTAAATTGTTGCATTGTTTCCATATGCAATCTGATTGAATTTTCACCACCTCCACACAATAATGTGAAATCATCATCAAAGGATAAATGAGAGCTTTACTCATGGTAATAGGTTGCCCCTTTCTCTGGTATTCCTGTCAATTAATCGTGAAGAAACTATATGCAAACTACGAATAGGAAGGGATTCCCTGCCTTAATCATTTTCCTCCATTGAATGCCTGAATAATTTTGCCCATTAACAAAAAATGATAAATGATGTAGTTATGATCCCTTTGATGAAGGGCAGAGGATTCTAGAATAAAACTCCAAGCCCCTAAATCAAATATATTATGAATATTTATTTTCATTGTTCAACCATTGATAGCTTTGTTCTTGTGATAATCCTTGATCAGTTCTTGTAGTAAAATCATCTCCTATTCTCGTCCCACGAATAAAGGATCCTAGCTTGGATTGATAATAAAATTGAGTGTGCCTTTTAATCTAGTAGCAAACACCTTTCTAATTATCTTATAAATCACAATACTTTTGCAAGCTAATAGCATTAGGCTTCTTAAGTATAAGGCATGTATGGGTTATATTCAATTCATTGAGCAATTTACAATTTGAGAGTTATAGAATAGCTTTTGACACTGATCTCCCACTAGACACTATAATTGTTGAAAAACTAACACATCTGTTTGCCAAGATTCAAATTAAAGAGAGCTGTCTTAGTTCCCTTTTCACTGACTAGTTACTCTTTGATTGCTCCTCATTCATTCCTTCGACGATATACATTCATAGTTTCTGAAGAGAGAAAACAACATTTGCTGATATTGAAAATAACATTTTTCGGGTATACAATTATTCTATTGGCATTCTTCGTGGTCAATATAACATTAAAATTGTCTATGCTTATTGCATAAATTGTATACAAAGAATTTCTAATCTGTCAATTGCTCGGCTGGTCAGAATACCTGCCTGTTCCAGTTCAATGTAAAGAAATATAAATGAACTGAATGCCGAAAATAAAACAGTACAATTAGCTTTATTCGTTTTGGATACAACAGCCCTAAGGTTTCTTTCTCTTGGGACTTAAAATAAACTCATCGTCGTCATTCTCATTTATGATTTTCCTTTTAGCTTTTGCTTCACCGTTCTTTGGTGCCAATTGTTGCTTTTGGGAACTCTCAGGTTTGCTGGGAGGCTTGGAAGATTTAATAGGGGTTCCCATCCTTTGCATCTTTTGTTTCCTCTGTTTCCTCTCATATGCCTTTTTAGCTCTCTCCGGGGACAGCAAGCCATGTTCCATCATCCTGCAAGTCGTGTTATGTCAATCCTTGCTAATTAGATAGTGCAATCCGATATACTGGAAAGCATTTGAACCCTGGTGGTAGGTCGAGAGGTACTCGTTTCTCGTCGCCAGGCTTTCATGCTCCAGGAATTTTATTAAGCCTAGGTTTACGAATATGTAACAATACTATTCTTAAAATGTTAACCCCTTAGATATTCAACATTCTTCAAACTGACAAATAGATACTAACTTATATTTAAAATTCAATGAAAATAAAAAATTATTAGAATTTTATTTTTTCTGCTTTCTTCATTTTAGTTTTTCTTTCATTCTTTTCACGTATCCTGTTTTCTTCTTTTTCTTGTTTGCTTGTTCTCTTTTTTCCTTTTTTGTCAATCCCTGAATAAGAGAACAGGGGGAAACGACCGCCAACTAAATGATTGGGGATTGAGTTCAGAATTAATATGAACTGTCCAAATAGCAGAAAAGACAACACCTAAACAGCTGGCGGAAAGCGCCTGAAATAGGAAATAGCTCTGGCTATGGCTAGAAACTCTTATGACAGGCAGCTATGACAAACTGCATTAAAAGTCAGTCTGAAATTGGACAATAATACCGAAACTCGCTGGAATATGAGCAATTGAAGAGAAGTAAGAAAGAAAATGTGGCATAGAAGATAGATTGGCACAGAAAAAAGAAAAGAAAATCTTTCCAGGAAAAAACTCGTCAGAAATAAAGAAACAGGTGGGATCAGGCCGACTAAAAAGTTTAAAGAGACATCGACGACAAATAGAAGAAAAGAGGATTGAAATTGCTTTGCCATGTGAAATTGAAAGTTGACAAAAAGTAGAAAAGAAAATGAATATGTATTCTTACAATTGATTTTGAGTTACGTAATTATATACATCTTAGTACCGGAGAAAAATAGAAAACTATCTCTTATGATAAGAATCAATCTCTTAAGATCATACAACCTCTTACGACAAGAGCAATCTCTTAAAATCTTAGAATTTTTAGGATATAAACAAATTTACTTTTAAAAAACTTTGTATATAGTCAATATACAACTCAAAACTAACTTCCCCTCAAGTTGAGAGCGAGATGTCTTCCTCACAGCATAGAAATAATATTATGAAAACTTGAATTGTACAGCCCATTCATTAGAACATCAACCAGTTGGCTTTCCGATTGAACTTATGATATGTAAATGAACCCTTCCCCAATTTTTTTAATAAAATATCTATCAATTTCAATATACTTTATCTGATCATGCTAAATAGGTTTGTAAGCAATGTTGGCTGATTTATTATCAAATAAAGCTTCATACGACCTTCTCATTTAACTTTCAAGTCATTTAGAATAATCCTCAACCATAACAACTTACACAAACCTTAAGCAATTGCTTTAAACTCTAATTCTGCTGACGACCTAGCCACAACAATTTTATGTTCCTCCAAGTCACCAATTTCCTCAAAGGAAAGTACAATAACTTGAGGCTAAGCTTTGGTCTACTATAGATCCTGAATGGTTTGCATCAACATGGGCTTCTAGAACAAGATGATCGTTCCTCCTAAACTTAACTGACTCTCTTGTAGATACGAATCTCATGGATCATACATGAACTGACTAACAATGCTTACTGAGTGTGTTATGTTGGGTCGAGTATGAGCATAGTATATGAGTTTGACCGCTAGCCTCTAATACATCTTTCTACTAATAGTCAGTTCTTCATTCGCTTCTCCAATATTATGATTTGGGTCCATTAGTTTGCACCCAATTATTTCCTTTACGAAATCAATCACATACTTTTATTGAGATACACAAGTCCTTTGTGAAAAATATCCCACCTTGATACCAAGGAAGTATTTCAACTTCTAAAACTCCTTTATCTCAAATTCCTTTTCCTTGATCAATCATTGCTTCAATTCCCCTTTTCTTTTTTGTCATTTCTAGTCACAATAATATCATCAATATAGACTAGAAGTGTAGTCATTCCCGTTGCAGCTATATGCTTGATAAAGAGAGTGATCACCTTGACTTTGTTTACATCCCACATTTTAAAACTTTTAACTAATATACCAATTCATGCTTAGGGAGATTGTTTCATCCCATATAGAGCCTTTTGCAACCTACAAACTTTATTATTCACGTTTTCTTCTAAGCCCAGTGGGATGTTCATGTAGATTTCATCATCTAGATCTCCACGAAAGAAGAAATTCTTCACATCATATGCCAGAAGTTGCCAGTTGAAGTGAACTACCATGAGTAACAAATTTCTCAAAATATTAATTTTCGCCACCAAGGTAATTGACACCATAAGTTTGAGTGCACCTTTTAGCAACTAACCTTGCTTTATATCTCTCTAGTGATCCATCGGCTTTATATTTCAGTGTGAAGATCCATTTATAGTCAACCATGTTATTCCCCTTGGTTTATCAACAATCTCCCATGTCATATTCTTTTCTAACACATCAATTTCCTTTATCATAGCATTCCTACACTACCTTTTTGATAATGCTGCCTTAAAATGGTATTAAGAAAAGAAATAGTATTCAAACTTGCAATAATTTTTTTGTAGGCAGGTGTCACTTGTTTTGGTGACACAATAGAATAATGGTTACAGTAGCCTACATAGGATGGTGTGAGTCATTTGATGGTGTTTCAACTAATTGTGTATGTAAAAGAAGATCAAATCTTACTGTCAAACTCATTTCCATAGTTCGGGTTCAATTTCTGGACTGGTTTCAAATCTGAAACTGTTGCTCTTCAATAATAAACTTGTGAATATCTTAGAAAATGTTGAGTAACACCAACGGACACAAGACAAGACATGTTTTTTTGAATGAATTTAGTATTTAGTAAATATTCCTTCAGGCTTTCAAAAGCGTGTTGGCATCTTCCTGATAAATTGGAAATAAACCGTTGCATATTTTAATACAAACCTGCCTTGGAGAGATTTGAGCTCTTGCAGGTTTCTAGCTGGGGTCATTTCTTGAGGGGCCCTTTTTTTCTAGGGTCGACCTCTTTAGCTCTTTAATTGTTGAGAAACTCTTCCAGTTTTCCTGACGTGACACCAAAGGTGAACTTTTGGAGATTAAGCCTCAATTGGTACTGACGTAGACATATATAAGACTAGGGGCTGGAGAAAGTTTGGGACGGACACAATAGAGGCTAGATTTGAGTTTAAGACGGACAGAGGAAGGTCAAGTGGCTCAAAGACTCAAAAGTACTATCTTCCATCATTAATGTCCTTCTAAAGATAAAACTTGTCAAATTATGGTTTGTTTTTAGCGAAAGTGATACCTGCTGAGTTGTAGAACTTTTGTAAACAAAAAAAAAAGGGTTATGGCAATTGTTTGCGTTTTCTGTAGGTGAGTAACCTAGAAAGATACATTAAATAGCAGTACAACCAAATATCTTCGGAATAAGCATGTTTAAGGTTTTGAGTCGATATAAGAGGTACTAAGGTTTTTATATCTGCTGAGTTGTTGAATTTTTGTAAAAAAATAAGGGTTATGGCAATTGTATGCGTTTTCTGTAGGTGAGTAACCTAGAAAGATATGTTAAATAGTAGTACAACCAAATATCCTAGGAATAAGCATGTTTAAGGTTTTGAGTCGATATAATACGTACTAAGGTTTTTTATGGGACTTTTATTGTCTAACAAACATGATAGAAGTTATTTAGCATACGTGTGACACTTCGAATTGCCTACCCCTAATAGGATTTAGTAACATTCCTTTGAAGAACTAAAGCTCTAGTCGTATTACGTAAATGCTCATTTTTCTTGCCGACTATCCCATTTTGTTAGGTGTGTCAATGCATGACGAGTCATGCATAATTTCCTATTTTCGAAAGTAGGGTGAGAAAATATGATTGAAGTAATCTCTAGCATTGTCTAACCTAAAGCTTTTAATCTTAACCCCAAATTGTTTTGAAACACAAAATGAAAATTAGGAATAACAGTGTTAACATCAGATCTTTGTTTAAGTAAGAAGAACCATATTACTTGAATACAATTAAGGAGATAAACCAATGGCCCCCAAAAATATCAGGAATAATAGAGGGAACCTAGACATTACCATGAATCAAATGAAAAGAATGAGGACTTATTTTAGTACTAATACGAAAGAATATCCGAGTATGTTTTGCCAATTCAAAAATTTAACAATGAAAGATCAACAGCTAATCCTTTGAACCAATATGAAAATATGACTTTTAAATCTTTAAAAGACGGATGACCACGGTGCAAATGGTAAAGCTAACTGGCATCTTAGGAAGTACTAAGAAGTGAAATGGACGAATTATTTACGATTTTTTAGAAGATTTAAGATGATAGTGATTGTTCCTTCCCTTAGAAAGTCCAATCCTCTTCCCCTAGTTTTAGTCCTAAAAAACACAATAAGAATAAGAAAAGATTGCATAGCATTTAAGGTCATGTGTAAGTTTTTTGACAGACACAAAACTAACTAATAGGTTTAGCACATGTAGAAAGTTTTTTTAGACAGGGAGAACGTGTTAACATATACATCTACTTCTGCAAAATAGCTAAAGAACCATTGGCCACTAAGATCTTCTTATTACTAGGGTATGCAATATAAGTCTAAAGAAAACGAGAAGAGTGAGTCAAATACTTTATGGTATTGGAGTCAATTATCCAAGCATTGACATAATACTTGTTTGAGGTATTTATGTAAGAAATTAAAGGCTTGCTTGAAAGAGCTAAAGAACCAGCTCCAAATGGCTTCTTAAGAGATCGCAATAAATTCCTCAGTTTTTCAATCTCCTTACTATTAAAAACTCCTTTATTCAAACCTTCATTTCTCTTGGGAATCGCAATTTTGAATGCAAACATATTAGGTGTGGTAGAAAACAGAAGAATGAAGTCCAAAGAAAAATGCAGCAATGAAGGCTGCTCAAAGAAGAATTCCCAAGAAAAAAACCCTAATACCATGACACGAAGTAGAACAGGAAAATTATCCATCTTCTTCCAATTGATTTTGAGTTACATTATTATATACATCTTAGTATAGGAAACAAATAGAAAACAATCTCCTAGGATAGGAATCAATCTCCTAAGATCACACAATCTACTAGGATATAAAACAATCTCCTAGATATCGAGAACCTTTATAATAATAAAAAAAATAATTTCCTAACTAGAAAAAGAGTAAAAGAATACCAATGACAAAAAAATTACACAATTTTAATTTCATTATAAAACATATGTCTACATACGTAAAGCCAATGGAAATAAAATTTAATTATTAATTTATGTAAGCCACAATATATAATAAATTTCTATTTATAGGGTAAAGTACCTATCTCATCATAACTATATTCCTAATTAAGAAGATATATATATACACTATTTTAGTGATAAATAGTAAATCCCTCAAATATTTAACAACAGAGAATTGTTTAATTCAATGATAGATGAACAACACGAGGCTCAATGAACCTCCTCTCTAACAAGATTCAGCTCTTAGGTGGAGCCTTTTACTTTTCTCAGTGAATAGAAATTTATATATATCTTCCAAGAAGGGTGGTATTATCTCACGTTAATGCAGAGGATTTTGCGTGATAAAACTCGTATCTCATTAGAGAAGAGTTTGTCTACATATATACACAAGGAGTCCTACCTAAATAAAGAATATACAAAGCAAGAGATTTGTCAGCTCCTTTAATTTAAGTTTGACTATCTAAAAAAGAAAGCATATAAAATACATTAATTACATTAACAAATAAGGTAACTAAATCGGCAAGTTGGCAAGTGATTAATTACAATGATTGATTACCTGAATCTTCTGACATCCCCCCTCAAATTGATGCTGATAAGTCGAC
>JAOTIZ010000001.1:8634407-8648795 GCA_027123425.1 Erythroxylum panamense
TAAAATACATTAATTACATTAACAAATAAGGTAACTAAATCGGCAAGTTGGCAAATGATTGATTAACTGAATCTTCTGACATCTCATTGTATAGGTAAACAAGTAAATGAATTCATTGGGAGAAGTATGAAGCAGCTTTTACAATATTTCAAGATTCAGCTTTCCAATATACTAGAAAGAAAAGGATTGATCCCCATCTTATCTCAACAACTGACTAAAGTATTCACGTGCTTTGTAATAGCTTTCTAAGATAACAACAACATGCATTGGTTGAAGCCTCATTTTAGACCAAATAATATAACAAAAATGTACATCATCAAGAGATTCAATTATGATTGGAACGGTGGTGAGTGAAGTTTTGGTAGTCAATGTTATGACTTGATAGCAATGGCTAAGTGGCAGCACACCACAAAAGATTTTTACACTGAAATAAAAATCTATCTTCATTTCAGTGTAAAATTTGTCAAATTACTAAACATTATCGAGCATCTTTCCCAGCACAACCTTACAAAGCCACAAAACCTTTTGCTATAATTCATAATGATATTTAGGGACCTCCGAGAATAAATAGAAAAAGTTGGTTCATAACTTTTATTTATGACCACACTAGAATAACTTGGTTATTTTTACCCAATGGGAAGTTAGATGTTGAGAAGGAATTCCAAAATTTTTAAAACATGATCCAAACACAGTTTCAAATTAGAATTCAAGTTTTCAAAAGTGATAATAGAATACAATACACCAAGGTTTTAAACGATGTTTTTGTTGAAAAAGGTATTATTCATGAAAGCTCATGTACTAACACCCCACAACAAAATAGAATAGCAATAAGAAAAATTAAACATCTATTAGAAATTGCAAGATCTCTAATGTTTTCAACTAATACTCCTAAATACTTATGGGGTAAGGCTACGCTAACAGCTACATATTTGATCAATAGGATGCCTTCAAGAGCTTTAAAATTTCAAACACCTTTTAATTACTTTAATAAATTTTTACTTCATCTCGATTATCACATGATCTCCTTCTTAAAGTGTTTGAGTGTATTGCTTTTGTTCATATTCATGACAACAATCAAGAAAAACTTGATCCCAAAGCACAAAAATGTGTTTTTGTTGGTTATCCTTCCACTCAAAAAGGGTACAAGTGTTTTCATCCAATAACCAAAAGGTTTTTTATTTCCATAGATGTCACCTTTTTGGAAGATAAACCTTTTTTTTCTCTCACCTCGTCTTCAGAGGGAGACATATAGTGAAGATTTATTTTTTGATGTTTATGACAATGATGTAAATATTTTTCTATAATCCTAATTAATAAATTGATGGTGTCTCAAATAATGAAAATAAGGATTCATTTTCAATGCCTTTATAGATTAAATCTCAAGAAAAGAATGAAATGTGCGCAAGACAAGATGGAAATTGTTTTAAAGGGAAAGTCTTTTTGAGAAAATATCCAGAACGACAGAAAAGCACAAACAACTTTTAGCATGGTCAAAAGTCTAACCCAGAAACAAATCCCGAAATTGGAAACCAACTAGGTAAATCTTAGTTTGAGTATGTTTCTATTGAGTCAGTGTTACCTTAAACCAATATCTATTTTAGAGATAAAACCTTTGATTTTCCATTGCTCTTAGGAAAGGTTCTAGAACTTGTACCATATATCTTTTGTCTAACTTCTTATCATATCAAAGTCTATCTCCAACATTTCAAGCATTTACTTCTAAGTTATGCAATGTTTCCATTCCTAAGAATATACAAGAGGCTCTAAATATTCTTGAGTGGAGGGATGCAATGTCATAGGAGACGAGAGCTTTGGAGAAAAATAGAACATGGGAGGAAGTTGCTCTTCTGAGATAGAAAACACTGGTTGGATGTAAATGCATGTTCTTTGTAAATTACAATTTTGATGGATCACTTGAAAGATATAAGGTTTGACTCGTTTCTAAGGGGTTTACACAAACCCATGGATAGATTATTAAAAAACTTTTTCACTTGCTGCTAAGTTAAATACTGTGAGAGTGTTGCTTTCTATTGGAGTTAATCTAGATTGGACTCTACAATACTTGGATGCGAAAAATACCTTCCTAAATAGAAATTTAGAAGAAGAGGTATACATGGAGCCTCCCCCAAGATTTAGTGAAAGCATTGGAAAAAGGATATGCAAACTAAAAAAATCCTTATACAGGCTAAAACAATCACCAAGGGCCTAGTTTGAAAGACTCGTAAGATTTGTAAAATCTCAAGGTTTCTTACAAGGGGCAATTTAATCATATTCTATTCATAAAAACTTCTACAAAAGGAAGGATTGTGATTCTAAATGTGTATGTAAATAACATTATCCTCATTGGTGATGATTTTGAGGACATTGAAATTCTTAAAAAGATTCTCTAAAAGGATTTTGAAATCAAAGACATGGGTTATCTAAGATACTTCCTGGGCATGGAAATTGCTAGATCTAAGAAGGGCATAGTAGTCTCCCAAAGGAAGTATATCCTGGACCATCTAGAAAAAATAGGGATGAGTGGATGTAAACCATTAGATTCTCCTATGGAATTCAAGTCAAAGCTGCGTGAAGTTAAGGAAGGAGTTCCAGTAGATATAGGTTGATATCAACGAATGGTAGAAAAGCTAATCTATTTCTTTAACACCAAACCAGATAGTTACTTTGTTATCAATTGCTCAAACCTTACTAGTTGAGATGAAGGTTTGCAAAAATATAAGTTGAACAAATGTGTATATTATTTTCTTAACAGTCAATACATAGGTACAAGTATATATAGGAATACAAGGAGCTATTTTAGGAAACTAACAGTTGTACATAATATTCTAATTGATCTAATTTAGTTAACTTTTAGGAGTCATTAGCACCTAAGAAATATCCACCAGGATATTTCCCAACACTCTCCCTCAAGCTGGCTTGTAGATGTCATCCATAGCTAGCTTAGTAACCAAAACACTAAACAACCTCTTGTGTAACCCTTTTTTAAGAATATCAGCTACCTACTGTGAGGTCAATATATAGGGAACACAAATTAATCCTTTTTCAATCTTCTCCTTAATGAAGTGCTTGTCAACCTCAACATGTTTTGTTCTATCATAAAGGGCCGCGTTGTGGCCAATTGAAATTGCAACCTTGTTACCACAATACACCTTCATAGGAACTGAAATAGGAATTTGCAAATCCTCCAATACCTTTGTAATCCATAAAATTTCACAAATTCCATGTGCCATTGATCAGAAATCAACTTCAACATTGCTCCTTATAATAATACTTTGCTTTTTACTTCGGCAAGTTACCAAGTTACCACCAACAAATGTGCAATAACCTAAATTTTATCTTTTATCAGTAGCACTCCCTGCCCAATCAGCAATGGTATAGACTTCAACTACAAGATTGTTCCGCTTACGAAACTTTAAACCTTACTCGAGAGTTCCTTTTAGATACCGTAGTATCCTATACACAACATCCAAATGTTCTTGGCCTGGTGAATGCATAAATTGACCCACTAAGCTCACAGAAAAAGCTATATCAAGTATGGTGTGTAACAAATATATTAGTCTCCCAACCAACCGTTGGTATCTCTCCTTAACAATGATATTTTCAAGTTAAGCTGGGCTAAGATTCACACCTGTTTCAACAAGTGTATCAGTTGCCTTGCAGCTTAGCAATTTGGTCTCATTCAACAGATCTAGTATATATTTCCTCTGATTCACAAATATACCTTCTTTTGATCTAGCAAACTCCATTCCAAGGAAGTATTTGAGGGGTTCAATGTCTTTAATTTCAAATTCTTTGGCTAATTTCTTCTTCAACTATACTATTTTAGATACATAATCTCCAATTAAAATGATATCATCCACGTAAACAATGAGGATAGATAATTTACCTGCCTTGGACCACTTGTACAACAATGTATGATTGGCTTAACTCTAACAGTAACCATAGCTCTTTACAACCCTTCCAAATCTATCAAACCATGCTCTAGGGGACTATTTTAGGCCATATAATAACTTCTTTAGCTTGCACACCTTATTCTTCCCATAAGTATCCTCAAACCCCAGAAGTAGGCTAATAAATACTTCTTCTTCTAAGTCTCCATTAAGAAATGCATTTTTGATATCTAGTTGATGTAAAGTCTAGTCAAAATTTACAGCCAAGGATAACAATACCCTAATAGTATTTAGCTTTGCAATAGGAGCAAATGTCTCCTAGTAGTCAATACCATAGGTTTGACTAAACCCCTTAGCAACCAGCATTACCTTCAACCTTTCCACACTACCATCAACCTTGAATTTAACAGTGAATAGCTACTTGCAACATACCAGCGTTTTATCTCTAGGGGAATTAACAAGTTCCCAAGTTCCATTCTTCTCAAGTGCATTTATCTCTTCCATAACCACTGATCTCCAATCTAGATCTTGAAGTGCTTCCTGAATGTTCCTTGGTACAAACAGGTTAGTGATTTTAGAGATAAAGGAGTTGTGTTTGTGTGCTAGTTTTCCATTAGATAGGTATTTAATATGAGATGGTTGGTACAAGCCCATTTCCCTTTCCTAAATGCTATGGGTAGTTAATTATCAGCAGAGAAATCAGTAGAAACATCAATGATAACTTGTGGGTCAACAAGTATAGTTTAATCATTACTAGGCAATAGCAGATGGGTGACCTGAATTAGAGTTGTTCCCAGTTCATTCTTTGAGGAGTTTAAGAGGTTGTGTAGTGTTGAGGTAGGCTATTCTCTACTTCTTAATTGAGTCTCTCTTTTAGTATAAACACGAAGCTCAGTATTTCGTTCCTTGGGAACAGACAGTGGTATTTCTCCCCCTGTGGTTGAGCTAGGATTTCCTGGCATGGACATATTAGGAGTGCTTGCTTTGCCTTCATTATCAGAGATTATATTGTGATCAATAATGATTGTGGGTAGGGGGTTGGGGGTAATAGTAACATCCCAAAAATTTTCTGCTTCATTAGAGTTCTCTCCCTGAGGATTTTTTTTTTTAATGTTCTAGGAATGTGACATCCATGGACACAACAATTTTTTGATAAGGGGAAGAGTAGACTAAAGTCGATTCTCAGGAAAACTTCGTTTAAACACATCTAAGGGTGTAGCATAATGCAAAACACGGCTGGGCATTCGATTGATTAAGTATGTTGCAGTCAAAACAGCCTCATCCCAAAGGTATTTTGACACACTCATAGCAAACATAATGGTCCGAGATACTTCTAGTAAATGTTTATTTTTTCTCTCGACAATGCCATTTTGTTGAGGGGTGTTAACACAAGTAGATCGGTGAATAATGCTTTTAAACTTAAGAAATTTTCCAAGGACTTCACTAAAATACTTAGTACCATTGTAAGAGTGAAATATACCAATGTGTGTGTGAAATTGAGTTTCAATCATGGTATAAAAGTTTTGAAAGATTTGAGCAACTTCAAATTTTTCACGCATCAAATAGGCCCAACATAATCAAGTATGATCATCGATAAAAGTTACAAATCATTTTTTTCTAGAAAGAGTTTTAACACGGGATGGACCCAAAACATCACTATGAATTAAGAAAAACGGTTTAGAGGGTTGATATGGTTTTGTAGGATAAATAGTCTTATGACTTTTGGATAAAATGCAATGCTCACAATAAAATTTTGAACAATCCAAAGATTTAAACAGATGAGGTAATAGTCTTTTGTGATACGAGAAACTAAGATGTCCTAAATTATTATGCCAAAGTAAAATCTGTTCTTTAGCAGGGGTAGAATAAATACTACTTAAGCAATGTAATGGTACAATTCAAAGGGAGACCAATGTTCAAGGGAAGAATTTTGATGGACGTTTAGATAGACCTAATTTGTTGAGATACTCAAACAAGAATAGGTCTGAAGAAGTCATCATGCTTACTACCCTGCAAGAATCCTCGGGTGAGTTATCTTCTAATTTTGATTTAAATTTACCCATTGCTCAGAGAAAAGGGGTCAGGTCATGTACAAAACATTCCGTTACTAACTTTGTCTCTTATAATTCCTTGTCTCCCTCGTATAGGGCCTTTTCCTTTTCTCTTTCCTCTATTCCTATTCCATAAGATTGGAAGGAAGCTATCACATATCCAAAATGGGAAGAACCTAAGGTAGAAGAAATGAAAGCTCTCGCTAAGAATGAAACCTGGGAACTAGTTACTTCTCTAAGCAAGAAGCTAGTTGGCTGCAAGTGGGTGTTCACAATAAAAGTCAAAGCTGATGGTTTGATTGAAAAATTCAAAGCCAGATTAGTGGCAAAGGGATTCACTTAGACTTATGAAGTTGATTATCAAGAGACATTTGCACATGTTGCCAAAATCAACACAATCAGAATCTTACTATCATGTGCATCTAACTTGGATTGGGATTTGCAGCAATTTGATGTGAAAAACTCATTCCTACATGGAGACCTAGACGAAGAAGTTTATATAAAGATTGCTCCTAGTTTTGATAATGAGATAAATCAAGGAAAGGTGTGGAGATTGAAGAAAGCCTTATATGGGTTGAAACAATCTCCTGGAGCCTAGTTTAATAGATTCAGCAAAACCATAATCTCTTTTGGGTATCAACAGAGCAATGCTGAACATACCCTCTTTATGAGACGCTACAAGGGTAAGATCACTCTTCTTATTGTTTATGCTGATGATATAGTAATGACAGGAGAAGATAAAGTAGAAATGGCTCAGCTGAAGAAGCTCTTGGCTCAAGAGTTTAAGATCAAGGATCCTGGAAAGTTACAATACTTCTTGGGAATTGAAGTTGCAAGATCAATAAAAGGAATTTTCATTTCTCAGAGGAAATACATTCTAGATCTTTTGGATGAAACTGGTATGCTGGGATGTAAACCAACAAAATCACCCATAGAAAGCAATCATAAGCTGCAAACAAGAACTGAAGAATCAGTTGATAAAGGTAAGAGATTGGTTGGTAGGCTTATCTATCTTTCTCACATCAGACCAGACATTGCTTATGTAGTTAGCTTGGTGAGCCAACTTACGCATGATCCTAGAAAATCTTGTCAGCAGGCTATCTTTCGCATTTTGCAGTATTTAAAGTCAACTTCAGGAAAAGGTCTTTTTTTCTCAAAACATGACCATTTTCGAATTGAAGCTTTTACAGATGTAGATTGGGTCGGATCTCTAAATAGCAAAAGATCCACCTCTAGTTATATCACACTTGTGGGAGGTAACTTGATCACTTAGAGAAGCAAGAAACAAAGTGTGGTTGCAAGATCAAGAGCAGAAATAGAATACATAGTTATGGCTCATGGTGTTTATGAACTTTTATGGCCACAGAAGTTGCTAGTAGAGTTGAAGTTGGCTAGAGAAGACAGGCTATCATTGTATTGTGATAACAAAGCTGCAATCAATATTGTGTATAATCCTGTTCAATATGACCGAACGAAGCACATTGAAATTGATCAACATTTTATCAAAAGAAAAGTTAACTGATGGTGCCTTGAGCTTGTTCCATGTAACATCAAAAAAAACAACTAGCTGATGTTTTCATAAAAGGAATCAATAGTAGAGCCTTTCATATCATAGTCTGCAAGTTGGGCATGTGTAATATTTTTGCACCAACTTGAGGGGGAGTGTTGATTATTATGTATACTTAGTATAATTAAGGGTAGAAGTGTATTTTTCCTATATTAGGTTAACTATATAGGTTAATTGTATATAAACCTTTGTATTCTTACGTTTAACGTAAGTGTGTTATAATAAACATTATTATTGCTTCCTCAAAATCTACAATTGCCCGTTATGGCAACCTTCTGTATAGGTTCAATCGTCTATGGATTGACCATCCTTTCATATGGTCTAGCCAAACTTACCGTGCTCTACTTCTACAGCAGTGGCACCTCTTCTTCAATTGATTGATTAGAATCTTTACGCCTACATATAGAAGGTGCTTAGGTACTTGGTGACATTGAGAATTTGACAAGATGATCATGACATGGAGTGTTTAACAATGAGAAATGATCATAGTGTGAAAGACAAAGAAAAGCAAAAGGAAGTGAATTCTTTGGGAAGTCCTAAAGCTGAAACGATTGAACAAGAAGTTGAAACACCGAAACAACAATTCCAAATACAAGAATATCAAGCGGAAACAACAAGACACAGACTGAAAGAATAGGACAACAAGCTAAAATAATGGAACAAGGAGGTGAAAGATTAACTTATAAGTTCTAAGGATTTCAAAGCTTGTTGGCTCAAAACATAATGATATCCTTAGTGATGAAAAACCAACAAATAAGATTGATGAAGATTATGCCATGGAGGGTGATGAAGAAGAAACAAATTTGAATGAAAATGCAAAATCAACACCACATATGAATAAAGGAGAAGATGTGAGTGCACTTTCAAAGTCAAAATTTAGCAATGACGACAAGTTAAAGGATTTGACTACAAGAAGCAACAATCTATATGTTTTTGACACCTATGTGGTAGAGAAGCCATGTGGTTTTGTTATGGAACCATTTGGAAATACAATGGTCAGACTTATGATGTCCACATTGCTTAACTATTATTCAAAGAGGTTGTAAGTCTTAATGGATTACATTTAACCAGTGTCTCTGGTCATGATGTAGAGTTTATGAGCTATTTTTGGAGAACTCTAGGAAAAATATTGAATCATAAGCTTCAATTTTCAAGTTCTTTCCATCCCTAAACCATGGACAATACAAGTGGTGAATAGAAACTTAGGGGACTTGTTAAGATGCTTCTCAAGGAGAATGTAAATAATTAGGACCTAATTCTTCCTAATGGCAAAATCTGCATACAACAGTTCGATAAATAGGTTAACTAGCAATAGTCCTTCTGACATTGTCTTGGGAATTCAACCAAAAAGCTTATTAATCTAGTTCCTTTGCCACAAACAACGCGATTTGGTGCTAAAAATGAAGGTTTTACACAACACATGAGAGATATCTTTGATGAGGTACAAAGAAAGATCATAGCCAACAACTTGACTTACAAAGCATGTTGATCACCATCGTTGATTTGTGGAATTCAATGAAAGGAATATGGTGATGGTAAGAATTCATCCAAAGCATTTTTCAAAAGGAAAATATAAAAAACTTCATTCACAGAGTGTTGAATCTTATATGATTCTCAAGAAGATAAGTGCTTGTGCTTGTGTTTTGAAATTACTTTTAAATGTTGCAGGATTAACTACTTATCATGGACACGATGCTACATAATCTCTAATTGCAACTATCAAAATTCTAGTCATTCCTCAAATTGAAGAAGAAATAGAGGATGTTCTTGATGAACAAATTGTAACCAGTGCATATCAATGGTTTCTTGTCATGTGGAGAGGACGATCAACTTTTGATAGCACTTGGATTTTAGAATCTAAATTTGAGAAGTTGAATTCATACTTATATGATCAATATTTGTCACATTCTACGTCAAGGATGATTTCAAACAAACTAGTGAGAATTGATATTGAAGAGCTTAGAGTTCATAAAAGAAACAAAAAGAGGACAAATTAATCAACCACAAGCTTTAATTTAGTGGGATAAAGAGTGGGAGTTGAGGTGACAGCAAACACAACAATTGCTAAAATTTAGTTTATGCTAAGTTTTCGTATTATATAGAAGTAGTCATAAGTTAGATATGTTATCCTAGTTGCTTAGAACTTAAACCTATAGAATTTTAATTATAGTAGAATTCAATTTTTTTTAATATATTTTAGTTAGGAATCTCTTTCCTATTAGAATAAAGGTTTTAAGAACTTTTCTATAAATATGTATGTACTCAAACCTTCAATAAGAAGAAAATTCTAATTGTTTTACAATAAGGGTTTTTCTACTATATGACTAGGTACATACAGATCCTTTAACCTCCTTTTGCAAAATGTAGTAAAGATATCAAATCTACTATCTTCTCTAAAATATCACCTTAGAGAACCAACTCTCTTAAACTTTTGAGAATGCTTATGACTGTAGCGTTGAGAAAGTTATTAACGTGGCAGAATTATCTAAAAATTGCAAAACATAGAACAAGCCAAAAGAGTGATAAAGAAAGGTCATCAGAGACCTATTTTTACATAAACTCCTAAGATGTCATTTTAAAGATGAATTTTATAATATTCTGACTAGCTTGTCACGTTGACTAGAAAGCACAAAAACAAAAAATCGAACGATTACACTAATCTAGGAACCTACGACTAGGTGAGAGACAATATGGAATGCTGGAACAACAATGGACGATGTTGACTCAACGATAACAATAACAGCAGACAAATAAATTTGGTGACCTCAAGATTTTCTATAATGATTCTAACAACTAAATTAGGAATGCCTACGTCATGAATATAGGCAATTCGCAAGAGTAGGAAACTCACCAAAATTCTGCCATTTCACTGCTTGGTATCTGTTTGGACAAGGATTCATAGAATATTCTAAGTGGTTCTCTCTGTTAGAATGAAGAGAGGGGTAGAAATGAAAAAGGGAAGGGAATAGTTAAACTCAAGAATATTGATATTACGCTATTTAATGCATCACAAAGAACATTGATAGAATTAACAATGTGAAGGTCAAAACCTCGTCAGGAGGATCATATTTCTGGCCTGGCAAGGAGTAGACTTTTTTCTCTCTCACTTTAGTGGTCTTGGACGTTGTTTTGGTTTTAGGTGAACATGGTGTTGATTTTGATTTTACCTTCAAATCCAAACACAATGTTAATATTATCATAATCAAGATAGAAGGAAAGCACAAGATCAAAATTCAAGAATGGCAATACATAAAGACCACATAGATGGAACATTAATCAATTGAATCCTTGAAAATTAACATAATTCAATATTTAGACATAATGCACCAAACATAAACCAACAAACTTATTGCAGATTAGACAGATTCAGTCAAGTAGACAAAGCAGCCAAACCATCCAACAAACTTATTGCAGATTATACAGATTCAGTCGACTAGACAAAGCAGCCAAACCATCCACTCATCTGACTGACTCAAATTATTTTCATTTAACAAATATACCATAGAAACGCAAAATTACCGAATTCAATTAATCCATTGAATAAAATCAAAGATTAATTCAAAGAAATGCAGTCCGGGAATTGGGAGAATATATTTTGTAATTGAAATTTTACGAACAAAGAAAGGAATCAAAGTGACACAAAATGAATGAACAGAGCCAGAAAATTTTGAGGTGGGTACCTCTGTTTTAGGTACAGTAGGGGCAGATTCAAACTTAGAATCAGTTGGGTGTTTGATAGAGCCGTCAATCTTCCTACTCTGGACAGACGAATCAACCTTCGAAGAACCATCTGGATTATTGCTAGGCTTGACCCTCGCCACACTTTGCTTGCTCTCACTGGCCATTCGTATCAAAATATGTATCTATCAATAGCTCATCCTCTATGCTCTTATTTGTTAATGATCTCATCAATCATTCAGACAAACAAACGACCCATTTCCTTGGTTCAAAGAATTCATGAAACAGCAAGAAACATGGAAAAATGAAAAGAATGGAGAAAGAATAGGATTTGAAGTTTTTGGTGGGTAATGCAGAAACAAGGTGCCAACTTTGCCTCTTAGCGGTTCACCAACTTTATGGTTTTGATTTATATGACATGTCCTCTGGTACCAGCCTACCAGGACCTTGACTTACGCCTTTTTAATTCTGACGTGGATGAGTTTGAAGAGAAGGAAATGAAGGACAGGAGCGTCATTTCAGAAAGCTCTGTGAAATTACAAGCAATCACAACTTGCCATAGAAAACAAAGAAGTGCAGATCTGTTCAAGCCGACACGGATCTCACAACAAAATCCAATGTTTTAAAAGTCCAGACGGACATCAAACCTCTTAAAAAAGGGTGTAATTTTTAAAATTTTAATTGATATTAAATAGTTAAAAATTACTATATGATAAATAAAAATTATATTTTTAAAAAATATAAATAAGTAAATAAAATCACAACAAAATCCAACGTTTTAAAAGTCCAGACAAACATCAAACCTCTAAAAAAAGGGTTTAATGTTAAAACTTTAATTGATATTAAATTGTTAAATTTTAATATATGATAAATAAAAATTATATTTTAAAAAAAATAAAGAAATAAAATATTTTATTAAAATAAGATACACTAATATTTATTATGCATAATAAGTTAACAATAAATCTAATAATTCAAACTAAAATTAAGTTTAATATAAATTGTAAAATAATAATAATAACAATCAAATTTGTTTCTGTTATGTTTCATCATCGTCAAAAGTTTCATATTCTCTAATACTATATTAAAGACTCGTATACCACACTTTTATCCAAAGTATCTATAATACTACCTTCTTATATATTCAAATAAATTACAAATTAATAATATATAATATTATTATCTAATACATTATTCTTTCAATATTAAATATGTTCACTGTCGATAAATGTTCTTAATTTATTCGACATGATATCTTTTCTAGTTCATCATAATCAAGATCATGCGGTGGTTATTCTTCTTCATTTCAAAAATTAGTATACTCGATACAATTAATATCAACTGAATTCTCTTTTAATAAGTGCTTTGGATATATAATAGAAAATTTATAAAATTAATAATAAAAAGTATAATTAATTTAAAAATAAATTTTAATAAATAAAAATACCTAATTTTTATCCTTAGATTATAAGATATGTAAATAAGATCATTGAGTCTTTGAAGTTCTAAGCGATTTCATTCTTTCATATGATACACTAAGAAAATGCTCTACTTATGTTCACAACATGATGTAGTAGTTATTTGACTGAAAATTCTAGTAACAAGTTTTCTTAATATTGAAGCACTTTCACTAAATAATCTCCACTACTCATTTGCATAAAATTTATAAATATAAAAGATATACTATTAATAAGAAACTTACTAGGTTGTATTTTTTCATCATAAGTTCTCTCTTTTGCAGAAGATCTAGCTCCACTGTATAAGTAATAAAGATTGACGAAGTAAGTTGCTCAATGAATCCTTTGAGTAAGATATTTATCTCACTGTCGATCAAGAATATATGTATAAGGCTTGTATAATTTCTTCCTCTTTTTAAATTGATTAATAATTGTTTTACAAACTTTATACATTCATAGCTTCTTATATGAGTTTACTTTTTAAGCAAGTTTTGTATCTAATAATAAAACTCTTAATACACCGTAAGTATATGGATAATATCTTGCAGTATAAGAGGTTATCTTTCCCACGAGAATTATGCAATAGTTAACAATTTGAACTTAACTTTGTATAAGGTAACACAAAATTGATTTGAATAAAATTAAATAATATAATTTAAAAATAATAATAAAATAAAACAATCAAACAAGAGATGCCAATAAAAATTAAAATTGATCAAGATTGAATATTTAGAAACTATTCTTTCTCTATTTCATTCCCTTAGTCTTATTAAATCAATTTATGTGTTTGATCCTAGATTGCCTGTAACACCCCACTCCCGTCTGACACACGACGTGGACCCTTCAGACACATGTGCACATGCCCGATAGAAATGGTGTGTTAACCATTTCACCTTCACCATATCACATGGCATCTTAAGTAAAACCATAAATAACTCATTGTCTGAAAACCAAAATTTTCCTCATTTCATTTCTCAAACTATAATTCACACTGTAGCATTAACTATCATCCATATTTTACAATGTCAACCTAGAGTGTCTACAACTCAGTCTACATAATACGCTACATACATAAGGAAACTAAACAAAAATTAAAACAAACTATTTCTTCGGTCTCAGTTGACTGAGCTTTGAGCCATATCTGAACTCCAAAAGTTGTACAAAATCGCTTCTATGCAGTTTTAGAAGCTAGGTCATCACTCTCTCGAACCTGAAATTGTCAACGTTGTAATTTTGATGAGTTTTGCGAACTCGAACCCAATAGAGTAACCATCCTCAATGGTTCATTCTTGTCATACAACACAATATATCACATTATCATGTAATTCACATCAACTTGGTCACATCAAGTAATATTATGAATCACTTGTTCACAAATCTAATAATTCAAACACAAGTTCATACCATTCATTATCACATATTCATATAAGGGAAGTCATCATAACAATGCAGCTATTCAATTTATTCATATCATATTTGAATGCAATGTTTATGAGACTCAATTCATTTATTACGTTGTTGTGACTGTGTGCCTTTTTCACTATCCCGTATCCGTTGTAAATACCGAGCTCTTTAAACACATTGAGCCTTATGCTCTAATCATGAATGTCTAAACTTTAATCTCTTTTTTTACTGGAAACATCAGTCACAACTGCCTTTATGTTACATGCATTGAAATTGTTGGGCCCGGGTACCATTTCCTATCCCGAGGCGACCGCTCGGGGTCGTCGAGTAAGGACTGCGCG
>JAOTIZ010000001.1:8678060-8694059 GCA_027123425.1 Erythroxylum panamense
AATAATTGGGTTATAGGCTTAATGAACTTTTTATAATAAATGCTTTCCAATGACTTCGATTTTGTGTATAAATTACTATTTGTGATATGTTTAATTTATATGTGAAACTCTTTGATTGTGAATTCATGTTGAAATGATTTGAATACTGATTAAGGTTGGATGCCGCAGTATAACCCGCAAACACACGCCGCGGTATAACCTGCAAACACCTACAGGTAGGGTGTGGGGTCTAACATTAAAAGGCGCCTTTTAATGTTGGGCCCGTGTTTTGCGTACTCACTGGGCTTGTGTCCCCGAGTACTTCAAGTTTGCACGTGACCCACACACTAATTAGTATTGTCCTCTTTGGTCAGGATTCGAACCCCTGACCTCAAGATTTTGTTACTATCTAGCAGCACGCCTCTTACTATTGAGCCATCAGTTACTGTTGATAGAAGTTAGAATCATGCAGTACCTTTGGATGGGTTTTTCAGCCTCTTAGAGACTGATTTGATTTTTACTTTCTTCATAGAAAATGTAGATTATCTTTTCCCCTTTCCAATGAGGTATAATTTTCAATTATTGGAGTTAGGAATAGAAAGTTACGGGGTTGAGAAGATGACAGTTACTGTTCATTTGGTAAGGTTTACTGTTCATTGGTGAATATCTAGGCAGTAGCTTTAAGAGTGTTTTTACCATTTTAAATGATTGAACTGATTTTTGATCCCTTCATGAAACTTGTAGATTATCTTTTTATCTTTCCAATGAGGTATAATGCACCATTTTTGGACTTATGTGTTAAAATATATAAATGTCCGAATTTCAGTCATTTTGTGGACAATTAAACTTTAGAGGCAGAAACTTTGAAGCCAGTTTTGATCCCCTTAATGGCCAAATTAGTTCTTAAATCCTTCTAGGAAATTTTAGAGCTTCTTTTTACCTTTTTATTGATACCAAATTTATGAATTTTGGACTTCGGGAACAAAAGTTATGATTTTTGAAATTCGGAAATTTTCTAATGCTCCAAATTTCATCCTTAGACGTGGCCACGTCTAGTCTCTAAATCTCTTAGGCGTGCCCACGTCTAATCCCTGAATTTTCGACCAGATTGAAAATTCTAGATTTTCTTTCCTTTTTCCTCACGTTTTTAATTTTCTTTCATTCTCTAAATTTTCCTTTTTCCAATTTTAACCTACTCCCACTCTTTAGCTTGTAACTTTTTCGTTTCACCTCCAATTTATTTGATTCTCGAAGCATTAGTTTTCTTTTTAAAAAAATTTTGCTACCCCTTTTTGGTAAATTTAGAGCTTTCGGGTTTTAGTGGGAATTTACGGATAATATCTAAGAGAGTCAATTGTGTGACGATATTGAATATATTTCCGTTTTTGGGCGTTTATCCGATTAAGGAGATTTCTGATTCTATTTGACCTAGAGACATGGAATTTCATTTTAGCTTAGGAATCGGATTTTATTATAGGCCCTAAGCAGATCAATTTTATTGGAGGATAATTAGGGTGCATTTATCAAGATTTGTTCGGATGACATTAAATTAAGTTCGATTGAGTTAATTTTTGTGGTGAGGAATTCCACCTTCGTGAGATGCGCGTCCAAATGTCACGTAGGACGTCAGACACGTGTCTCTCCGGGGAGGAGTTCCAACAACCTTCGTCTGCAACTGCTTCTTGATTCTTGCTTCTTGAATCTTGCTTTTTGAATCTTGAAAGAAACGGTTAATCAGTTGAGTTCTGTAACTAACTCGACCTGACTCTTACGTCTGCTTTTCTTTCTTTGTCTGCTTTTGATTCTGCGTCTGTTTTTTATTCTGCGTCTGCTTTCTTTTCTGCGTCTGTTTTTTTATTATTATGCGTCTGCTTTTTATTCTGCGTCTGATTTTTAAACTTCTCCGTCTGCTTTTTCACTTCGTCTGTTCTATATTTCTCCGTCCGTTATTCACTCTGCGTCTGCTTTTTACATCTTCTTTGTTATTCATCAAAATCATATATATGTAAAGTCATTTTGACTCAACACCATAGGTTGCCTAAGTGACATCATCCCTAGCGTTGTTTATCGCGTCGAGCGACACCTGTCATCGTCGCTATCGACGCCCACTAGTGACATCACAGGCGACCCATTGGGTTGGTAGATACCAACAGATGGGTGATAATTGCCCATCTTGTCTATGTACATATAAGGCAGAACACAAAAATTATTCTAGAACACATTGATTCATGGATGAAAGTAATCATGCATAAGCAATCGTAATAATGGGCCGAAACACAAACACAAAGACGCACAATATAACACAGTAATCGTAAATCAATTTGTTCACTAAGTAGTGGGTAAACGGAGAAATAAGTTTAGAAGCCAGAATATGCGTATATATAGAACACATCATATGTAAGCATTCTTCAATATTCCAAAAGCAAAACAAGAACAGCCGTGGAAACAATTTTCAAAAATAAAATCTAATATGGGGGAGATGTGTAAGGAATTTATAGCACAAGGAGAATACAACACTTGCATTATACGTTCTTGATTCAAAATTCTAAAAGACATAATTAGATGTGGCATAAATTAATCAATTTCCAGAAGCACTCAAAAATAGTTCGGAGAACACTGAACAAGCAAACACATTGGCGTAAAACCTTAATTTTTATCATCATCAGTAACAATCAAGCCTCTTATTCAAGATAAACAATTAAAAGAGGCTCTGATAACACTGTTGAATTCCAACCATGATCAAATCACAAGCATAATTAAAAAAAACAAAACTTTTTACAGATTTTGAACAGATCCTGATAATTGATTAACTTGAATAAAACAAAAATAAGAATCGTAAAAAAAAATCATACCTTATTCACGTTCTTGTTGAAATCTTTTTAAATTTTTTTCCAAATTGTCAACCATAAGCTGGTCAAATATCCAGTCTCTGATGGTATCCATAGAGCAATTTCTCAAGACTCTTTTGAAAGGAAGTGCTAACTTTTGAACGTTCTTCCTACCAATAAAAAAATCATTAGGATTTCTTATTTTTATTAAAATTAAATTCTTTAATTTTAATAAAATCAAATACCTTATATTTGATCCCTGAAGTTTCTAAAACTTTATAATTAAGTCCAAGTTAATTAAATTGATTTTTCTTTCATAAATTGCGCTTTGATGTTTGGCCCATTAGGTTCCTAATATATTAGCAATAATTATAAATTATAAATCTAATTCATAATTAAAATAAGATAAATTAAAACTCCTTTTAATTTATCTTTAAATTTTCAATTAAACAATTTATAATCATAGGTCAAAATTGACTTCTAGCAACATATCATGACCACCTAATTATTAGAAATGTCAAAGTGGTTTGACTTAACCTATCTATGCATGGTTATGATGTATAATTTAATCCTTTCATCATTCAATGTTCCAATTGGACAAAGTATGGATACATTGTCTACTCTTTCCATCTAATCATGTTCGTTCTTGCTAATTAGTAATTGATATTTGAAACTACCTTTTCAAATGTCAATTCACTCTAGCCAGAAAATTTCATAAATCACTACTAATCAAGAATAGTGGAACATTATCTCTAATTACTTTAGAGTGACGAATCATTTATTGACTTACTTAACTATCTTGATATGATTTTTACTGCATCCAAGTACTACCGACTGAATTATCCTAGGACAATACATAACTAGTATCAAAACACAATAATTCCCACATGAAGTCCCTTGATAATCTCAAGTCTAAGGATCAATTATACAACCATCATTATGAGGAAATCCACAAACACATAAATAATATTCCATTTGGGATTCTCATATTCGGGTCAGTTCAATGACTTATTCTCTAATAATCACCCACACATTAGTTTAAATATCTCTATACTTTAATTTATGATATCAATTACTTTATTCATAAGAAAGAAACATAATGTGTGCTAGTTTTACCATTTTAACAATATCCCATTTTTGATGAAACTTCAACTAGGAACATTTAGGACTAATACGTAAATGTAAATTGAATATCACAATTATGATCTCATCATAATTTCAATTACATGTTAATTATTCTAGGGATTTTATCTTTATTATTAAAACATCAAATGTAATTAATACATAAAGATATAGAATGCCTTTATTAATAATTTTTTCACTAAAATACAACCAAAGTAAATGGCTGTAGGATATAAACTAAGACAATCATGCATAATGCACTCGCAATCTTAAATTGAAAAAATCTAAACCTATCAAATTAATAAATTTGTAACTTCCCATATCTTTAAGTAGGGTATGTGTAATTTTCTAGAAAGTTAATGACTTACGTCATGCATAATACACTAAACCATGCAAATTAACATTTAACAACAATAAAACAATCAATTATACACCCTAGAAAACCTAAATTTGATGCATACCACTTATCTTACTAACATACCTTTGGTTCCCTATTGTTACATATTTTTGACATTGTCAATTGATATACATGTAATATACATATATTTTACTATGTTTTCAATCCAAATTATCTTCATTTAATCAAATTTTTTGTTATGATTTAGGTAATTGAAATATGCTTTAAAAAAATGATATTGGCGGAGAATTAAAAAGTTTTGTAAGGGAAAATACGAAGAAAATGTGACTTTGATTAAACACAGTCATATGGTTGCCTGCCTCCTTCTTTAAATAGAAGTAGATAGCTAGAAGATCAGACATGACCTAGCACAAGTTGTAAACTAAGGCATGTTAGGAACTTTGATGTAGAAGACATAATCTCCTATATGGGCACGTTAGAGCCCATGTCATATGATCAAAGAGATACAATGTCATACACGACCTAGAACATGGGCATGTTCATATCGAATTTTCTATTTGAGAAAAGAAATTAAAGAAATAGTTTGAACTACATAACCATATCGTAGAATTTCCATTGCTAATAGCTTATATAAAGGGTGATAAAAATACTAATAGGGTGTCTTACTTTTAGTTTATTCCAGTTCTTTTTAAGTTACAATTAGGGTTAGTAGATGTTAGAGAGAGACTCAAAATGTTTCCATAGAAATGGATCATGTCAAAAGATTGACATCTTTAAAGACAAAAAGATCTTATATGACTTCTTCTATCCTTTTTATTGTTTTTTCAATTTTAAAAGTTAATTGTGGCTAGTCTTATTTTACATTTAAATTAGATGGAATATTAGCCCATCTTTATATAGACTATTACACTTTTATAGAAAAGTTTTGCATTCATATAATATTTAAGTTCATCTTAATGTTGGTTAGATATAAGTAAAATATTAAATTAGATTTAAATTACATGTATACATTGTCGAAAAACCTACATATAGTTTGACTTAAGCTCCTTGATTAAGGATTGAATCAAGTACTAGAAATTGAACTACATGATACTTTATCTTCTATGAAATTCCATAGAGCTTAGTGCATTCTTAGAGGTCTAGCTAGATATAAATGTTGACTAATCAATCAAAGATAGGTGGCTGTACATACAAGGTTACAATATATTACACTATTAACTAGAAGAAGGAAGATTTAGATCCTAAAGAAGTAAGGTTTCTTCCTTCTTTCATGTTCAAAAAACAATTCATGTTACGTTTGGTTAATCAAATGTCTATTCATAGCAAAAATTAGGCTTCACGATTGGATGAATGGCCATGTATCTAACTTTGTATCTCAAAATATGCACTATTCAAATTTATACACGGCTGTGCAAGTAGATACATGGCCTGTCTTTTACAAGTCATGCTAAATTCTTCATTTTCTTTCAATTTCTTGTCCCATCTTCACCGTAATCCATCTCCTTCTCATTCCATAAAGAAAATTGAGTTTGAACATTAAAAACATGGCTCAAAGAATGTGCTTTAAACTTATTATCTCTTATGCTTCTAAATTTACACAGCCATGTATCTTGCAGGTCATGTTGAATTCTTTATTTTCTTGCATTTTCTCGTCCCATCTTTTCCCTAATCCATCTCCTTCTCATTCTAAAAAGATAAATGAGTTTGAACACTAAAAGGATGGCTCAAAGAACGTGCTTTTAACTCATTTATGCTCTTATGCTTCCAAATTGTACCTAAAACTAAATATGCATCAAAATGAGTATCTTAAGCATTTCATTGCGTTAATCACTAACTGTTATAGAGTAAATGTATAAAAAATCAAGCACACATAAAGTTCCCCCACACTTACCCTTTGATCGTTAGCAGGAAAAACAAACAAAATCAAAGTCACAAACTTAAACATTTCCACATTTTCCATATTTCCTAAGAATAGATAGTCATAAGAAAAAGGGAATAAGTTTCAAAACCATAGCAAGAACTCATCATTAAATGCCTCTATTTATGATTAATCAACAATCGTTTCCTTCAAAAATTGAGCAATTTAGGGTAGACTTTGACAAAATATGTTTAAGAACAAGATAGATCAATGACTTTGCATATCATTTATTTCTCCACCACTAAGATTCATATGCATAATCATGAATCAAAGGACTTTCTTTTAAGGTTGTAATGTGGGCAAAGGTTAAGGTGAGATGTATTTGGGTAATGTAGCACAAAAGCTATCAAAGCTAGTGAAGTAAGAAAAACACTATATGTAACATCAAATGCAAAAACTAACATTCATTCAAAACAGAGTACCATCATGATGAATACAAAAACTATGTTTCATAGCTCAGATTTAAGCCTTCACACTATAAACCATATGAAGCATAAATCACTCACAAAATTGATGATAAGCAATACATTGTAACTATAAAGAGTGACCCTTTAAACCAACAATTGCCATATTCACACCATAATCAAATCATCCTTTCCATACAAATTTAGGAAGAAAGACTAATCATGAATAAATTTGCAACATTTATGCATTTCCTCTTTAATAATTTTATTTAAACATATTTTTCTTTATATTCATATACAAATTGAAAGAAGCTACATCACCATGTGAAATTTATTGATAAGAGATAACATGACATTCCAATAATTATAACTAACCTACACATGTGTACACCCCCACACTTATACTTCTTTGCATTAGCAAACATCAATAATTATAATGCTGCACTAGCTTTGAGACTTATTTAGGACATTTGGTTAGGTTTAAGGCATGTAATGTGGTAAGTAGAAAAGAAAGGTAATAAAACTCAAAGTCGCTTAACAAAAGGAAAAATCATATCAATAGGTAGGCTATTTGGCTAATGTAGCTTGTAAAACAAAGAATTCCTATATCATTTTCATGTTAACTCATGTGATAAAAATGTGGTCTCAAAAAGAAAATCAAAGCAAAGTGAGGATGTATATGTCATGAAGGTCACATGTAAATAAAAGACAATGAGACTAATATGGATGTATCAGGATATAAAGGCTCAAAATCTCACTGATCTGTGTCTACCACTTGCCACTACTCTTCTAAAGATAATGTATTTGACCAATCAAAAGAGTAAAAATACATGCTCAAGTTTCCATGAATTTTTCTAGTTAATTCACTATCTAATTATGACTATATAGTCCTAAAATCAATAGAAATAGAGAAAATGTTCATTTGCTTGTTTGATTTTTAAAAGCACCTAAGAAAAACACATAAGCAACAAACAAGATTAAAAACATGCATAAAAACTAAGATCCCCTTCTCCACATTTAAAACTTATGTTGTCCCCAATGTATCATCAAATTTAAGAAATAGAGCATTTAATAGAAACAATGAATGTGAGAATGTAAATAAAAAGGAACAAACTTCCTTTAGGTTACCTCCCAAGCAACACCTTTGTTTCATGTCATCAGCTCGACTCTAGGTTTCCCTCTTCAAGTGATACAATTTGCATCTTCAAGCATCACCTCTTCCATAATCTCTATTTGGAAGCCTCCATAGTATGACTTCAAGCGATGATCATTCACTTTGAATATTTTTTTTGTTTTTAATCTTCTTATCTTTACTACACCAAAAGGAAAGACATGAGATAATGATAATGCAACTTACCTGGGAATAATTTGTGTCTGGAGTGATAGATAGGCTCTTTTTGATCCATAATAAAGCTTTTCCTTGAGATCATCTTATCATAAAAAGCCTTGGTCTTTTCCTTATATATCACCTAATTTTGATAGGAGTCATTCCAAATCTCCTCTAGCTCTTGAATTGCAATTTTGTATGCACTCCTGCATCATCAAAATTCATATTGCATCACTTTATGACCTAATATGGCTTGTGTTGCCTCATAAGCTGTCCTATAAGGCTATAATGCATCTTCCATCCTTGTGCTTCAATCCTTTCTATTAGGTTGAACTATTTTCTCTAGGATTGATTTGAATTCTTGATTTGACACTTCAACTTGGCCACTTGTTTGGGGATGGTAAGAGGTGGAAATCTTATGCAAGATGTGATATTTTTTGAATAACGTTTCAATCACCCTATTGTAGAAGTGGGTTCCTTTGTAGCTAATGATTGCCTTTGGCATCCCGAACCTAGAAAGGAAGTTAGATTTGATAAAAGCTATAACAACTTTAGCATCATTAGTTTTAGTGACTTTAGCTTCCACACACTTAGAAACATAATCAACTGTAAGTAATATATAACTAAAACCATAAGATAGAGGAAAAGGTCTCATAAAATCAATATTCCAAACATTAAAAATTTCATAAAAAAGAATGGGAGTTTGTGACACTTGATTTTTACAAGACAAGTTACCTGACTATTGACATTTGTCACATGAATTATAAAAGATGTATGCATCCTTAACTAATAAGTGCTAGTAAAAACCACTCTCTAAAACTTTATGGTTAGTCCTCTTTACTCTGATGTGTCCTCTTTATACATAATTAGAATAAGGCTAAGATCAAAGGTGTTTCGCTCTTAGGCACACACCTTCTTATATCTTGATCTGCATCGTGCCTCCATAGATATGAGTCATCCGAAACTTAATACTTGGATTCATTATTCAATTTCTCCCTCTGATCTTTTGACCAGCCAATATGCAATTTGTTAATAACTAAAAACTTCATGATGTCTACATTCTTTGGAGGTGTTAAATCAGTAGAAATTAGTTGTTCATTTGGAAATGTCTCTCTTAGAGGGATATAATCTTCCTTTCCAATCAAGCAATTGAAGTGATCAACAACCACATTTTCTACCCCATTTTTATCTCTTATCTTAAAATCAAATTTTTGAAGGAGGAGAATTCATTTGATGAACCTCGACTTTGCTTCTTTCTTTGTGAGTAAGTACCTCAAAGATACATGATCAAAGTAGAAAATAACCTTAGCACCTTGTTGGGCATCATTTCCGGAGCCCAACCCTTATGAAAATACCATAAGCCTTGATCGTGTGTATTACCTTGTAGGGTTGTTTCAATGAACCCTCATTAGCCATCATCCCACATGGGTGGCGTGCCCACACCAGTCCAACATAAAAAACAAACTCATTTCTTTTATTTAAGAACAGATTTTGGGAAACTTCCAACTAGAATTTCAATTTGACTTCTTCAGAACATTTGTTCCCATTGTCTTAAGTTTCTAATAACACTAAAATCATTCAATTTGGTTCCAAAATTTGAAAGTTATAGACCAAAAATTTTCAATCTATTAAAAAACTAAACAGTACATTATACTCAACTTCCATCCACAAATTGAAAGTCTTAGAGACTTAATTAAAATTCAATTTCTTTAGAGTGTTTGTAGCTCTATGTCTATAATTTTATTTAGAAACAAGAATAATCTTATTTGGAACTCTATGGATCAAGATATCATCCAAATACCAAAGTATGTTCAATGAAATATCCAGTTCATGCTCTTCCAACTGATACCCTTATTTTGATTAGATAAATCTTTTTCAAATTAATACCAAAGGATATAGGTTTTTATGGAGAGATAGAGAAATGTGTTATAAAACTATTGGCTCAAAAATCAAGTCATTTGGAGGTCGGACAATAAAGCTATTGTCAAAAGAGTGAAACATGTTTAGGTTTAGGGAGGGAAGCCTGCGATCGCGACCTGCACGCGCATTTTCCGTGATGCTCGCAGAGTCATGATTGCAACTTGTCGCGATTGCGACTTTCCCTGTTCTTCTTCCTCTGACCTGTTTTGATAAAAGAGGCATAACTTTCACTAGAAAAATGAGATTAAGGTTTTTCAAAGACCATTTCGAAGAGGACTTTTAGACCTACAACTTCCATGAAGATTCCAAAAAGATATTTTTCCTCCAAAAGAGTTAAAATCTCAAAACAATATAGCTGTCCTAAATGTCCATCCCAAGTAGCATCACAAACTTCTAATGATCATATCTCTCAACTCCAGTGTTCAAAAATTTCATACTATATATCATTGGAAAGCTAGAAAAATAATATACAACTTCAAAGAAGACAACTTTATCTAATTTAGCCTATATCAAACTAGTTTTCTGTTAAAGTCAGAACCTAATTTGATGCTTATAAAAAGCTTGAAATTTGCAATGTACAACTTGGAAAGTCATGAGTATAATCATTCAAGTACCAACTTTACTTCATTAAACTCCCTAATCTCTACTCATTTGACTCATCCCTTACAAGTAATTCTCATCATTCATAAAAATCCTATCTTTCCTTTTTCCATAATATCTCACTTATATGTATATATATCTATATATCAACAATTCATGTTCAAAAGTCATCATCTCAAGTTGATAACTTCAAATATACTTAATTCCAACTCAACATCATCCATACGCAATTCATAATTCATTTACAACAAAATAAGAGTTTACAAAGCTTTAGTAGCATTCCAAGTCACATTACACCATTGGTATCAAAATCCAAATTACAAAAGATACCAAACTTAATAATTCTCGAAATGCGTCTAAAGTCTTGCTTTTACAAAATCTAACTTAATTTATAATAAACATTGCAAAAGTAGAATGACGCCTCGACTCCTGGTTATTCAATCTCATTTTCTTCACTTGAATATGAGAGGAAAAGGGGGTGAGCTTAAAAGCTCGTGGGTAACAATTTTATAACCAGTAACAAGCAAAACCATTGAAATACTTATTTCCATTATAACAAAAATTCACATTGAATCACAAAGCACATATTTCTCAAATTCTCAACAAAATTCTCAATAAAGCAAATCAAGTATGCATCCATCTTGTCAACATATCATGAGCACATAAGCATATCAAAATGGTTCAGAAGGTCCATAAACAGAACGAACTAACACATTTCCATGAAATGGGCTTGTGTAGTCGTGAACAGAACGAACTAACACAATCCCACATAGTGGTCTTGTGTAGACGTAAACATGAGGGAGTCCATGAAGAGCTTTATGCCATTAGCTGGCAGGTGGGAGAAGCTTTTAGTCAAAGTGCATTTGACATACAAAATGGATCAAACCAAACCCATATAACATGTATTTCATATATTGTAAACTTGTTTCCCAAAATGGCACATTTTTGAAACTTTATTTTTCAAACATAGTATATTTTCAAAAATAATTTGCACAATCTTTTTATAATTCATCAACATAATATGCTCATACCAAACATATAACACATTCTCAAAGAATTCAAAGAGTCATAAAGTACCTTCATGAAATAGTTGAAATCATTTATTCCATCATTTAAAAGAAAACATTCGTGGCCTATTACTTAATTATAAAACTGTAACCCACCTTGATTTCCTTGCTTAAAACTTTGCTAAAAAATGCCTCTACTCTTGCCCCTCTTGCCTTCTTTTATTCCCTTTTATCAAAGACAAAATTTCCATTCAATAGCGATTCAAATTGGAGAACCCACAAGACATATTCACTAAAATTGATCCTGTAGTTCTTAAACCCATACATTTCTTAAGCTTTATGAACCAAAACCCTTTTCAAAAATCCAAAAGATGAAAATCAAACTTACCTTGAATCTTCACCAAATAGTGAGTTTGTTGGCTCTAATGGAAGCTCTAATCCTCCTCTTTCTTTTTTCCTTTCTTGAACAACTTTAAAATCACTCTTTAAGACTAAGAAAAATCAAAACCTAGCTTACTCCAATGACACTCTCTCCCTCTTCTCTCTTCTAATTTTTGTTTTTTTGGCTTCTTCACATGCAAGCCCACCTTTTATCTTCTCCTTTTTACCCTTAACGAGGCCAAAAATTCCATTTTAACATTCTTTATAAGCTTAGGTTCTTTTAACCTTAAGTGGTCTTCCAAAAATGCCCTCCATGCAATCTTACTACCTTAATACTTTAATTCAATTTAGCCTATGTCCTATAATCTTACTAACATTAACATAATAATAACTTCAAAAATTAAATCCATCAAAACCTCATAATTCATTTAAATCATGCTTAACTAGAGAAAAAAATATGGGGGCCAACACATTTTATGATCGTTAAGGGTAAAAAGGGGAAGAAGAAGCTTGGTCTTGAAATTGAAGAGGCAAAATGTGTACAAGAAAAAAGAGGAAGAGAGAGTGTCATGGGAGGATAAGAAAAGAAGAGAAAGCTAAACTAGGTTTATTTTCATAGTTTCAAAGAGTGATTTTGAAGTTGTTTAAGAAGGGAAAAAGAAAGAGAAAGATTAGAACTTCCATTTAAGCCAAAAGACTCATTAATTGGTGAAGATTTAAGGTAAGTTTATGTTTAAACTTTTGGATTTTTATAAGGGTTTTAGTTCAAAAAGCTTAGAAAATGCATGGGTTTAAGTATTCTAGGATCAATTTTATTGAATATGCTTTTTACGTTATTAATTTTACAACCCTATTGAATTTGGGATTTTGCCTATAAAAAGGGAATCAAGAAAGACAAGGGGAGCAAGAGGAAAGGTGCATTTGAGCAAGCTATAAACAAGGAATTCAAGGTGGGTTACATTTTTATAATTAAGTGATAAGCCATTAAAGTTCCTTTCAAGAAATGGAAATAAATGATTCTCAACTACTTTACTTCATGTGCATTTATTGCTTTTATAAATGTTTTAAGAATGTGCTACATGTTTGTATATGAATTGTGATATTGGTTTATGTAATGAATGTTTATGTAATGAATGATGGAAACAATTTTGAAAGAATAGTGATTTTTGAAATGATATTATGGTTATGAAATCAAGTTTCAGAAATGTGCCATTTTGGGCAATATGTTTACAAGATGTGAAATGCATGATTATGTGGGTTTGTGGTGGTCCCCTAAGTTAAGTCAAATGCACTTTGACAAAAGCTTCTTCCACTTGCCCGCTAGTAGCATGGAACTCCTTTATGGACTCCTCTAAGTTCACAGCTACGCAAAACCATTGAGTAGGATTGCGATAGTATGTTATGTTCATGATTACACAAGACCATTATGTGGAAATGTGTAGTATGTTCTATTTTTGGATCCACCCAAACCATTTTGTTATGCTTATGTGTTGAAAAATTTGTTGAATGCATGAATTATGTTGCTTGTAAATGGCTTCATAAATGAGAATTTGGAAAATATATGCTTTATGATTTAATGTGAATTTTTACAATGGAAATGAATATTCCATTGGTTTTGCTTGTTACCAGTTATAAAATTGTTACCCATGAGCTTTAAGCTCACCTCCCTTTCTATCTCATCTTCAGGTGATGAGCACGAGATCGAGTGATCGAGCATAAAGGCATTACTCCAGATTATGCTTATTTTGTATTTAAAGTTAATTTTTGTAAAACAACGCTTTAGTTGCATTTTGAGCAATCCTACTTTGTGTAAATTATGTATTTTTGGAATATGATGTATTGCGGCTTGAAATGCCCATTAAAGCTTTGTAAAATTCTTATCTTTTGATGATAATGGACTTTGATTGTGTTTTTTCTCATGATTCTCAAAGTTTGTACATTGCATTTTCAAGCATTCATAAGGGTAAAATTTTGTGTTCTCACTTCTGGGGAAACATTGTACTGATCTAGGCTGAATTAGACAAAGTTATCTTCTTGATAGTTGTAGATTATCTTTCTATCTTTCCAATGATATAAAGTATGAAATTTTTCGATATTGGAATTGAGAGATATTATCATTATAAGTTAGTAATGTTGTACAAGATGCATATAGTGAACGATGAGAATTAGTTGTATATAATGAATCATTTGAGTTGATATTTGGGAGTTTAATGAGATCAATTTGGTAATTGAATGTTTAAGAAGTGATGTTTCATTAGAAGAAGTGAATATGGGAAGATTATGAGTGAAAGTGATGTTAGAATGTATGTAGGAACCACTGGAGATGTTTTGGAGGGAGTTTTGTCTCACCTATGTCCATTAGATAGAATTTAGGTCCATTAAACAGACCTTTTTGGATCTGAAAATGCCCCTAGGCCAGTTCATGACCATTAAATGGACCTTCATGGGTCTAGAAGACATCCCAGAGCCCGTGTATGTCCATTAGGTGGAGTTGTATGTCCATTTTATGGACATACACTGTACACTTTTGGAAATTTGTGATTTTGACCCTCTAAATGAAAACATCTATCTTTAGAGTCTTCATGGAAGTTGTAGATCTACAAGTCCTATTAGAAACTATACTAAGAAGACCTTAATTTGATATCTCTCATGATAGCTATGCCAATTGTCCCAAGATAGGTACAATATAATTAAGGACATAATCATGTTTTACTCTTTTGGCCATAACTTCATCATCCGACCTCCAAATGAAATGAATATTGAACCAATATATTCCTAACACATTTTTCTATCCTCCATAAGAATGGTTAGCCTTTGGTATTGGTTTAAAAAAGATTGATGGAAAGGAAGTGAGGAAATAAGTTGGAAGAGCATGAATTGGTTATGAAATACTTTAGCTTTTTAAGCGTATCTTGATCTATATTAATCAAATAGGAAATTTTGGGATGTTATAAGAATGAAGATGAACTGGTGTTGGCTAAAGAGATTTCAGGGAAATAACCCCGTAGGATAGTATACTCATGTTTTACGACTTTCGGATAGTTGGGCTCCAGAAACGGGGTCTAACAACATGATAAGAATCTCATTATCATGATCTCATGATGATTTCCTTCATGCTATATTTTGCATCATGAAATTCATTAATTGAATTTAAGATTGACATCAATTCATAAATAAATGAACATCAAATTAAAGAAAAATTGTCTTTCACTTTTTTAATCAAAATAAAGTTTGTACAAAAGTGGTAAAGGTGATTGCCTTTAGAGCACTACTCTAACAAGATGGGCATGCCTATAAGGATGTAGTGTAGCTACTATAGTTTGACACCAATGGTGTCTTCATTTGTGACTATAATGTCTCCACAGTTTGATGCCTTTGGGTATCTATAGTTTGATACTTTTCAGTATCCACAGTTTGATACTTTCTGGTATCCACATTTTGATATCTTTGGATAGACAGCACTTGTTATCCATATCCATAGAAAATGTGCATGTTTAAGACAAAAAGGAAACTTAACAGTCATAAATAAGAAATACAACATGAAAACATAAATATTCGGTATTGATAAACATTTACATTTTTATTGATAATTTGTATCATTGAGCAGTGAATATAAATGTTTGAATTTTGAAAGTGAATTTATGGTATATGAATAACATATTGAAGCCTGTTTGCATTATGTATTTGATTAACTATGCCATCAATATTTATATTTTTTGTGATGTTTATGAATGTATGTGCTTGGCAAATGACTGCTATGAGTGGCCATCAAAACTAAGTGTTCCCCACTAAGCTTTCAAGCTTAGCATGGGTGTTAATCTATGTAGGTCCAAGTCATAGGAGTGAGGTACAGGAAACATCTGTCGGGATCAAGGCTAACAGATAAGAGAAAAGTATTTTTGAAATGTTTTTTTAGTTAAAGATGATTGCACATGTAATAAAGAAAGGAAATTGTATGTTTTCCTTTGGATTACCTGTTGGATCGAAAAACGAAAGCATGTTATAATTGGAGAACCGGTAGATTTCAAAACTTTTAAGAAATCATATTTGCAGTTGAAGTAACATATCTAAATCATTGTGCCAATCTATACATGATATGGTATAAGGATAATAATAAACATAAACAAGATGAAGAGTATTACCGACTCCTTTGCT
>JAOTIZ010000001.1:8716040-8734215 GCA_027123425.1 Erythroxylum panamense
AAATTAATTTTATAAATTAAATTAAAATTGTGATTATTATTTATTAATATGATTTTTGTAGGCAGGGTTAAAAATATATAGTATAACTGTACAATATCACAATGGGTTATTTTGTAATTTTTAAAAAATTTCAGGGAATATTTCATAAATTTTAAAAAAATTCAGGGACTATTTCATAAATTTAAAAAAATATCTAAAACGGTACCCGATATTAACCGGTACCAGTACAATATAGTACCGAACTCAATCTGATACCAAGTCTAGTATGATATTCATAACATTATTATATACAGCTTTGATGATAATTGGATAAGAAAAAATAAAATAAAAGATAAAACTGAATAAAGAATTACAGTAGAAGAGATATGTGCATGTGAAAATAATGACAATATATGGTAGATGTTAGTTAAGATATTAAGATGTTATCAGCCCTATCAAGTTCACAAGAGGATGCAATCATGAGCATCTCTCGAAGTCGTTGAAATGTTGAATAGGAAAGAGCTTTGATCATAATTCCACGAATGAATAGAACTTTGCTGGTGACTAGATCATAAAAAAATGAATGAAAATTTCAATATGCTTTGTACGAACATGAGAAATCAGATCCAAGGTTAAAAGGTAGCACCAAGATTGTTATACCAAAGAGTAGGAGCAAAATTGGCAAAACCCAATTCACCAAGAAGAGCAATAATCCAACATAGTTCTGAAGAAGCAAGAGCAATACTGTAATACTCAACTTCAGTACTAGATAAAGCAACAGTAGGTTACTTATTAGCACTTTAAGAAATAAGATTAGGCCCCAAAAAGATACAATAACCAGATATAGAATGTCGATCATTGGGACAACCATGTAGAAAAAGGGTGGAAGATTTGGTAAAATGAATTCCATAAGAGGGAGTGGAGCGGAGATATCGTAGAATCCATTTCATTGCAGACTATTGAATGTCAGTCGGACATTGTATAAATTAGGAGACCTTATTGAAAGAAAATTAAATATAAGGACAGGCAACATAAAGGTATTGAAGAGCACCAACAATGCCATGATATTTAGTATGATCAAAGAGAGAAACATCATAATTTTTAGACAAGGGAAGAGATGGAGTAATGGGTGTATGAATAGGTTTAGATTTATCAAAGTTAGTAAGAAGAAGGAGATCTTTGGTTTATTGGGTTTGGGTGAGAAGAAGACCTTGTGAAGTGATGTGAGTTTCAATCCTAAAAGAGTGATGAAGCAAAACTAAGTCTTTTATAGAGAAGGCTGAGTTGAGGTCTTGGATAAGTTTTTTGATGAAGGAGGGTGAGGAATCAGTTACTAAGATTTCATCCAATTAAACTAAGAGAAAAGTTATTTGAGAGTTAGTTTTATGAATGAAGAGAGAGGTGTCAAAATTAGAGGGTTTAAAATGGAGTTCAAGAAGTTTTTGACTGAGCTAATAAAACCAAGCTCGAGGGGCTGTTTTGAGACTATATAAAGATTTATGGTTTCTATAAACTTAGTGAGGATGGTATGGATCTATAAAGCTAGGAGGCTGAGACAAGTAATCAACATCCTATAAGTAACTATGAACAAAGGTATTATTAACATCAAGTTGACAAATAGGCTAATTATAGGATATAACCAAGACAATGATGATTTGAATAGTGGTGGGTTTGACAATAGGACTAAAAGTAGCAGTGTAATTAACTCCTAGGGTGTGATGGTAACCTTTCGCAACAAAATGAGCATTGTAGCACTCAAGAGAGCCATCGGGATTTGGTTTAGTTCAAAAAACCCATTTACAGCCAATAATGTTTGTGTTCAGTGGGGTGAACAAGGATCCATGTGTGATTGCAATGGAAAGTGTTGAACTCTTCAAGCATGGCTTGGTACTAGTGAGGAAATTTGTTGGCTTGAGTAAAGGATGTGGGATCAGAGTGAGTATTTGAGATGGTATCAGTGTAAGTGATATAATCAGAAAATTGTCGATGTGTGATCTAGGGTACAGTTGATCATTAGATGAGGAGGAGGATGTCATATGCTTGTGGCAGGGGGAAAGAGGAAGTAGAAAGCAGAGGTGGAAGAGGTAAAGTTGAAGAAAGAAGAGAGGAGGAGGTTCAGTTGGAAGATGATACTGGTAAATTGTGGTAGGGAAAGAGATGTTCAATAAAGCGGACATGATAAGAAATATGAAGTTTGGAGGTGATGGGATCAAAACAACAATAGCCTTTATGTTGGGAGGCATATCTAAGAAAAACACGTTAGACAGACTTTGGTGTAAGTTTTCTTAGACGAGTGGATCCCAAATAAGGAAAACATAGGCAACCAAAAACATAATGATGAGAAAGGTCAAGTTTATTGGAGAAAAGTACTTCATGAGGAGATTTTGGTGAAGAACAAGAGTAAGTATGAGATTGATAAGATAAGCAACAGTGTTGAATGCTTCACCAAAAAATTTAGGAAGAGAGGCATGAAGAAGAAAGGTAAGACCAGTTTTAGTTATATGATGAATTTTTCGTTCAGTAAGGCCATTTTTTTAGGGTATATATGGACAAGAGATGCGAAAAGTGATTCCATAAGAAAGAAAATAATGAGCAAAGACACCTTTGGTGAGTTTGGAAGCTCCATCGCATTGAAAAGTTTAGACGGTAGTGGAAAATTGATTTTGAGCGGTGGTTTTAGAGGAATGAAAATGAAGCAAAGCATGGTCTTTATGGGTGAGAGGAAAGATCCAAATAAATCGACTAAAGTCATACACAAAGATAATAAATAGAGATAAACACATTTGAAAAGAGACAGGGAAGGACCTTAAATATCATAATGAATTAATTGTAAATTTTTTTATATAAATGCAGGAAGACAAAGGAAATGAAAGACGAACGCTTTTACCTTAAATTAGAGAAGCACATGGATTTAGTGAAGTGGAGGCAATTGTGAGAGCAACTGGATTTGTGAAGTGCTATTGAATCTTCGTAGGGTATAGATTGTTATGAATCGGGTCCGCCAGAAGTGAAATCTTGGATTTAAGATCCTTCATAACATAACTAGATGGATTAAAATCAAAGACATATGAATTATTGGTTACAAATTTGACAATAGATAAAAGATTTGTGGTAATGTGAGGAACAATCAATCTATCACAAAGATGAAGATTACTAGAAGAAGTGGGAAAAGTTAAGGTACCAATGGATGAAATTGGGATAATGTGTCCATTATCGATAATGACTTGATTGGATCCTTCATATGGTATCACAAATTCTATGAAATCAGAATTTGGAGTTATGTGAATAGTTGCATCAGTATCCGGTAACTAGTTAGTGATAGTATTGTGATTGAATGGAATCAGATCATGATCAGATTGAATATTATGGCAGTGAAGGTTGTGGTAAGATTATTTGTATTATTGAAGAATCCAAGGGAGTAATTACGAGATTTAGAATATCGAAAATGGCAATGAATAGCAATGTGTCCCCATTTTCAACAAATATGACAATAGGTAGGTGACCACGCATCGCTACGCTATTCAAAATAAAATAACTAGACCTACTACTATAGCAGTGGTGAGTCTAGGTCAATCCCACAGAGAGAGTGTGTAAAGTTTATGAAATAAAATTATTCGGTATTTAGGTTCAACGGGTGGTTTTGGATTTTGAAAGAAGAAAATAAAATAAAACTAACTAATAAAAACAAATTAAAGAAAACATGCAAAAAATGATAAAGGTGGAGAATTCAGTAGGGACCTGGTTCTTTAGTTCAATCTCAGATTATATCGAAATTCTAGCAGTTGGTTTGCAATTAATGGTTCAATGAACGCATTAAAATCATCATCTCACAATACCCAATGGGTTCATATACAAATAACCGAATAATAACAAAAATCTGATTATCCACACACAAAACCCAAATCAATTAACATAGGATAACACAATCAATTCCTAATGAGAAAAAGAAACAACAAAATAATTAAAAAAATTCTTAACCTGGGTCGTCAGTATCGATGCGATCTCGAAACCGACGTCAAGACGTCTGGCCTTTCATGGGTCTTTCCTAAAAAAATACTTCAGCCCTCATTCCAATCCCTAGCCAAAAACCCTTAGCTTTTCCTTCACTTCCCAAGCCGCACTGCAACTCTTCTCTACTGTTGATTGATGGGACAAATAAACATGGGGGTTTTTCAGCCCACTCTTCACGCCTATGCCTCAACCCTTCTCTAGCTTCTTGCAAGCTCCAGTCAAGCCGCAAACGAAGCTTCTCCATACCTACGCTTGCACCTGCTGCCGCCCTCTCTATTGCCTTGTTCCTATAGCATCCACTATAGCTTGATTAGACAAATAAGCATCGCCCTTTTTAAAACCTTCTGTGGCCCTTATGTGTTTTTTAGTAAAACGCCTCCTACACACTGCGTCTGCGTTTAACATAGGACGTCTGCATGTATGCATTTCGCAGACAGCATTCCTTGTTGTTTTACTATATTGGCGCTGACATTTTGTGCATTATCTGTTGTCGTTTTATGCTTCTTTATTATCCATTTTTCTTGCCTATTATTTTTTTTCTTCTTCTTCTATGAAGGCAAGTAGATATTAATCTTCGAAAAGTATCTCATATGTCATGCTTTCGATTCACTTTAATTTCTTTACTTCTAAATTGTATCTCCAATCATATATGAATTAAAGTGAGTATATTAATCATTTTCGTATCATTAATAGCTAAGTGTAAATGAATAAATATATCAATAATTAAACACATATCAATTTTCCCCACACTTAGATTTTGTCCGTCCTCGGGCAAACATCCAATTTAAGCTCAAAGACTCGAAACATTTACTCAAGTCTTATATATTCCAAAACTATATAATCATAACCAAAAATGAATGACTTTCAAAAATCATAGCAAGATGTTAACATTCCAAGCTTTTACGTATGATCAATCAACATTCATCATCTTTAAAAACTGAGCAATCTAATGGTAGACTCGTAAAATGTGTTTAACTAAAATATATCCATGGGTACACTCAACACCATTCATTATCATGACAATCCATAACTTTGCATATCATTTCATTTCTCCACCACTAAAATTCACATGCAAATCTTGAATCAAAGGACTTTTCAAGGTTATAATGTGGGCACAGGTAAGGTGAGATATATTTGGGTCAAGTAGCATGAAAGTCATCAAAGCTAATGAAACAAAGCAACACTCATCAAAAACTGGGTACCATCAGCTATAATGAATGCAACATTTATATTTCACAATCCCATTCAGATCTCATACACAAACCACATGAAGCATATATCAATCCGAAGGAATCACTCATACAATTTATGTCAACATGAAATCACAAGAGTGAACCTTCCAAGCCAACATCTACCTCATATTCAACATACTCATATAACACATTCGTTACAACTCTAAGAAGATGCATAAACCATAAACAACTTTTCAACACATATGCAATTCCCCCTTGATACATTTATTTAAACAATTTTTTCATTCTTTTTTTTCTTTTTCTTTTTCTTTTCTTTTCCCCTTTTTTCTTTTTTTCTTTTTTTCCTTTCCTTATAAAAAATTAAAATAAACTACATCCACATAGTAATTTCAATGATAAGACATAAAATAACATCCCACCATTATAACCAACCCTCACATATGTTCACCCCCACACTTAGAATTTTGTACATACACAAACTCAACAATCACAAATGTTCCACTAGCTTTATTACTTGGGTAGGGCATTTGGCTAAGTTTAAAAGCATAAAATGTATTTTATACAAAAAGAAAGGCTAAAGCTCAAAGGGGTTTATCAAGGAAAATATCATGTCAATAGGATAGATTATTTGGCTAATGTAGTTTATGAAAAACAAAGAATGCCTAATCATGTCCATGTTAATGCATATGATAAAAATGTGGTCTCGAATAGAAATTCAATGCAAAATCGGGATGTACATGTCATGAAGGTCCCATATTATCAAAAGATAATGAGACTGATATGGATGTGTCAGTCAAATAAGGCTCAAAATCTCACCGACTTTGTCTACTATTAGTCACTACTCTTCTAAATATAATGCATATCGACCAATCACAAAAGCAAAAGTACATGCTAAAGTTGCTATAAATTTATATAGTTAATCCAAACTCTAATCATGATTATATAATCCTAGAAGTAATAGAAAACAAGAAAATGTTTGTTTCATTTGTTTTATTCTTTCTCTCATTTTGATTGAAAACTTAAAAAAAAAGTAAAACAAACAAATTCAAAAACACACATGCATATAAAAAGTAATGCAAATATGTAAAGGAAAAGAAATTTACTTCCCTTGGGTTGCCTCGCAAGAAGCGTCTTTGTTTAGGGTTGCTAGCTCGACTCCTTTTTCTCCTCACGTGACGAAATTGTGATCTTCAGGTATTACAATTAGTGTCACTTCCACTTGAGGTTATTCCATATAGGGCCTTGGTTGATCATCATCCTCATTCAACGTCTTCCCTATCCTCAGACTCTCAATCCTGACTGAGTCTATACACTCCAGAAATATTTCAAACTTCTCTTCACCTTTTTCTTTATCATTTAATCCCTCTAATCTATTATGTAAAGGTAAAGAGTTAGTTTCAAGAATAATCCTAGACTTAATACTTACCTCCAAGCTAAAAGATATGTTCTTTGCAGCTTCCAGCTCCTTTTCCACTTCTTCGACACAAACAATTCGTTAAGGGTTGACCTCAAAATTCTCAAGCTCCTCATCACTTTGTAAAGTTTTCGAACAACTGTCCATTGGATACACCTCAGATCGAAATGGCTTCTCCTCTTCACTTTGTGATTTTAGGAGATTGAGCCTTATTGCCATCTGATCCAATTGGTGTTCCATGCTCTATTGGCTTGCTTTTATCTCCTGTCAAAATTCTTGCAACTTTTACTACATATTTTTTGTAATTGCTGCATATCTTATAAAAATTGCCAATTGTTAGCAACAATATTATTAACAAGTTCTTCTAAAGATGCAACTGAATCATGTTGGCTCTCCGAATCTGAGGCGCTAGACTATGTGTTTCTTGAAAATTGCCCTCCATCCTTCTGGAATTGTAGAATAATCTGCTACAATTGCAAAGTATTAGCTTTCACAATATTATTCAACTCTTCTAGAGATAGACCGGAGTTATGATAGGAAGCTTCTGGTCTATATAATAATTGTTGTGCATCCTGCAAACTATCACGAAAGTAATTCTGGTGATTATCCCATCCATAACGAAAGTTAGGTTGATTAGTCCAAACATTGTTATAGAATTAAGAATACGAGTCATACAAGAAATTACTTCCATCCATATCAAATATTTTTTCAAACACCAAAAAATGAAAAGATCACCAAATAACAAAAAAGATATTAATTACGAATAAATATATACAAAACACCAATTAAATCACAAACAAAAACTAAAACACTGCACTCCCCGACAACGGTGCCAAAATTTAACCGCGTGTTGTTACTCTAGTCAAAATAAAATACTTAGACTTACCACTGCTATAGTAGTAGGTCTAGTTATTGTATTTTGACTAGCGTAACAACATGCGGTCAAATTTTAAAATGGTACCAAATTTTGACCACACGTCGTTACGCTAGTAAAAAAAATAACTAGACTATTACTATAGAAGTGGTGAGTCTAGGATGATCCCACAGAGAGTGTATGTAAAGTTTATGGAATAAAATTAACTGGTGATTAGGTTTAACGGGGGGATTGGATTTTGAAAGAAGAAAATAAAATAAAACTAACTAATAAAAACAATTTAAAGAAAACATGCAAAAAATGATAAAAGTTGAGAATTCGGTTGGGACCCGGTTCTTTAGTTCAATCTCGACCTACACCCTAATTAAGCATATTTCATTAATTTGTTGTTCTTCAACCTCTCCTAGCAACTAGTAATTATGGGTTAACAATTAACCCGAGTTTTTCCTTAGGTTTTGTTTAATCAAGATACGACCGTTAATCAAACTTAACCACTGAATAACCTAGGAAACGATCTCTAGATTTAATTAGGCAGTAGCATTACGAATTAGAAAAATTGATTAATCAAGGCAACAACTACATATGATGCGTCATTTAACCTAGGTCATGTTATCCTTAATGATTACGAATCATTAGTTGCTACACATGAATTTTAACATAACAATTATAGATTATATCAAAATTCTAGCAATAGGTTTACAATTAACGATTCATTGAATGCGTTAAAATCATCATCGCACAATACCCAATGGGTTCATACACAAATAATCGAACAATAAAAAAAATCCAATCATCCACACACAAAATCCAAATCAATTAATATAGGATATCACAATCAATTCCTAATGAGAGAAAGAATAACAAAATAATTAAAAAATAATTAACCCGGGTCGTCGGCGTCGATGTTGCCTCCGAACCGGTGTTGACAAGTCCAGTCTTTCATGGGTCTTTCCTAAAAAATACTTTAGCCCCTATTCCAGTTCCTAGTTGAAAACCCTTAGTTTTTCCTTCACTGCCCAAGCTGCACTGCAGCTCTTCTCTACTATTCATCAACAAGACAAATAAACATGGGGGTTTTTTAGCCCACTCATCATGCCTGCGCAACAGCCCTTCTCCAGCTTCTCACAAGCTCCAGCCGAGCTACAGACGAAGCTTCTCCACGCCTATGCCTGCACCTGCTAATAAACATCACCCTCTTTAAAACCTTCTGCGGCCCTTATACATTTTTTAGTAAAACGCCTCCTACATACTGTGTTACGCAGACATCGTTTGTGTTTTACAGACAGCATTCCTTGATGTTTTACTCTGTTGGCGTTGACGTTTTGTGCATTATCTGATGTCATTTTGTGCTTTTTTATTTTCCATTTTTGTTGCCTTTTATTATTATTATTATTCTTCTTCGTCCAAGAAGGCAAGTAGATATTAATCTTCAAAAAGTAGCTCATATATCATGCTTTCGATTCACTTTAATTTCTTTACTTCCAAATTGTACCTAAAATCATATATCAATTAAAGTGAGTATATTAATCATTTTTGCCTCATTAATCGGTACGTATAAATGATTAAATATATCAACAATTAAACACATATCAATAGGTGGCTTATTATTGTGGAAATTGGGCTTAAGATAAGGTGGGTTATTAGGAGAAAAATGAGTTTAGGTTAGAATGTGGGCTAGATTTGGCATTAGAGGGTTATGTAGACCGTCATTAAAATGTACTAGCCTATTAAATAGACCATATAGTGGATTGGCCCACGGTTGAAAGGGCCCATTAGGTCCATTAGGCATATAAGGATAAAAGTTCAAATCAGATATGGGAGAGCAACTAATTTGGTGATGCCTACATCTGGGTCTGCCGCTACCTCTACTGGAGGGGTTATGGCTAGGGCAATTGCTGGAGAATGCAATAAAAATTGAGTTTAACAAAGGTGGGGTATGGAAGGACAACAGTTGTTGTTTATAGAGGAGAAGGTTCGCTTTGAGCCCAGCAAAGGTGACAGTAGTGTTACGATTTTCATTCACTATGATGAAGGATTTGAAATCAACAGGGAGTCCATTTAAGGTGAAGAGGATGAGATCGAAATCGGAGATGGTATCACCAATCGTGGCAAGTTCTTCGGTAGTGGTGGAGATGTTGTTGAGATAGTTGATGATGGTGTTAGAGCCCTTCTTGATAGTGTGAAGCTTTCGGCGGAGAAGGGACTTTTAAGAGGTAGACTAGGGTATAAAGTAGTCTTGAAGGCCATTCCAGAGACTATATACGATGGTGTGTCCAAGGGTGAGTCACGTTATAGAGCTAGAGAGGGAGCCCGTGAGAATATAGTAGACTAGTTTATCCATCTTCATCAATTTGGAGTAATCAATTAGTTAAGAGTCATCCAAAGGTGCATTGGTGTTGTCAACATATCCCAAAAGATCAAAGGTAATTAGTGTTGGCCCCTAAAATTTTTTTATTATTTTTATTGAATTAGGCATGACTTAAATAAAATTTGAGGTCTTGATAGATTAATTTTGGAGTTAATTATTACTTAAATATTAGTAGGATTTTATTATATAGGTTGGTTGATTTAAATTAGTAAGAGTGTATTGTATGAAGGGCATTTTTGGTAGTTCGCTTAAGGATAAAGAGCTATAAGGCATGAAGGAAGGGCAAAATGGACATTTTAGACTCATTAAGGGTATAAGTGGAAGAAGAAATGTTTGTCTTCCAATTGAAGAAGAGAAGAACGTGAGTGAGAGAGGAGAGGAGAGAAAATACGAAGTGAAGAGGAGAAAGGAGAGAAAAGAAGAGAAAACAAGCTACGGTTCATCTTTTCTAAGCATTCTAGAGAGATTTTGGGGTTGATCAAGAAGAGAAAAAGGTAGAGAAAGAGAAGAGCTTCTATTTGAGCCAAGGGACTCATTAATTGGCGAAGATTCAAGGTAAGTTTATTTTTAAATTTTTTATTTTTGGAAGGGTTTTAGTTCAAAAAGCTTAGAAAATGCATGGTTTAAGTATTCTATGATCAATTTTATTGAATATGCTTTGTAGGTTATCAATTTTGCAGCCCTATTGAATTAGGGATTTTTGCCTACGAAAAGGGAATTAAGAAAGACAAGGGGAGTGAGAAGAGGCACATTTGAGCAAGCTATAAGCAAGGAATTCAAGATGGGTTATATTTTTATAATTAAGTAATAAGCCATTAAAGTTCCTTTCAAGAAATGGAAATAAATGATTTTCAACTACTTTCTTTCATATGCATTTATTGCTTTTTAAATGTTTTAAGAATGTACTACATGTTTGTATATGAATTGTGATATTGGTTTATGAAATGAATGATGGAACGATTTTGAAAGAATAGTGATTTTTGAAACGATATTATGGTTATGAAATCAAGTTTCAGAAATGTGCCAATTTGGGCAATATGTTTACAAAATGTGAAATGCATGATTATGTGGGTTTGTGGTAGTCCCCTAAGTTATGTCAAGTGCTTATATGTTGACAAATTTGTTGAATGCATGAATTATGTTGCTTATAAATGACCTGATAAATGAGAATTTGGAAAATATGTGCTTTATGATTCAATGTGAATTTTTACAATGTAAATGAATATTTCAATGGTTTTTGCTTGTTACCGATTATAAAACTGTTACCCCTGAGCTTTTAAACCCCCACTCTCCTTCTCCTATTCAAGTGATGAGCAAGAGATCGAGTGAAAGCCAGTCAAGGCATCGCTCTGATTAGGCATATTTTTGTATTTTAAGCTAGATTTTGTAAACATGAGACTTTAGTCGCATTTCAAGTATTATTTGTTCAAATACCCTTAGTATTTTGGAATTTTGTAAAATGTTGTATTGTGGCTCGGAAAGCCCATTGAAGCTTTGTAAAATGGTTATCTTTTGATGATAATAAAATATGATTGTATTTTTGCTCATGACTCTTAAAGTAGGTACGTCGCATTTTCAAGTCTTTCACAAGGGTAGAATATGTGTTCTGACTTCAAGGGGAACACTGTATTGATCTAGGCTGAATTAGACAAAGTTGTCTTCCTAGAAGTCGTAGATTATCTTTATAGCTTTCCAACAATATAAAGTATGTAATTTTTGGATATCGATGTTGGGAGATACATTCATTATAAGTTATTAATGTTCCATAAGATGTATACGGGACAACTATAGTAAATGATGGGAATTTGTTGTATGTGATGAATCATTTAAGTAGAGATTACCAAGTTTAATGAAATAAACTTGGTAGTTGCATTGACTTGAAGTAATATTGCACTAGAAGAGTTGAATTTGGGAATATTATGAGTGAATGTGACGTTAGAATGGATGTAGGAACCATTGGGAATGCTTTGGAAGGGCTTATGTTTCACCTATATCCATTAGATGGACTTTAGGTCCATTAAACAGACCTTATCGGGTCCAAAAAATGCCCCCAGACCATTCCATTTTCATTAAACAGGCATTAGGTCCATTAAATGGACCTTCACGGGTCTGGAAGACACCCTAGAGCCCGTGTATGTCCATTAGGTGGAGGTGTATAACGGACATACACTGTATACTTTCAGAAATTCGCAATTTTGACCCTCTAGATGGAAAAATCCCTTTTTAGAGTATTCATAAAAGTTGTAGATCTCGAAGTTCTCTTCAAAACCATATTATAAAGACTTAATCCGACATCTCTAGTGAAAGTTTTGTCAATTGTCCTAAAATAGGTACAATATGATTGAGGACATAATCATGTTTGATTCTTTTAGTCATAACTTCATCATCTGACCTCCAAATGAAGTGATTCTTGAACCAATAGATTCCTCTAATATAATCTCCATAAAAATTGGTAGCCTTTGGTATTGATTTGAAAATTATTGATGGAAAGAAAGTGAGGGAATCGGTTGGAGGAGCATGACTGGGTTATGAACATACTTTGGCTTTTAATCATATCTTGATCTATATTGATCGAATGGGAAACTTTTGAGATGTTATGATAATGAGGATGAACCAATGATAGTTAAGGAGATTCCATGGAAATAACCCTATAGGATAATACGCTCACATCTTATGAGTTAGGCTCCAGAAACGAGGTTTAACATCTTATAGTATCAAAGCGCCTAGGTTTTGTATCTTACATAGGCATTTTTCGAAATATATGCTAAGATACATGTATTTTTGTTATGTCATAGCAAACAGTAGCAACTAATCCCTAGTCTAACTCGCATGTGTATGAGTCACAAGCATGAGCAATTGTTAAGAGTTTGAGCTGAGATAAGTAGTGAGAAAAATGGTACTCTTTCATGATATGAGAAAATGAAAGTTGTGGATAAATAGAAATGAGAAATAGTATATGGGTAAATATGATAGATAATGATTTAACGTATTTGTATTGGGGGATGCATTACTAAATATGACATCATTATTTTATTGTGGTGAATATCCTCGAATGTGAAATATATGTAAATATATTATCATGGATTGGTTGAGGAAAATAGGGATATGGTAGAAATGACAAGATTTAAGGTGTATAAGCAAGGTTGGATGAAAAAAAAATTTATTATGATCTTATGAGAATGAACTTAAAATTGAAATAGTTGCTAAATTAATATGACAAGAGCTATGATCCATCATAACAATGTGTTAGTGGAATTAAGATCAAAATTTCATGATGATTATACATCTATAATTTTGAATTGATTGCGAATATACGTATGTAAGATGTAATAAAGGATAATTGGAAGATGAGATGAATGATAGCAGCATATATAGAAGTTCAAAGGTTAAGTTGAATTGTTATTGTGAGTACATATCTGATAATGGGATCTCCATAACAAGTGAGAATATTGAGCACATATGTATTATATGTGTGGAGATGATATAGGAACCAATCTATGACTTATTGGATATTTGTTAGTCATAGTTCCTATAGTTTAAATTCGAAGAGGAACTAGAGTAACACATGAAAGTGCTTATAATGATCAACTATATTAATCTAAGTTGAATTGGACAAAGTTGTCTTCATGGAGTTGTAGATTATCTTTCTAGCTTTACATTGATATAAAGTATGAAATTTTTGGATATCGGAGTTGAGAGATATGATCATTATAAGTTAGTAATGCTGTATGAGGTGTACATATGGGACAGCTACATTAAATTGAAAATTTGACCCTTTTAGAGGAAAAAAACCTTATTTGGATCTTAATGAAAGTTGTAAATCTGGAAGTTTTATTCGAAATAGTCTAAGAATGACCTTGATCCGACATCTCTAGTGAAAGTTATGTCTATTTTTCCAAAAACAGGTCTGGTAGAAGAAAAATGAAGAGTCATGATCGTGACTCTGCAAAAATTTTCGAAAGTCACGATCGTAACGCAGGGTTTCCCAAACCTGAATATGTTTGATTCTTTTGGTCATAACTTTGTCATCTAACCTTAAAATGACTTAAATTTTAAAGCAATAGATTCCTAACACATTCCTCTATCTTTCCATAAAAATTAGTAGCTTTTAGTGTTGATTTGAAAAAGATTGATGGAAAGAAAGTGAGGGTATTAGTTGGAGGAGCATAAATTGGTTATGAGCATACTTTGTCTTTTTAATCATATCTTAATCTATAGAGCTCCGAATGAGATGGTTCTTGTTTCAAAATAAACTAGAGACATGGAACTACAATTTTTCTGAAAAAGTCAATTTGAAATTCCACTGACTGACTAGTGTGGGCTCTCCCTTGTGGGATACGTGTTTAGATGTCACTTAGGACGCCGGTCTCGTATCTTGTGAGGGTGCTTTCCTATAATACAATTAGGCTTGAAGGGAACTTGAAATGTACTTAAAAGAGAATACAAATGAGTGATATGTTAGGGTGATGATTGAGGATATAAACATATGAATGGATTAACGTATACTTATTGATCAGACAGGAAACTTTTGGGATGCTATGAGAATGAAGATGAATTGATGAGGGCTAATGAGATTGTAGTGAAAAAAAAGCTACAAGATAATATGTATGCTCATGTTTCATGACTCCAGAAAATGAGGTCTAACAGGATCGACCTCTTTTATACTACAATTACGACTCGTGCGTTTGTGGTATTTGAGGGCTTATAAATTTTAAAGCTTCAATGACACAATCAAGTTTTTGAAGTCATTGCCAGGGAGGGTGAAGATTAGTTTAGTTCTCTTAGTCTAAGGCATTTTAGTTAGTTTTATGTTTTTCTGTTCTTCCCATTCTTTCCATGTGTGTCACGCTCTTGCATGAACACAAGAGTTATAAGGAGTTTGAGTTGCATACCTAAAACTATAGAGCTTGACATCACTCGTTTAGAATGTTCAATTAGAAGAGTTCGATGTGAAGAAGAAAAAGAAACCATAAAAGCAATAATGGTTGAGGAGTTTTAGCAAGAGTTGGATTAAGGAGCAAACTAAGGGCATCAACAAAGAACCCTTATAGACTTCATGAGACCGGGCTTCAATGTAGCCAATCAAGGTGTAGCTAGGCCACCGTGCAAGCAGCTTCCTTTAAAGTCAAACCAGCTCTCCTAAACATGCTTCAACAAAATGTTCAATTTTATGGATTAACAAATGAAGACCCGAATGCACATATTGTTAATTTCCTTGAAATCTATAATACCTTCCATTATCATCAAATGTCGGAGGATACTGTAAGAATTAAACTCGTCCTTTTTACCTTAAGGGATAGAGCAAAAGTTTGGTACCATTCCCTCAACCCAAATAATGTCACCACTTAGGACTAATTAGCTCATGCCTTCTTAGATAAGTACTTTCCCCTTACCAAGACTATAAAGATTATCAAAGAGATCATAAACTTTCAGTAGGGTGATGGGGAATCGATTTATGAAGTGTAGGAACGATATAAAGACTTACAAAGAAAATGTCCACACCATAACGTACTTAAAGAATTTCTTTTGCAAACATTCTACAATAGAGTAACCCCACATATGAGAGGCACAATTGATGCAACTTTAGGAGGATCACTTATGAGGAAGTGGTATATGAAGAAGAAGAAGAGCTGTTAGAAGAAATGGTGAGTTAATAGTTGTCTATGGATGAATGAATGAAGTAAACAACTTGCAAATCTCCGGGAGTAAAAAGGAGTTATAGCTATGGATTAAATAACAGAAAAGTAGGCTAAAATTGATAATTTAAGACAGAAATGAAGGCTAAAATTGATAATTTATCTCAACAGCTAAACAACATGAAGGCTTCATCCTCAAATACAGTAAAAGTTGTTCAGCTAAAGTATGAGATTTATGGGTAGATGGATTGTGATACAATCGATTGCTTCTTAATGAAGGATAATGGATCAGAGCAAGTAAACTACATGGGAACTCAATACGGTCAAGGAGGGGAAAACAATCCTTACTCCAACACATATAACCTTGAGTGGAAAAATTATCCAAACTTCTCTTGGTCAAACAATGATGAAGGATAGTTCAAATATCAAGGACTACCCGGCTTCCAACAAAACAAATCGAGTTCGATGGAATCCAAACTGGACAAAATTTTAGATAAAAATGGAGGTATGGAGGATACACATAAGAGGCTTGAAGGCAAGCTTGAGCAAGTTACAAAGAATCACGCCTCCTCGATACAGAACCTAGAGGTCTAAGTAGGTCAATTGGCAAAAGCGAGTCCATTCTAAAAGAATGAATCATAGTTGTTACACAAGCAATTAAGGAGGAATTGCACCAAGTTGAACAAAATGAAAGGATGGACAAAAATAAGGTGAATAAGAATGTTTTTTAAAGTGAACCAGAATTACAAACAATCCAGAAGCATCAACATAGAAACCCCTACCTTATTTTAAAACAATAAAAGTCAAATCCACTATCAAATCCATTCAGGGATAAGGGAAATGTAGAGGTGCAAGAGAATAAGGAAGGCTCTCTACTAGCAAGGTATAATTTGCCTGAGATAAAGAAGTAATAACCCTTTATTCCATTCGTGATTAAAGTTATGAGGAAATCAAAGGAAGCTGAGCTTAATCAAATGGTAGATATGATCGAGCAACTGGAAGCATGACTTACACTAATGGAATCAATAAAGCGAAAGGAGGAAAAAGAATTAGAGGAAGAAAAGAAATCGATAACACCACTAAAAAAGGAGAATCTAAGGGATTTTTATATCCCCTACAGTATTAAAAGTGTCAAAATAGAGAGAGCCTTAACTGATTTGGGAGTCAGCATAAACATGATGTTGTATTCCTTATATCAGAAGTTGGGATTCGGTAAGATAATCCCCACCAAGATATTGGTAAAAACTGCAGATAAGTTAGTTCATCATCCGAAGGGTATTATACATAATGTGCATGTTCGAGTGGAAAAGTTTACCTTCCCCACGGACTTTTTCATACTGGATATAAAAGAAGACGCAAAAATCCTAATTATACTCGACCAGCCAATTTTGGTCATTGCCCAATCAATTATTAATGTAAATGGGGGTGAGCTAACTCTAAGGTTATGTTTGGTTGGATGTAAAGTTTTTAATGAAATGGAATGGAATGGTTTATAATGAAATGAAACGTAAATGGATGTAATATTAGAAAATTGTTGTTTGGGATAGATAGAAGGGTTTATAATATAATATAGTGAAATGTTTTTTGGATGACGGGTTTATAATGTAATATAGTGTAAAGTTATTTATCATTTTATATTTCATCCCAAATTTCCAAAATCGGAGGTTTTTCATTTTTACTGTTTATGATAGAATGAGATGTAATATGAAATCCTCCTCTTTCATCCCCACCCAATCCATTTCATTATAAAACCTCCTCTCAAATGATGGAATAATATTACATTTCATTCCATTCCATTATAAAATCCTCAACCAAACATAGCCTAAGGGTAGGAAAGGACAGGTATCTTTCACCGAAACCAAGAAAGATAGAAGTCCTCTCTAACCCATGGCCGTCATGAAGGGAACAGATCTTGGTTGAGCAAAAGAGAAGATAGTGATCGAAAATGTTTTTTGGAAAATATTAAACCTCGCAAGAGAAGGAGAAGAAAGAATCGGGAAAAAGAAAGTGGTAATATAAGCAATCAGGTGGTGCGCGTGCATTTTATGAGATTGATAACCATGTCACCACTGAAGAATTCTCTTAAACCACTTTGAGTAATTGGGAGGCAACCTATAGTTTTAAATTACCAGTTATTTCTTTGATTTTAAATAGTTTGAACCTTATAGTTAGGATGTTTCGGTTTCAAATAAATATCGTGAATAGTATTACATTAATTTTGATAAAGATGATCGAAAAGGAAAGTGTAATGAGGTGATAGTGCTAAAAGATGTTAGGGGGTATGATGTAGTGCCCCCTTATTGTAGGGTACACATCAGGACGCCCGCAGGTCGCTCCGACACGTAACCCACGATAAAGGTGCACTATCAAGCAACCAATTACAATCCACATGGCATCAAATATAGATATCACTAGATTTTAAAACCAAATTTTACTTTTCATTTCTCAAATCCATAAATACATAATCTTGTCCAAAAGCATCATCTAAACAATATACAAAGAAACTGACAACACCTATCTAGGTCATCCCAAAAGATCCCAGCTGACCCACCTCTGCGCCATAACTTCTCTTGCCGACGATCCACAAGGCAGAGAAGACTCTAACAATCTGGAGCTAGGAAACCTACTATCGCTGTCCTGAAAAATATTGCAATGTTGGGTGAGTTTGCGAACTCAGCGAGAAACCATCATCGATGGTCC
>JAOTIZ010000001.1:8750557-8760638 GCA_027123425.1 Erythroxylum panamense
ATCATGTTAGAATTATGCAATTCAAGTATGAGCATGTTAGCAATAAACTTAGCCCCTTGCATTTCCCATTGAAAACCTTTGCAGATGGCCTTAAAAATCATATCTCCATTAGCTGCTTCAACTATTAAGGGTTTAATGGGTATCAACTTACATTGTAACTTGGCTACAATTGTCTTATCTAGGAAGTTATGCGTGCTGCCGGGATCCACCAATACTTGTAGAGGTTTTTGATTCACTTTGCAAGCAAGCCAAAGGGTTTGGAATCCAGAATCACCTTCCAAAGCATTCACTGAGATGTGGGGGGTTACTTCATCATGCTCTTCCTCCTCTTCGTCACCATACTCTTCTGCACATTCATCTTCTCGAGCCTCGTCTATTATATTGAGAGTGAACAATTTTTTGTACTTGCATCTGTGACCAAGTGCGTACTGGTCCTCACACCCAAAATACTGCCCTTTAGCCCTCCTTTCTTCTATCTCCTTATTACTCAGAGTTCTATGCCTTGTAGGTATTTTTGTGTTTCTGTTTGGAGTTGGTAACAAGGCCCTTTGGAAAGGCCTATTAGTGTGACTGAAATTGGTATTTGGTTGGCTTTTTTGTGGTGGCAGGGAAATGGTTTTTGGGTTGGTGTAGTTGACATATTTGGTATGGGTTTTGTGGGTTACAGAAATTGTGACTTCTTCTCTAAGTAGCTCTTCCTTTGTCCGCGCAATTTCGTAAGCATCTCAAATAAAAAGTGGTCTAAAATGAACCACTGCCATTTTTAATTCACGTTTGAGTCCTCCCTTAAACCAACTTAAGGCTTGTTTCTCAGTAATCTCAGCACGATTCCATAACTTATCAAACTCCTGAATATACTCCTCTAAATCTCCTTCTTACCTCAGATCCTTGATAGTCGCCAATAGGTCAGGGTGACCTCCAAACCTTCTACAAATAGCCTCCACGTACTCTTCCCATATCAAGGGCATCTCCAATGACCTCACATATGCACAATGCCATTGAAATGCATTGCCTCTCAAAAAATACGAGGCGTACTTGACCTTCTCGTGAGTATTCATTGGGTTGATTTCGAAGAACTGTTCACTCTTGACATCCACTCATCTAGATTCTCACCATCAAACTCCGGAAAATCCTTTTTAGGTTTCCTTGCCTGGTTATTGCAACAAGAGTGGTTTCCACCACAATAAAGGCCTATTGGATTTTGGTTTGGAGCAAGGGAATATGGGTCATGTGTATGTAGGTCAGCCGTGGGTGTTTGGTTAGTTGTGGAGGTTGTGGATGTTTGGTTGGGTATAGGAGCTATAGGTGTTTGGTTGATTTGGGAAGCTGAGTTGTTTGATTGGTTGTTGCTGCTATAAATGGTGGATGGATTCACAGTTTTAGGTATGATTTTTTAGGTTTTTGCTGTAGTAGAGTGCAGGAACTGCAATTATGAGATAATCTTGGTCATCAGCTCCCGAAGTTCTTTAAACTTAGTATTTTGCTTTAGGTTGGTCGCTTCGATCCTATGGTGGTTTTCCTCCAAACCTTTCATAACCTTTTCAAACTTTTCATACGTTTCAATGGCTAAGGTTTTGATAGATTCTTCCAACTTGGCAATATCTTGAGATCTCGTTCCTGCTGCCATTACCACAGGCTGAGGAGAGACTGCTCTGATACCAGATGTGATGAGTGAAATGTCAATGGAGCCAAATAGTAATGATTCCGGTGGAGAATCAATTGTGTACGAGGTGTGGTGTAAACTTAGCAATGAACAGTACAACAGAAAGAATGATAGAGGGAGAGAATAGCAGAAGAAGGGACAGTTCACATGAACCCATTCAACATTGTATTCATTCCATAATAATCTATTACAACGTTGTCAATACATATATAGCTGTATAATTCTTCTGGAAATGGAATATTCTAGTTTACTAATTGTAAGCCAACACATGACTTTGCTACCAATCTTAAACTTCAATAACGCTGCGTTTTATTTAGCTTCTGTATTGACTTCCTCTTCGTCAATTCTTCCCCGATTTTCCAACCTCATAAATCCCTAATTTTGCTTCTCCTTTTACCTGTGACATCACCTGACTCTAAGACCAAGACTACTTACCTAGCTTATAAGGGGGAAGGGATTGCCAGGAGGTTGGCGGAGGAGGGAACTCCTCACTCTCCAGTGTGAGGTATGAGAATGAGGGAGCAACAATGGGTAACATTTTACTAATAACAATAAACTAGGAAATTTAGGTGGGCCACCAAAAAAGGAAAAGAAAAACTAGTTCATACTGGGGAAAGAAGAAGTGAGGTGGGTTTGACAGGTAGTGACAAGAAGAGAAAAGAAAGGCAATGGGTTCAAAGAATCATAGAACACATAAGTGCTCATAGCTTAGTATAGAGAGAAAGCAGAGGAAGGACAAAGTGAGAGAAGTCATTTCACTTCTTATTCTTAAAGATGGTATCTTATACTTAAACCGATGATAGCAACCAGAGACACTTCTATTTTTGTTGTAGAATTCTCAACGTAATACATTCTTAAAATGTCATAGATTCTTCTTAGTGATTAATAATTATTTCAACATCGAATAACGATTACAATTTAAATATTTAGTTGTCTGATGGATAAATATAGCATCTTATACCTAAATCAGTGATAGGAACTAAAGACACTTCTATTTTTGTCTATATACTTACAAGAAGTTGTCTTCAAATTACTATATTTTTAGGAACTAATTTTATATTAATAACTTATTATTGTTACCCTTCAATAATGTTATGAATACCATCCTATTCAACTCTTAAGTAAATAGAATCACTAACTTTTAGCTAACTTAAACTTACGGGACAAATGTTTTGGATCAAAGCTCAGGATTAAAGTTGAAATAATCCTTCAACCCGTCTGGAGACCAATAAATAAATAAACTGTTTAGCGTTTAGATGGATTGACAGGCAAATTTAATTACCTTTTCCTCTCCTTGAAGAAGAGTCTTGCAGATATTTAAATTAACAAAACTCTTTACATAAGTTAATAATTATGTCAATTTAAATAGGATGTTTTTCATATATGAAAACGCTACAGAACGTTAGAAGCAAATTTAAATGTTGATAAAAAATTTTAAAACTAAAATTTACTGTCTTTACCCTTTCACCTTCCGTATCGATAATGTGTGGCAAAGGGATTTAAGTTGGCCATTGCTTGCCCAAAATCAGCTGATAAACCTCCATTGATATATTTCAGAAGGCAGGTTCACAACTTCAAGTTGCTAAAATCAATTGTCTAACAGCGACTCCCCTCACCATAAGACGATCGCAATTTCAAGAAAAGGAACCTCGGTAAAGCACTAGACGAATGAGCAGAAGAACAGATTAGAAAAAAGTGGTGCACATAGAATAAAACCTTGTACTGGTATTATTGGGTGCTGTCTCACAATAGGCAAAACCACAAGAAGGCCAGCATCCGTTTTCAGTTTGACCAAAGTTCCTAGATCCACATTTTCCATTTAAATTGGGTTCCCTCAATGGACACTTCAACCAGCCTATTTCTCTCTATTACAGAGCGGTTTTAGAGATTGATTCCCACGAGTAATCAAAACTTTTGGTCAATTTTGTTATAAACCAGGGGGTTTGAGAAATGGAGCAAAGCCAAAGATCCCGTCAACATCGACAGGAACTCTTAGGGCTTGTTTGAGAATCTCTGGCGCTTTTGTCTTGCCTATCCAAGTGTTGAACCACGGACCTCCTCCAACTTCTACCGCTGCCATGTCACTTGTAACATCCAGTATTACCTTCACATGTACGGATATCATAAGAAATTTATTTTGTTGAAAATTGAATCAACAGGATCAACTTCATTTTCTTAACAAAACAAAGGAAAAGTATCCATTTAGAAATTCAGATCATGAAAGGATAAACATGTAAAAGTTATCCTTCCATTAGGTAGCAGCCATTTATTAAGCATATATGTTCGTCCACAGTTTTAAGAGTCTTACATGCTGAGATAGGAGAAAGCAGCACATAATAATCAATAGATAACAGGAAATTAAAAGCACACTTTTAAATAAAACTGCAGAATGTTTATAGTCCTCCTAGAATAGAGACCCAGACTGGGATTTGCAATGGTATAAAAAATAGGCAAGATTTCTCGAGAAGGAGATGGTAGGCAACCAGAGATGAAGATGGCATAAGCATCTCTTTCAAAAGGTTACTCTAAGGTATTAAGACATAAAATGAGAAAATTCTGTAAGGCAACGCCTTTAGATACACCAATGTAATGAATTAGCATTTGACCTGGTAACTCAAGGGATTAAGACATATAACATGAGAAAATTCTATAAAAACATCCCCAGCATCCAAGCTCCAACCAAGTCACTTTAGTTGTTGGCCTTCACCAAGTAAATTGTACTTTCTTCATACAATCACTACAAGGTGACTTGATGATGCTGAAATTACAAATAAAATGCCTGCAGAATGTTGCTAGATTATGAAAACTTCGTGTCTCATGCAGATCCTTTGAAATAGGCCAATCAATGATAGGCTTAATTTTATCAGGATCCGTCTCCACTCCATGTAAGGACAATAAAACTCAGAAAAACAACACTTGATTGCACGAAAGAATACTTCTTTTAAGTTAATATAAAGTTTCTTTTGCCTCAAAACTCTCAATACTTGTCATAGATATAATAGGTGATCTTTTTTAGTTTTACTTACATTAATATATCATCAAAATATATCATTAAAAATCTGCCCATAAATGGTCGAAATACTTTATTCATCACACCCATAAAAATGTTAAGTGCATTAGCCTCGAATAACATCACCAACCATTCGTAAAGTCCCTTATTAGTCTTGAAAGTCATTTTCCATTCATCCCCAAGTCTAATTCTAATTTGATAGTACTCACTTCATAACTCTATCTTGATAAAGATAGTAGCTCCAGTATTATCTTAACATGTTATTAAGGCGAAGTATTGGAAATTTATACCTTACTGTCATCTTATTTATTGCCCAGACAATCAATAGACTTCGCCAGCTTCCATCCTTATTAGGAGTCAATATTGTTCGAACTACACAGAGACTAAAACTTTCTTGAATAAATCTTTTTTTTAGCAACTCATCTATTTGTCTCTTCAGCTCTTCATTTTCAATAGGATTCAAACAATAGGCTGGAAGATTGGGTAGAGTAGATCCAAGTACCAAGTCAACAACATGTTGAATATATCATAAAGGAGGTAATTCACCTGGTAAATCATCCATGTAAGGTCTGAAAAATCAGCTAACAACTCACCCACTTCTTTTGGTAAGGGATATTTCAAATACTGCTTTTGTTACTTCTCTCACTAATATTGCAAACACAATTCTCTTCTCCTTGTTAACAGCTTCAAATTCTCTCTCCTTAAGGATATTAAGAGGCTTCTTCTTGCATTTATGGCTATCTTGTTATTTCCTGTTTATTTGTCTAACTTAACTACCTCCATAGACATCAAACTTATCTTCTTTCCATGAAATATAAACTGATAGGTGATAGCTTTTCCTTGCACATCTCACTCAAAGCCATGGTCAACCAAGTAAAATATGAGATACTTTTATAAGAATGACATCACACCAAATAGAGTCTTCATATATTCCTTCCTTGAAAGACACTAAGCACCTTTGAGTGACCGATATAGTACTATCATTCATCTAAGCAACTTTATAGGGATGTAGATGTTTCACCACAAATAAATTCAATTGCTTCACTATGTTTCCCGATTATACATCATACTGCTTCCATCAATAATAAGCTTGCATATATAGGACAAATAGAAGTATTAACTAGTAGCTAAAAATCATCGATATTAGAATTTTGGAATATCAAGTTTTGAGGCTGAATTTTGCCAATAAATGTTGAAATTTCAGATTTGATATAGTTAGATTTTTTAGGGCTTGATTCCTGTAAATTTAGGCTTAGAATTTCAAGATTTAATATGGTTGGAATTTATGTCTGAAATCTAGGTGAACTTTGATAGAATTTAGTGAGGAACACAAACAATGAAGGGTAGAAAACTAGGAATCACTCATAGGGTCTAAAAATAACTCTTAGAAGAAAACATCACACCTAGTTAAAAACTCAAGTTTGTAGAAAATTTTCAGATGATGATTTTTAAAGGACTAAGTATACACATATTTATAGAGAAGTTATTAAAACCCTTACTCTAGTAGGAAATGGTTCATAACAAATTTAAATCTTATTCTAATAAAAATTCTATAGATTTAAGTCCTAAATAATTGGGATAATATATCTAAATAGAACAACATATTTAACTCACCACTACTTCTTATGTAATAAGAAATCCCAATATAATCTAAACTTCAACACTTATTCTTGTTATCAGCTCAATTATCAATCCTCATCCCGTCAAATTAAGGTTTATAGTTGACTAATTTTATCTCTTTTATTTTTCTATAGACTTTAAATTCTTTTGCATCAATTCTCCCCAGCTTGTTTGAAGTCATCTTCGATGTAGAATGTGACAAATATTGATCATATAAATGTGGATTCAACTTCTCAAATTCATATTGTAAAATCCAAATATTGTCAAAAATTGCTCTTCCTTTCCACTTGATAAGAAACTGTTGATATCCTCCATCTTTGATGGAATTCTCATAGCTATATTAGGAGATTGCATATTATGATATCCATGATAAATAATTAAGTTCGCAACATTAAAGATAGGATGAATTCCCATGTCACTTGGGAATTCCAAAACATGAGTTCAGAACTTATTTTCTTAAGGATCTTATCAGGTCCAACACTTTGTGAATGAATTTTCTTATATTTCCCGAAGAATCCTAACCATCATCATATCTGTTGAATGTTGAAGATACTTGGTATTTCTTGTATTGGTGTACATAGGACTAAGGGTTTATATACAAAATTCCTAGGACTATCTAGGAAGTAATCTAGCTATTAACTCTATGAAATCTCTTAATTATAGGAGAGATTATAGGTGTAATTATAACAATATCAATGCTAATAATCTCTGTTCAACACTCCCCCTCAAGTTAGTACATAGATATCGCACATGCCAACTTGCAAACGACAATGAAATTGTTTGTTGTAGAGTCCTTTGATGAAGACATCTACCAGTTGTTCATTTGACCCCACATAGAATAATTGCAGAGAGCCATTCACAAGTTTCTCCTTCACGAAGTATCGATCAATTTCTATATGTTTTGTTCTATCATGCTGAATAGAATTATGAGCTATACTAATGGCAACTTTGTTATCACAATAGAGAGATGAACTTCCTTCATCTGTCAGTTGTAAGTCATTCATCAGCTTCTTTACCCACAATAGTTCGTAGACACCTTGAGTCATAGCTCTATATTCGGCTTCTGCACTGGATCTAGCAACTACATTCTATTTCTTGCTCCTCCAAGTGACTAGATTTCCTCCTATTAGCGTATAATAACCAGCGGTTGACCTCCTATAATCTAGAGATCCAACCCAATCAGCATCTGTAAATGCTTCTATCTTAAGATGACCATTGTTAGTGAACATAAGGCCTTTTCCTGGAGCAGACTTTAGATAGCGCAAATTGTGAAACACAACTTGTAAGTGTGGTTCTCGTGGATCATGCATGCATTGACTTACCAGACTAATTGCAAATGCTATGTCTGGCCTAGTGTGAGAAAGATAGATGAGTCTCCTAACTGACCTCTGATATCTTCTCATGTCCACTGATGTACCTGTTCCTGCTTGCAGTTTGTGATTGCTTTCGATAGGAGATTCAGTTGGTTTACAACCCATCATACCGGTGTCTGCTAATAAGTTTAGCACATATTTTCTTTGGGAGATAAAGATTCCTCTTCTTAATCTAGTGACTTCAATTCCCAAGAAATATTGCAATTTTCCTAGGTCCTTAATTTCAAATTCTTGAGCAAGTAGTTTCTTCAGCCTAGCCATCTCTTCTGTATTACTTCCAGTTACAATAATGTTATCAACATAGACAATAAGAAGCGTGATCTTACCTTGGGAGTGCTTGATAAATAAGATATGACCGCATTACTCTGTTGATAACCAAAGGTGATCATAGCCTGATTGAACTTTTCAAACCATGCTCGTGGTGATTGTTTCAGCCCATACAACGCCTTTTTTCGCCTACAAACATTCCCTTGTGTCTTCTCATCTTCAAACCCTAGAGGAATTTCCATGTACACCTCCTCCTCCAGATCCCCATGAAGAATTGCATTTTTAACATCGAATTGTTGTAAGTCCCAATCTAAGTTAGCTGCACATGAGAGTAAAATTCTGATTGTATTCATCTTAGCGACCGGAGCAAAGGTTTCTTGATAGTTCCACTCCATATGTTTGAGTAAAGCCTTTAGCCACCAATCTCGCCTTGTACCTCTCAATGGACCCATTTGGCTTATGCTTCACTGTGAATACCCATTTGCAACCAACCATCTGTGTTCCTTCTGGAGCACTGACAAGTTCCCAAGTCTCATTTTTTGCCAAGGCCTTCATTTCTTTGACCATAGCTTCTTTCCATTGGACAATTTTCATTGCTTCTCTCCAATCTTGTGGAATAGACACAGAAGAAACAGACAAGACAAAGGCTCTATAGGCAGGAGATAATGAGTCATATGTAACAAAGTTAGAAAATGGGTGTTTGGTGCAACTTCTAACACCTTTTCGAAGAGCAATTGGCTTATCTAAATCATTAGATAAATCATATTCTAGCTCACCAGTGTTTTCGAGGGAAGAGGATGGCATTGGCATAGACTGCATGATGGCTTTTTCTGTCTTATCTCACCTTGAGTATGTCTTTACATCTGATATATCTAAGCCCCGACTTTGATCCTCTTGAACAAAACTAGTTGTCTCCCCCTGAATTGCTCTTTCTCCTTGGATCACATTATATCTAGATTCAAGCAACGCTTCTTCTTCAATCTCATGCTCCCCTTGAAGGAGGGTTGCGGATGTGGTGAAATAGGACTCATACTCCTGAAAAGTGACATCCATACTTACAATATATTTCTTAGATTGGGGGTGATAACACTTATATCCTTTTTGTTTGGGAGAATATCCAACAAAAACATATTTCAAAGCTCTTGGCTCCAACTTGCCAACATTTTGAGCATGAACAAAGCAAACACAACCAAAGACTCACGGAGGTATAGTGTAAGAGTTTGTACCTTGTAATATTTCGACAGGGCCTTTAAAATCTAAAGTTTGAAGTGGCATTCTGTTGATAAAATAGGCGGTTCAAAGGACTGCATCACCCCAATATCCCTTTAAAAGATTCATTGTGAACATGAGTGATCGTGCAACCTCCAGAATGTGTCTGTTTTTCCTTTCCGCAACTTTGTTCTGTTCACTAGTATAGGCATAACTAGTTTGATGTACTATTCCATTAAAATCCAAATAAACACGAAATTTGCCATCCATATACTCCATTCCATTATCTGACCGTAAGATCTTGACTCTAGCATCATGTTGAGTACAAATCATTTTATGAAAAGATTGGAAGCATGAAAAAACTTTATTCTTATTTTTCATCAGATAAACCCATGTCAATTGGGTGCAACAATCAATAAAGGTCACAAACCATCTATGGCCAGAAAGAGAGGGAGTTTAGGTAGGTGATATGTGTTTAATTGTTGATATATTTAATCATTTACACTTAGCGATTATTGACATGAAAATGTTTAATATACTCATTTTAATTCATATATGATTTTAAGTACAATTTGGGAGCAAAGAAATTAAAGTGAGTTATAAGCATTACATTTGGGTCATTTTTTGAAGATTTATTTTTGCTTGTCTTTATGGAGCATGAAGAAAAAAAAAGAAAGACAAGAAAAATCAAAATAGGATAATTAAAAGTGTTTGCTGAAAAAAGAAAAAAGAGAGCAAAATGCAGCACAACGCAGTTAACGCACAAGCTGTTTGCGTAATGCAGACAGCGTTTGCATTGTGTGGCCGTAATGTTGGAACCCAAACTTGTTTTCTTGATATTGTTAAGTATGAATTATGTTAGTTGTATGAATTATGGCATAATTTGATTTTTATAGAAGTGTTAGTAGAAAATTAAGATTGAATTGAGAATTAGCATGG
>JAOTIZ010000001.1:8776481-8801418 GCA_027123425.1 Erythroxylum panamense
ATCCTACTTTGAAAAAAATGTTTGTTTCCATGGATGTATCCTTTTTTGAAATGACACCTTTTTTTAAGTCTCCTCTTCAAGGGGAGAAAAATAATGAAGATCCCACTTGGGATCAAATCAAAACCTTGGTGAATGAAGATCTTTTCCAGATTTAGAATAATTCAATATCTGAACCTGTGTCAAATATCTCACCAACAAAGTCTGTCTTAACTCAACTCGAACAAGACTAAAGTGAAAAAACAGAAGATGGGCCATGTCTTGTCCCAGCAGAAAATAATAATTCCTTTGAAGGAGATGAAAGAAAGAAAAAATTCGGATTGGTTTACACCGGGAAAAACTTGACTCAGGAAAAGATGTCCAAAAATTCCCAACAAGGCCAAGATTCCAACTCGGGGTAGGACCGAAACTCTTTGAGTATGCCTCTTTAAGTTCAAAACTCTCCGGGTGATACTCCCTACTTACATTGTATTTCTGAAGAAAAACCCATTACAGATCTTTATATTCCTATTGCTCTTCAGGAAGGGTTTAGGTCGTGCACTAAACACCCAATGTCAAAATTTGTCTTATAAAAACCTATCTCCTGCTTTCTCCTTCTTCAGTAATCAAATGTCACTTGTGGAGATTCCAAAAAATGTTCAAGATGCTTTACAAGTTCCTGAATGGAAGGAAACAATTCTAGAAGAGATGAGAGCTCTTGAGAAGAACAGAACATAGGAAGAAGTGGATTTGTCAAAGGACAAGAGGACCGTAGGGTGTAAATGGGTATTTACAATAAAATACAATTCGGATGGATCCCTAGAGAGACATAAAGCCTAGTTAGTTGCTAAAGGCTTCACCCAGACCTACGGAATCGATTACATGGAGACCTTTGCTCCAGTAGCAAAACTTAACACTGTAAGAGTGCTTCTTTCATTGGCTGCCAATCTAAATTGGCCTTTACAACAATTAGATGTCAAGAATGCATTCTTCAATGGAGACTTGGAAGAAGAAGTTTACATGGATGTTCTACCAGGCTTCAAAGAAAAATTTAACTCAAAGGTATGCAGATTAATTAATTAAGTCCCTTTATAGTTTGAAGCAATGTTCTTTAGGCACTCATCAAGTGGAAGAATCACAGCCTTAATAGTCTATGTCGATGACATTATCTTGACAGGCAATGACTCAGAAGAGATGTATCGCTTAAAGAAGAATTTGGCTACTGAATTTGAAATCAAAGATTTAGGTTCTCTCAAATATTTCTTAGGAATGGAAGTAGCAAGATCAAAAAGGGGGATTGTTGTTAGCCAAAGAAAGTATGTACTAGATTTGTTGAAAGAGACAGGGATGAATGGATGTAAACCGGTAGATACACTAGTGGATCCAATTGTGAAACTAGGAAATAGCAAAGGAGGATGCCCAACGGATACAACAAGATATTAGCAGCTGGTAGGTAAGTTAATTTATTTATCTCACACTCGACCAGACATAGCCTTCGCAGTCAGCCTTGTGAGTTAATTTATGCACTCACCTATAAAGGAACACCTTGAGCCTACCTATCATATTCTACAGCATCTGAATAAATCTCCAGGAAAAAGCCTATGTTTTAGATCAAATAATCAATGTAGGATCGAAATCTACAATGATGCAGATTGGTCTGGGTCCTCTACTGATCGAAGATCAACAACAGGATACTGTTCCTATGTGTGGGGTAATTTAGTAACTTGGAGAAGTAAAAAATAGTGTAGTAGCAAGAAGTAGTGCTGAGGTTGAATATAGCAATGGCCAATGGTGTTTGTCAACTACTATGGCTACAGCTGATATTAAAAGAGTTAAAGTTGCCTTTAGAGACTCCTATGAAGTTACAAAGCCGCAATCAATATAGCAAATAACCCATTGCAACATGATCGAACTAAACACGTTGAAGTTGATCGACATTTTATCAAAGAGAAGCTAAAAGGAGGATTAATCTGTATACCATTTGCTCCAACAAAACAACAAACAACAAATATCCTCACAAAGGGACTGAGCACGCCATCATTTGACTTCCTTATTAGCAAGTTAGGTTTGCATGATATCTATGCACCAACTTGAGGGGGCGTGTTAGAAAATAAAAGATTTAGTTTGATTTCCTTTCCCAATTTCTAGTTGTTTCTATTTTTTGAATAAAGGACCCGAATCCCTAAATTGGGGTTACTATATTTAGATTATTTCTATTTTTATTAGTCTTTTCCAAGGGTACAAAGTACCCTATAAATTCAATGTATTCTATCATAGATATATATGAGAGAAAATAAAGTTTTCCTAAAAAATCCTACAATTGGCATAATACTTGTTTGAAGCATTCATGCAAAAAGAAAATAAAGGTTCAATTGAGAGAGCCAAAGAACCAACTCGATAGGGCTTCTCAAGAGATCCTGCTGACAAAACTAGATAGAAAATCAAAAATGAGGTTTTTTTAATTCTCTACCTTTATCACTTAACTAATACATCTTAAATAGGAAAAAATACAACCAGAAAACATAGAATCCCTAATAACCTACAACATCCTAACTATTTAAGCGTTGATTTATCTTATCTTGAATCTAGGATTAGATATTCGTATTTTATTGGGATCATCATCTACCAAATATCAACATCCCTAATTTATCAACACTCCCCCTCAAGTTGGAGCAAAGATGTATATCATGCCCAAATTGCTAACTTAAAATTCAAATGGTTGCCTTAACAATACTTTAGTGAATACACCTGCAACTTGTTGCATAGTAGGAATGAATGGATTACAGATTATTCTTGCTTCAAGTTTTTCCTTTATATAGCACTCATTAGTTTCAACATGTTTTGCCTTATCATGAAGAACAAAATTTTGGGCAATACTAATGGCTACTTTATTATCACAATACAATTTCATACAAAAACTCACTAGAATTTGAAGATCTTCCAAACACTCTTGTAGCCATAAAACTTCACATACACCTTGAATCATTGATCTAAACTATACTTCAACACTGATCCTAGCAACTACACCTTGTTTTTGACATCTCCATGTAACTAAGTTGCCCCAAAGGAATGTACAATACCCAAAAGTCAATCTCCTATCAGTAGTTAATCCTACGTGGTCTGCATTAGTATAAACCTCCATTTCTGTATTTCCTTTTTTTTAAAGCCCTTTTCTAGGAGTGCTCTTTAAATATCAAAGGATCCTATATACAGGTTCAAGATACTCCCTGTATGGGGATAGCATGAACTAAATAACCATACTTACAACAAAGGCAATATCAAGCTGTATATAAGACAAGTAAATCAGTCGCTCCATCTGGTACCTCCTTGTATCTATTGGAATCCCATCTTTAACATCTCCAGGAGTGTATGAAGGCTTGCATCCACTCATTCTAGTCTCCTTTAAGAGATTTAAAATATACTTCCATTATGAGACCACAATTCTCTTTTTTTATCTTGCTACTTCCATTCTAAGAAATATCTTAGTTGGCCTAAATCCTTAATTTCGACCTCCTTGGCTAGATATTCCCCCTTTAAATATGTTAAATACATAGTCTTTAGGAACTAAAATATAATAGGAATGTGCTAACTTATTATCCTACTAAAAGTAGACTTCCTAAATAAGATAACTACTATAGAACATATGAAAACTTCCTAATCAACTGCTACCATCAACTCCTAACTACTATCCTTATATATAGAATGCATCTTGCATATCAAATTCCCAAGAAAAACCATGAGGCCATGACAAGAAATAGAAGGAAAAAAGAATTTTCTTCTTACAATTGATATAGGATTACATGGTTATATACATCTCAGTGTAGGAGGAAAAATAGGAAACAGTTTCCCAGAAAAAGAATCAATCTCCTAGGACTCCATATTCTCCTAGGATAGGAAAACAATATCCTAAGATTCCATACTCTCCTACAAAAGGAAAACAGTATCAAAGGATTCCATGCTCTCCTAGGGAAGGAAGACAATCTCATAGGATCCCACAATCTTTAGGATATCAAGAAATCAACTTTTCTAAAATGGTGTACAGCTAAAATACAACTCAACACAAAGTATCAAGAATCTTGCAAGGATTAACGTTATGCACAAAGCAAAGTGATTCTAATGCCTAATGATAAGTAAAACCAAAAAGAGGAAAGAATGAAGGGTGAAAAATCTTCATTAATGGTAACTTCTTACCACCTTGATTTTTTTCTATTCGCAAAAAAAATACTAATTGACCGAAAAGTCAAAAAAATGAATATTTAAACAAGATTATAACCACAAAGTACAAGTATTTACTAAATAGTGCAAAAAGATTCCTAAAAGATATAAAAAGGGGAATAGTTGATGCCTGTTGAAAGTCCGCCTGCCATGCATATTTGCCAATGGGGTTCAAATACAGGAAAAGCTGCAAGCCATCCAGCTGTAGATTTTTGTCTAGACTCAGTATCTCCCCATCCATAAATGGGTCGAGTGTTATACTCCCAACGTGCAGATTTCACATTATCCACATAATTTGACCTATTAATAAAAGCCAAAAATAAGCTTTAGTTTTTATCCACAACCCATAGCTTAGGTACTTTAATCACTAAAATAGCTTCAGACTAATGCAAAACCTAAAGATTTAATCTAGAATATATATGTCAAGAGTAGTTCTGATATTTACCATATTCTAAAGTCTTCCAACATAATATAATACATTGTATAAATAAACAGAAAAGCAAGCCACAAATTTTTCCTGAGTTCAATTTAAAGTTTGAGTCATAACCAAGGACCATGTCGAAATTCATGAAAAGAATCAAAATTGAAGACGTACAAAGTTTTGCAATATGTGAATGTCCTTGGATAAATTTATAGATTATCCATCATACATATAATGTACATAACTTTCAAGAATATATTATCAAGGTTATATTTGTAATTGTAAATTTAAAAAACTTTTATATATAATAACAATGGTGAACAATAAGATAGCTGAATCACCTATTTTCATCACATGTTCGAAACCAAAACCCTACATGTAAACTCAAAAGATTGACAAAGTACTAGTTCATTCATCCTCTTAGTTGTGCAACCTGGCAAGCTTGTTAATAAGAACAACATCAAACTAGGCAACTATCTATCTCTTATTTCTTTCCTTTTCGTGATTGAAATAGTATGAGGAATCCCATAGGATCATAGCTTATTACAAGAGACGCTACACATCAATACCATGGGCCAACGGATTCGTGGTGATAAGGAAACAATTTCGACACAGTAAGTCTTGTTGTACATCACCAAAACTTCAAGTTCTTTGAAATTGGGCACCAAAGTGTACTTCCTATCCAGAGAAGAATCGAAGCATATGGTTGGACAAAGAGTTCTCACTATCCTGGTCAAAGTTGCAATAAACTCAACAGCACTATTGTTGGAGATAGTGCAATAAGCACTGGAAAAGAGTTTTTGAAGCTAAAGGTCGCAACTAAGACCAAGGCAACTTTCAATGACACATTAGATCAATGCCAAGGCCAACTAGAAAAAGTGTAGAGTTGATTAGATGTTTTACAAGTGACATATTATGCCTTACCAAGAAAAGAGGAGGGATTAACAGAGAACAAAATTTGTGTTGATAGTACAATTTATTGATGAATATTACGAGCCTAGACACATTGATACAATTGTGACTCTAGTCAAGCTCGATGGGACACAATAAAGCAAACATAGGGGAAGTCTTTTGAGCAAAATAAGGGCTAGAGCAAGTGGCAGTCAACAACAAAGGTGACACCAAGAGTGATTCTAACAACGGTGGGTTGGAAATAAGTTAGGGATTTATGCTATAATATCATGTTAGAGTGTGTGAATTTGTTGTTAACACAGTCACCATGATCATATTGAATATACAAGAGGACACAATACATGGTAAATAAAAATAGCTTCCAATAGTATACAAATATAATATATTACCCATACAATTAACAAAAATATTAGTTTTTTCTTTTAAATTAAGCCAATTCAACCGCCTTTGATCATGATTATCTTTTTTCAAAAACCCAAACATTCCCAGATATATGAACACAACTAATGTTAATGGAGAAACTATGTCTAGCAACAACTCTATGAATGCAATTCTGGATGGTAATCTCAACATCAAAACTATGGTTATAACAAATAAGATTGAAGTTACCTGCCATCATCACAAATAAAACCTTGATGCCAAAATGGGCTGACTTGGAAGCCTTCTTGAACTCTTTTATTAAATTCCTAGATAAACAAAGAAAAAGTAACTTACCATTTAGTTCGTTATAGATAATTAACACACTTATAATGGATCGAGAAAAGAGCCATAAGTAGTCAGCTAATAGATATAGATAGAGATAAAATAAAATAAGAAAACAATAGCATCATAGTCAATTATATAAAAACAATAAAAATGAAATTGCCACAATTGTTTCCACTGTACAAAGATGATCATGGAAGTGTAAGAAAATTCTATTAATATCCCAATTAGATTAATACAATGTATAGGCTTAAACAATCATACAGTGATCAAGGCCAACGTAATTTATAAAGCCCAGAAAAATGATATGTTAATTTGGAATAGCAAAAATATGCAATAATTCTTGGATTTGGGTTAAAACAAAGCACCGACCAAATTGTCCAAGTCAACTTTCTTTCTCAACAATCAACATGTTATGTAGCGTTGCCCATAGAGACCATTAATGCCTATAATTCCAATTTTACATCTATGTGAAGTGGACCTCTAAGAAAAAAACCAATATAGTGTAGCCAACTTCCTAGTTGAGATCATCTCATTGGCTACTATATAACAAGGTTTAGTACACAAAAACCAATAGAATATGCAATTTTATGTTGTTGAGAACTTATGAGAAAAATAAACAAGACAAAATTAATAAGCCAGAATGAAGCGTGATTTTGATATTGTTTCCTTATATGTGAACATCTTGGTGTATGTAGGTTTTTATATGTGAATAGCACGATACTCTTTATTACTAAAATTCAGTGTTAGTTATGAAACTCTTTTATCCCAATAAGGACCGCAAAAAATGGGTCTTATTTCTAGAATCAAACATTTCCCCTTAGGAGCATGCTTTCTTTTCTTTCTTTCTTTCTTTTCTTTTTTTTTTTTTTTTTGAGTGTGGATTAGTTGTACCTTATCATTTTCATCTTAGAAATATTGGATCTAATAGATGAAATAAAAGAGATAGCAAAGTACATAAACAAACTTCTATAATCACCTTAGTGGTGTTGTTGAGTTAGACAGACTAAGAATCCAGAATTCTAAAAAATGATGAACACAAAAAAAATGTGATTTTAACCAAAAGAGGAACAAAAACATGAATTCAACATGCACATTCAAATAATGCATATGAACCTTGGGAGTGACCTCCTTGTTTGGAGGCTGCATGCCTTTCTGAGCCACAAAAGTATTTCCCAAAATCAATTCATGCCTGCCTGTGCAAGAATGAATCAGTCGGAGATTGAAGACAAACTAAATTCATACAAATGATTTGAATAACTCCATACCAAAGTGAATTGAGACATTTGATTGAAAAACTTACTTCCCCAAAAGTTATGAGACTGTTCAGAGTATTGACATATGTACTTGTCATAAGCACCAAGAATTTGAGCTCCAACACCAACTGATCGAGGACCATACTGTGCCAACTCAAATGGGGTCATGTCCTTTTGAAAAGCCGGGTTCTCCACAGAGTACATGAAGCAGAAACTCTGCCTGCTCTCAGGAATAGAAACCTTGAAGTACCAACCCTCAAAAAATTTCCTTGAACTTCCGTCAAAATGGTACCTGGTTTGAGAAAAAAGAATGATTTCTTTTAAACAGACAGGATGAGAAAGAAAAAAGTGAAATTACCCGCTGTGAGGAGTTCGAAGGTGGCGAGTAAGAGGAGTAGGCACATAAAGAGGAGTGACGGAGGAAGAGCCAACACTTTGACTTTGGCTTGAAGAAGCAGCAACCCAATTGGAATGCCTGCTGACGCTTGTCGTAGGAGAAGAATACGGGTATAGTTTGAGATTGGCGCCAAATCCAAGGACATGGTGGAGATAGTTTACCATGGAGGAGAATCCTTCTAATTACTTGATGAATGAATGAACGAAGCAATGAATAAACGAATTTTACGTTCCCATTACATAAACAAGATGTCAGTTGGATGGTGGTGGAAGCAGCGGCCGGTTTTCCAAATGAAACACGTGGCGGAGGCTTGTCCGAGAAACTACAAACTTCTTTTCTTTGCTAATTTTTATTTTGATTTTACCTATTTAAACTAATATTTTATAATTTAAAATTATTTAAAAATATTTTATGATCTCAAGATACAAGAAAATATTTTTGAGAAATTAAAATAATTCATTAAACACAGAATTATAAAGAGAGTACACATGAAAAGCTATTAGCAAGAATAAGTTCACATAGCTTCATGTTTAAGCTATCACGTAAAACTCAACGCTCCCATTTGTCCAGCATCACAGGGACGCAAACTAATTAAGTCTTCATTTTGAGAGAGTTGAGAATTCAGTGTAAGTTGTTGCTCTCTTATTCGTGCAAGTAATTCCAAAAGAACCAAGTACATATGCTTTTATTTTCCTTAGAATATCAAAAGGTTTCTTTCTTTTTGAAAATCCTGCAATAATTTTAGACTGGGTGATAATGATGATGATGATATACCAATCTACCAAAAAAGCGTTTAAAGTTGGTTCAATATTCCTCTTCTTCGAGTAATCCAGATCAATTTTTCAAATGAGAATAGTGATTGAATACAGCTTAAGGTATTCGAAAGTAATTGAGTAGTCAATAAAAGATTCATCACTCCTGATAGAAGCAGATGATACCTACGACCTCTTGTCGAGGTCATTACTCGGGAATCTCTGGCTAAAGCAGATAAAGACATTTTTCATTATTTAGATATTCATACATTTATGGATTTGATATTAATCTTAAATTTATTTAATGAAATCCTTGATACAAAACATAACATTGAGGAAATCATAATGAGATTCTTATATTGTGTAATTATATTAATATCTAAACTTTCCCTAATCATGCAATTAATGAAATGAGATATAATTAATCTAGGTAGACTAACACATGTTATACTCCTTAATTGGTTCAAGCAGTAAATCTCACAAGTTATAGACATGAGTAGTTTAAAGTTAACATGTGGATGCTTCCTAAGGATAGTATGTACATTGGATTGACATACTATGATACCATCATATGAATATTCTATTCTAGTGTCAATGATAGTCTCATCATAGCAATGGTGTAAGTATCTTTTGACTTGAGGTGTTCAAGGATATCTCGGATATTAATCATGTGCTTTGACTCTATTTATTGGTGCCTTTCAGGGGTTACTCATAGGGGATGATTGGGTACAACTTGGGATATTCGGAGATAATTGAGTAGCTAATAGAGGATTCACCACTCCTAATAGAAGGAGATGATTCCCATGACCTCTCGTCGAGGTCATTACTTAAGAGTCTCGAGTTAGAGCAAATATGTGTCATGAAAAAAGTCTTCAATGATATATAGGGTAATGAAACCATCAGACTAAGATCTAATATCACTTGGACTAGATGTGACGTAGTCAATCTAGTAGGAGTTGACACTTTGATCATACTTTGAACCAAGCAGGGTATAGATGGTGAAAGGAAGAATTGTACGACAACGTTGCTTATGGAAGGGTTCATAGTCAAACCACTTATTTTTTGGTCAATTTGGGGTCATGACGTATTGTTAGATACCACTCTTAACTTCCTTGAATTAAGTGTTAATTCAAGTGACCAACATAACCGGGAACCTAATAGGTTACACACATTGGAGATCCGAAAGATGAGTAAAATAATCTTAAATGATGATTCAAGATATAAGAGAGTGTTTTGATATTGTATCACGATGTGATCGTAATAGAAAATGTTGCATAGAATGGATTAGAAACAAGTGCTGTTGGCTGCCAATTTGGTCATTAACTTCCTAAAACTTAGATTATTGCATGCTATTCATGATCATTAACTTCTCATAACTTCCATTAATGCATGTTATTCATGACCATTAACTTCCCATAACGTTCCATTAGTGATGTGGGTTATGGGAGGCCAAAGAGGGTAGAAAATAATCATCATTTTCGTGCATCTTGTGTAAGACACTAGAAAAATAAAGGTTCTTTCTTACACACACGTTCTTTTTCTCTCTAACTCTCACAAGAGTTCTTGTCTTTGCTAGCACAAAGAAATAATTCTAGCCATCTCCTAGTCAGGTTTCATGGTACATAGTTTTAGTAGTCTCTTAATTTAGGAAGACTGTTTATTTGGAAATATCCCTAATATAGCTAGATATTATAGCTAAGGATAATCTCTAATAATAATCCCTTAATTAAGATATTTATCTACTATTACGGGATTCTCTACAAAACCCATAGGATGCAAATGGGTTTTTAACAAGAAAACTGACATGGAGGGTAATGTTGTTACCCATAAAGCTAGGTTTATAGCTAAAGATTATCGTCAATGACAAGGTGTGACTATGACGAAATATTTAGCCTAGTAGTTATGCTTAAATCTATTAGGATACTTTTAGCTATTTCCGCTCATTATGATTATAAGATATGGCAAATGAATGTGAAGATGGCTTTCCTTAATGAAAATCTAACCGATGGTATATATATGACACAATCTGATGGTTTCATATCTATAAATGGAGAAAAGGAATGCAAGCTTTAGAAATCAATTTACGGATTGTAGCAATCATCAAGGATTTGGAATATCTGATTTCATGAGAAAATCAAAGAGTTTGGTTTCTCACAAAATTTAGATGAGCCGTGTGTGTATAAGAAGGTTAATGGGAGTGCAATTGTGTTCCTTGTACTGTATGTAGATGACATATTGCTAATAGGAAACGATGTCTCTGCTTTGCAATCAGTCAAAAAATTTGGTTAACTAAGAACTTCTCTATGAAAGATCTTAGAGAAGCAGCTTATATTTTGGGGATAAGGATCTATAGAGATAAATCTAAAAGGTTTCCTGGCCTTTCTCAGTCTACAAACATAGACAAGATGCTAAAGAGGTTTAGCATGGAGCAGTCCAAGAGAGGTTATCTTCCTATGGTACATGAGATTACACTCTCTAAATCTATGTGTCCAAAGACACAAGATGAGATGACTCGTATGAGTTTGATTCCTTATGCTTCGGCTATAGGATCAATCATGTACGTTAAGTTATATACTAGACCCGATATATTGTATACTTTAAGTGTTACGAGCAGATACCAGTCAGACCCTGGTGAGAGTCATTGGGTGGCTATTAAGAATATCTTTAAGTACTTGAGAAGAACTAAGGATGTATTCTTGGTATATGGAGAAGGTGATTTTATGGTAAGCAGGTATATTAATGCCAGTTTTCAATCCGATAAGGATGACTCCAGATCCTAGTCTAGATATGTATTCACACTAAATGATGGTGCAGTCAGTTAGAAAAGTTCCAAATAAGAGACGACTGCAAATTTGATGACAGAGGCGGAGTACATTGCAGTTTCATAAGCAACAAAGGAAGCGGTTTGGATCAAGAAGTTTATCATGGAACTTGGTGTGGTTTCGAGCATCACTGACCCAACGCAGTCGTATTATGACAACAACAAGGCTATCGCGTAGTCGAAGGAATTAAGGTCTCGTCAAAGGTCCAAACATGTGCTCAGGCGCTACCATCTGATTAGAGAAATCATTAGTAGAAATGATGTCAAGATAGAGAGAGTTCCCACTGATCATAATATAATGGATTCGTTGACTAAGTCTATTATCCAAAAGAGTTTTGTGTCATATGTACATGCCTATAGTATCAGATATCAAGGCGATTGGCTTTAGTGCAAGTGAGAGTTTGTTAGAGAAGTGCTTTAAAGGCAATCATCTTTAACACTTCTTGTATAAATCATTTTAAGATTAATAAAGGCATTTTTCATTATTTCAATATTCATACATTTATGGATTTGATGTTAATCTTAAATTGATTTAATAAAGTCCTTGATGCAAAACATAGCATGGATGAAATCATGATGATATCATGATAATGAGATTCCTATCATATGTAATTATGTTAGTATCTATACTTTCCTTAGTCATAGGATTAATGAGATGAGATATCATTAATCCAGATAGACTAGCACATGTTATGCTCCTTGATTGGATCAAGCAGTAGATCTCATAAGTTGTAGACATGAGTTGTTTATAGATAACATGTGGATGTGTCCTAAAGGTAGTAAGTACATTGGATTGATCTACTATGAGACAATCATATGAATATTCTTTTCTAGTATCAATGATAGTCTCATCATAGCAATGGTGCAAGTATCCTTTGACTTTAGGTGCTCAAGGATATCTCAGATACTAATCCTGTGCTTTGACTCCATTCATCGGTGGCTTTTAAGGGTTACTCATAGGTGATGATTGGGTACAACTTGAGGTATTCGGAGGATCACTACTCCTAATAGAAGGAGCTGATTCTCATGACCTCTTGCTAGGGTCATTACTCGAGAGTCTATAGCTAAAGTAGATATATGTCATAGAGTAATGAGATCCTCAGGACAAGATATAATATCACTTAGACTAGAAGTGACATAGTTAGTCAAGTGAGAGTTGACACTTTGACCATACTCTGAACCAAGCGGGGTATAAATGGTGAAAGGATGAATTGCATGGCAACATTGCATATGGAAGGGTTCATAGTCAAACAACTAATTTTTTGGTCAATTTGGGATCATGATGTGTTGCTAGATACCGCTCTTGACTTACTTGAATTAAGTGTTAATTCAAGTTGTCATCATAACCAAAAACGTATTGGGTCACACATATAAGAGATCCGAAGAATGAGTAAAATGGCCTTAAATGGTGATTCAAGATATGAGAGAGTGTTTCGAGGTTGTATCGCGATGTGATCGTGGACTGGATTAGAAAAAAGTATTGTTGGTTGCCAATTTAGTTATTAACTTCCTAAAACTTCTATTAATGTATGCTATTCATGGTCTTTAACTTCCCATAACTTCCATTAATGCATTCTATTAATGACCATTGACTTCCCATAACTTTCCATTAATGGTGGGGGTTATGGGAGGCTAAAGAGGGAAGAAAATAATCATCATTTTCATGCATCTTATGTAAGACAGAAGAAAAAGAAAGGTTCTTTCTTACACACACATACACACTCTTTTTCTCTCTAGCTCTCACAAGAGTTTTTGTCTTTGCTAGCATAAAAAAGGATTCTAATAGTCTCCTAGTGAGGTTTCATACTTCAATCTTCTTGTGGACTTTCATTAGAGACAGTTTATGTTGATCATTGTGGTTTACGACAGCCCAATGCGGAGAAGATTAAAGAAAGAAGGAGAACATCGAAAAGGTATATAAACATATTACATTTCATGTTTTTGTTTTTTATATCTATATATATGAGTAAATCTGGTTTTTGAGGTTCTGTTTTATTTTTTACTGTTTATATTCGATATATATTATGTATGAGATCCATGATCAGAACCTTACAAAAAGTTGTTGCGGGATTTGTCTCCAAGCTTATGTTGAAATATCATTCTTGTTTAGAGTCTCAACTTAAAGATATGTAACATGGTCCACGAAGCATCATATTTGGGAGTGTAGGACCAAAAGTTCTCATTTCTCAAATAATTTTAGTAAATTCACTTAAACTAGAGGGATTCTTTATTTAATAGAATCCTCAAAATTCTTTTAATCATTAGTGTTCTGTTACTCAGCTTCGAGGGGACAACTCTAAGCCCTCTTTTATCTTTAAGTAAGCATAATGTTTTCCATAAGACGTTAGCTACATAAGCACCATTTGTATTTCCAATACAAAAGAAGCTTTTAAAAAGTTTTTTAATAGATTTAATCAAGTTGGCAGGGAAAGCAATATTAGTTGGTTAGTAGATATGCAAGGAGTTTAACATAAACTTAATTAGTTGGATCCTACTAACAAAAGTAAAGAATTTACTACACCAACTTTTTATTCTCTTCTAGATTCTAACAATTAAAAGGCATAAACTCCATGTAAGATGGTCTCTTATATGAGATAGGTACCATGAGATAAGTAAATGAAATTTGTTTTATGTAAAGAATAGTTAGGTTGGAGATCCATTTAGAAAGATGAGCAACGGTAGAATACAAAAAGATAAGAATATTGTCTTTATTCATGGCTAATTCAAAAAGCTCTTTAAAAGTACTAATAGTAGTCACTAGTACCTATTTAGAATGTGCATTAGCCTTAAAAGAAGGAGATCATCAATAAAAGAAAGTTATATTTCTAGGTTTCTTGCATCTATTGTGGAATTTAAAATTCCTTTCTAATCAATCTTTTCAAGACTTATCACATACTTCATCAATCTTTTCAAACTTCCATCCTTAAGTTGAATAGGTAAGAGGAAAAAGCTCTCAGCCCTCCTAGTTAGCTTTGTTAGAGCTCTAGTAATAAGAATTCTAAAAGAAACTGTAGTAATACATTTCTTAATCCATTTGTGAAAGTTGAAGGGAATCCAAAAACTCACAAAGTATTGATGATGAAATTCTAATTGCTAGAGCCGAAGGCCTTTGGAAAAGCCACTTTATTTAAATAATTTTGAAGGAGCCTTTCTTATTATAGTTTTCGAATAATTCATGAGCAAGGAGTATGTTCTCTCTTATTTGTCACCCTTTTATAATGGTTCTTAGAGTAATATTAATGATAGGCTTTAGGATTAGCCTGAGCCTTAAGCTAAAAGCTTATAAGTGATTTTATAGATAGTGTTGTTGTAAGATATTTGCCTAAAATCCTTTAATCAAGTGGGATTAGGTAGCTTAGGGATAAGACTTGTAAAATTTTTATTGAAGTCTTTTAACATGAATCCTTTTATTGAAGAAATATAAAAACAACTTTAATCACCATATATGTAGTTAGGTGCTAGGATTTGTAAAACAAGATAGTATTAAATTCATTATAGCCTGGAGCCTTATTTGGTTTAAGGATGAAAAATGCCCTTTATATATATGAGGGATTGAATGGAGTGGTCAAGGTAGTTACAGTTGCATCTAAGATCCTATTAGTGATAAAAGAGCTTAGTAGTTGCAAGGATGAAGAAGAGACCTTAGAAGAACCAAGGGTCTTATAAAAATAGTTAAATGCCTCTTACATAAGTTTTTCCTTAGAGTAAGCCATGGATTCATCATCTTTTTATCGACAGGTGATTCTATTATGGTTGTTCATAGAGAGTACATATTTATAGAACCATTTTGTGTTTATATCACCATCAGCAAGCCATTATACCCATTGTTTGAGCATTGAGTAATTGACTTCCATAACATGAGTAAAAGCTAAAATATTTGCTTTTGTTTTCTTCCTATAATGTTAGATTAGATTGGTCAAGATAGAAAGAATGTTAAATTTGATTCAGATTTCTTTAATTCATTTTTAGCTGATTGAGGATTGTTGTATTTAGACAAATTGATTATCTTAAGCTCCTCTTTGATCATCTTAAGTTTACCATTACAAATAAAGGAGTGAGAGCCTTGAATATCGAAGTTTAAAGCTTCGATGATAGCTCCTTCAAACCCTTGATCATTCACCAAATGGTTATTAAATATGTAAGGAAAATGAATCTTCACTCTTGTAGATAGATTACAAATTAATATAGGTGAAAGATCTAAGGAAAATAGGTTATCAAATACTGCATTACTTTTTAAGAAAAAGGACATCCACTGTGAATTAAATATGGTCTTGTCTAGCTTCTTCCTAAGAAACCATCTATTTTCTTACTTATTGCACCAAGTGAAAAAATTCCCTCCATCTTAAGATTTGTGACTTCAATCATGGTTACATATTATACAAGATTATCATAATAATTCTTATGAAAAAATTATCTTTAGCCTCTAAATTGATGTATAATGCTATTAAAGTCAACGATCACTAACTAAGCTTTAAAGATCAAATCTTTGAAATGCAAATTAAAAAACAAACATGGATGAGACATGAATGCATGTATTTTCATGTAAGAGTTATATTTCCAAGCATAGAAGTTGGTCAGTGGTGATTATGCTAACATATTCAATTTCTCATGGTCATAACCTATCATTATTCATCTATAATGATTAGCATAATAATTATAAATAATGTCCAAATTGTTATTAAAAGAAGTTGTTTGTAGTTCCTTTCCCTCAATTTAATAAACAGGAGGATGTCGAGGGCATTAATACTAGAGAGTTGAAAGAGTTTGTCACATTAGTTAGAGAGGAGATTGCAATTCTTGATGATGACATGTGGACAGTGCCGATTGAGTCTTCTATTGGGGGCTTTTTGTAGAAGATATAATTCAAAGACCTAAAGGAACATTGTTGCAATAATGCCATAAATGCCACCCCAAATACCACTGCCACCTCCCCGAGACCTTTGATTGGATCTTTGTATTTTAAGTGTGGGGGAGGGATTTATAGTGACTATACTCAAGCTTATCAATGTTTGTTATGACTTTCTTAGTAGGAGGTAATTTTTTTATATTTGTTTGTAAATGAAAGCCTACTATTGGAGATAAATCATTATAAATTGTTTTGGTGAATTGGATTGCTTAAGTAACTGATAGTAAATGTTGATAAATGAGTTTAATTTGCCTCGAGAATTCATAGATTGAATACTTAATGATCATTATGATATTCTTTGTGTAAGATGCATATATAAGAAAAGGTTAAGATCAAGAAAGGTGCATATAAAGCTCTATTGGATAGCAACATAAAGGTAGAGGAAGTAGTTAATAATGAAAATTATAGTGGCAAAGAAAGAGGTAAAGAAGATAATATAATAAGTTAAAAGCAAAGCTTATAAGAAATTACACTAATGATTGGAACCTAACGATGGAGAAAAACATATTTCTAAGTTGGAGAGAGCTAGGGAACATAAAGCAAGAGACTTAGATCAAGTTGGTTGTATAAAAGATGAAGCTAGAAGAGTGGTTATGGCTAAAAGTGACATCAAAAGACGAAGTTAGAGGTACTTCTATAGCCTTTGTAATGAAAGCATAGAAGACAACATCTTTTTAGGTGATCTTAGCATGTTTGAAAGGTATCATAATTTTGTTTGTTGCTGGAAGATTACAAGGGAAGAGATTAAAAAAGGCTTTAAGGGAGATAAAGAGTGGAAGGGTTGTAGGTCTTGATGAGATACCTATAGAGGTGTGAAAGAGCCTAGGCAAAGAGGGTCTTATCTGGCTAGCTAAGTTTTTTAACATGATCCTTAAGTTTGCCAAAATTTCAGGTTGAGTGAAGACTTAGTATGTTAATTCCTCTACATAAAAACAAAAGGGACATCTAAAGTTGTAACAACTATAGAGGCAATAAACTACTTAGTCACACCATGAACTTATAGGAGAAGGTGGCTGAGAAGAGAGAGAGAAAAGATGCCTCTATCTTAGAGAACTAGTTTGGCTTTATGCTAAGAAGGTTTATGATTTTTTTTACATCTCTTTAGAAGATTAATGGAATATTATAGGGAAAGACAACGTAACCTACACATGGATTTTATTGATTTAGAAAAAGCGTATGACATGATACTTAGGGAAATCATCTGGAGGTGTTTATAAGTTAAGGGAGTTCCTATGACCAATATATAGGTTATTAAGGATACGTATAAAGATGTAAAGACTAGAGTCAAGATGATAGGAGGAGATATAGAGCATTTTTATATCTATATTAGGCTACACCAAAGCTCCTCATTATATCTATATTAGACAACGTAACCTACACATGGATTTTATTGAACCCCTTTTGTTTGTAATAGTGATTAATAAGTTAACGAAGAATACCTAAGGGGATATGCCTTGGTATATGTTGTTTGTTGCTGACATTATTTTAGTGGATGAGACAAAAAGGGTGTCAATGCCAAGCTAGAACTTTGGAGGAATATGTTAAAGTCAAAGGACTTTAAATTAAGTAGGACCAAGATTAAGTACTTAAAGTATAGCTTTTCAAGCTATAAAGTAGCAATCGATGTGAAGGTAAATATTGATTCAAAAGTTATACAACAAAAAGAATGATTTAAGTATTTAGGATCTATCATCCAAAGAAATAGAGAGATTGAAGAAGAAATAGTCCACCATATCATATCAGGGTGACTTAAATGGAGAAGTGAATTAGGAGTTTTACGTGACAAGAAGATACTGCTTAAGCTCAAAGGTAAATTTTATCATTTAAGGATTAAGACGGTTATGCTCTATGGGTTGGGGTGTTGGCCCATCAAACAGGTACATAGTTATAAGCTAATGGTGGTGGAGATGAGGATGCTCCATTGGATGTGTAACCTTATTAGAAGAGGTAAGGCTAGGAATATAATGGTAAGAGACAAATTAAAGGTGGCTAATATTAATGGAAGATTAAGGTAGACAAGGCTTAGGTGGTTCGAACATGTTAAGAGGAGACAAGTTAGAGACTATAAGAGGAAAAAAGGAAAGCCTAAAAAGAATTAAGGGAAGGTGATCAAGAATAATAAGATTTTGCTGGAACTTACTAAGGAAATGACCCTTAATAGAAAACTTTGGCATACTAGGGTACAAATATAGAATCTCACATAGAGATATCATTATCATCCCCATAGGTCTTTTAAACATTTTTCTCTTGCACTAAGCCTAAACATTTAAATATGTGGTACTTCTTTCTTAGCTATTTAGCCTAAACATTTCCTTACCTGACCAAAATATTTTTTTTGTAATGGCTTGTTTGATTTATTTATCTACTTGTCTTCTTTTTATGTGCATATTTATTTATTTATCTTTTATTTTTACTCTTTACCTTATTCTATTCATATTGTATTATTTATTTTATTACTTATTTTAAATTTTTATTTAGTACGTATTTATCATCATCATTGATAAGTGTAAATTGCATCATGTTTTAAGGCTTAGTTTAATATGTATATAATTGTTAATTCAATCGTTTTGTATGTGTTTTGGTTTGTTAAGTATTTGTGTTTAAGTGTTTTTATGGGATAGTATAAGTCTTTGAGCTAAAATATTATGTTTTTGAGGTACCTTAATGTGTTTGTTAATGTTTCATAGTCAACATTGAAGAACATAGAAGTTTTGGAGACATTTGGGTTGAAACAACGACCTAGGATCGTGGTATAACAAGCCACAATTGTGACAAAAACACCAAAGTTGGCCCACGATTGTGGCCTACATGCCACGATCGTGACATAAGCCTAGGACTTGGCCTATAATCGTGGACTGCATGCCACGATCGTGACAAAATGCTCAAATGTGGCCCACAATCGTGGCCTTTGTCAAGAAGAAGGAAGAAAGAAGTGGAGAAGAAACTAACTCAACGTACTTCGTAGATCAGGAGTTTCTCGACGTTGCTGCCTCCTATCACCTGTTTAGATCGTATCTGTTTATCTTCAATTTTATTATTGTATAGAATTGGGAATAATAGTTTGATGATAGGATTTTTGAATGTTGAGATGTTCTAAACTCACCATTAGAGTTTTATCTTTGAATTAATGAAATCTGATTGTTTATGCTTTTATAGGTTTATTGTGATTTAATTATGCAATTGCATAATTCAATAATAAATCGAGAGGGTGAATCGAACGAAAAATAATTAAATTGGGCTAACAAGAGCTAGGTGATTTAATAGAATAAGAATTAAATCAAATTAGTAAATTGTGAGAATAGAGATCTTGCATAGGTTTCCTATAGTTTATTAGGCAACTTCAGAATTAATTAGGATTTTGGATAGGCTGTTAATCGAGAGATTGCATCTTCCATAATCTGATTAGGGTTTATAATTTAAGGTTAATGGTTATAACTTGAGAGAGAGTAATCAACCTAGGATCACCTATAACCAATAATCTGATAATTCATAATCAGTTAGGTTAGCATTAAGGATAGGTAAAATTCCTTTTTTCTCAATTGGTAATTCCCTTAGGTTGATCCTTAGGTATGTGTTGCAATTGTTGAATTATTAATATTTTCGTGATTGATTCTTAATTTGGTTGATTGAATTGAATTCTCATTTTATTTTCGTTATATTTTGAATTTTTGTGATTTGTTCTGGCCTTAGACTTTAAGATTTGATTACTTCTCATTGTGGGATTGACACCTTAGGTACTACGCTAACGGACCGTGTGCTTGCGAATTATCGAGGGTATTTATTAAAACTTACACATATCAAACACTCGATCAAGTTTTTGGCATCATTACCAACGAGGTGATTAGCTTAATTCTTTAATTTAAGGCATTAGTTATTTTTTTTCATTCTTCTATTTCTGAATCGTGCTCTTCCATGAATACAAGATGCACAAGAAGTTCTAGTCATGCACCTAAAACCTTAGAATTAGATATCACTCGATTAGAACTATCTATTAGGAAAGCTCGGCGTGAAGAAGAAGAAATCGCAAAAGCAACAATGGTCGAGGAATTTCAGCAAGATTTAGACCATAGAGCAAACCAAGGATGTCAACTATGAACCCTTATGAATTTCATGAAACCAGGGTTCAATACGACTAATTAAGGAGTAGCTAGGCCACTCGTATAAGAAACCTCTTTCGAAATTAAACCATCCCTTTTAAATATGCTTCCACCGAATGTATAGTTCTATGGACTAACGAATGACGATCCCAATGCACATTTAGTGAACTTCCGTGAAATATGTGATACTTTTCAGTAACATCAGATGTTGGAGGATGCGATAAGAATTAGGTTATTTCCTTTTACCTTATGAGATATAGCAAAGGCCTTATATCATTCTCTCCACCCAGCCAATGTCATAACTTGGGATCAACTAGTGCGTGCCTTTTTAGACTAGTATTTTCCCCTTACTAAGACCACAAAGATTATTAAGGAGATGACTAACTTCCAGCAAAATGACAAGGAATCGATCCATGAAGTGTGGGAAAGATACAAGGATTTGCAATGAAAATGCCCTCACTATAACTTACCTAAGGAATTCTTGTAGAAAACATTCTTCAATGGAGTAACCCCATATACGAGAGGCACAATTGACATAGCTTTAGAAGGATTACTGATGAGAAAGATGGTAGATGAAGCAGAAGAGTTGATAGAGGACATGACGAGTAATAGCTACCTATGGACGAACAAGTGAAGTAAAAAAACCACTACTTTATGAGAATAAAAAGGAATTGTAGTTGTTGATCAAATGATAGAGATGCAAGATAAAATTGACAATTTAACTTGACAGTTTTACAACATGAAGGCTTTGTCCTCAGCTTTAGTAAAAGTCATGCAACTAAAGTGTGTACTCTGTGGACAGATGGACCATGATAAGGTGGACTGCTTCTTGATGAAGGATAGTGATCCAGAGCAAGTTAATTATATGAGAGCTCAATATAGATGAGGAGGGGGGAATAATCCCTACTCCAACACATACAGCCCTAGGTGGAAGAATCACCCCTAACTTCTCGTGGATGAACAATGTTGGAGGACAATTCAGACCTCAAGGAGAACCAGGCTTCCAACAAGATAAACTAAGCCCAATGGAATCCAAGTTGGATAGGATTTTAAATAAAATTGGAGGCATGGAGGATGCATATAGGATGCTTGAAAGCAAATTTGGGCAAGTCATTAAGAACCATGCCTCTTCAATATATAATCTTGAGGTCTAAATGGGTCAACTAGTGGAAGCAATTTCCACTCAAAATGTAAGAACCCATCCAAGAAATACCAAGTATAGCCTAAAGGAACCGATAATGGTCATTACTTAGACCTAGGAAAGAAAAATTGAACATGCGAAAGAAAACAAAGATAAGGGAGAAGGACAAGTAATTATAAAATTCCTTCTAAGTGAGCTAGTAATCGAGCCAATCGAGGAACCTCGACCTGAATTTTTATACACTATTTTAGCTTAGCTGAAGTCAATTTCAAGTAGGGTGATAAGGAATTCTAAGGAGGTTAAATTAAACAAAGTTGAGGACATAACAAAACATCTACAAACGAGGCTCACACTAAAGGTATCGAACAAGAAGAAGGTTAAGGAGCGTATAGCGGAAGAAACCCTAATATAGCAAAGAAGAAAGAGGATCTAGGAGATTTTCACATTCCTTGTAGTATCAATGGAGTCAAAATAGACAGGCCATTCGTAGATTTAAGAGCGAGTATCAATATGATTCCCTATAATTTTGGTCAAAAGTTGGGGTTAGAAGAGTTATAACTTATAAAGATGCTAGTGAAGATGGTGTACATAACAATTAATCGGCCGAAGGTGATTATTAAAGATGTCCCAGTGCATATTGATATTTTTACCTTCTCCACAGACTTTTTTTATATTGGATATCAGAGAAGATATGGAAACCCCTATGGTCCTTGGATGGCCATTTTTGGCTAGTGCCCGCTCCATAATTAATGTTGATGAAGGTGAACTAACTTCAAAGATTGGAGAGCACCAAATAACTTTTACTGTGTCGAAGAAAGATAATAACTCTCCCTTACTTCCAATTAACATTAGAGAAACTAAACCTTGAGGATAATGCGAAGATATTGAGGACCCTAGGAATGTATTTAGAAAGAAACAATCACAAAGGAGAAAGTGAAGGAAGGTGACGTAGAAGGAAGGTGGAATCCAAGACATGGTAGCTTATGTGCAAATCGTAAGATTGATGACTGCGCTACCATTGCATTATTCATTTGAACAACTTTGAGCACAAGAAGAGCATGGAGCTATTGACGTTAAAGGAAGCGTTGCATAGGAGGCAACCCATGGATTGTTAATTTCATGTTATTTCCTTTGATTTTTTAGATAGTTTGAATTTTGTAGTTAGGCTATTTCATTTCCAAATAAAATCGGAAAGGCATTAGACTTTGACATGAATTAGATGATCGAGGAAGTAAGCAAAAGAGAGGAGAAAGAGCTACAAAGAGTTAAGAAGTGATCTTGGGAAAGTGTAGAAGGACAAACGACGAAAAAAAAGTCAAAAATTGGAGGAAAAAATGCAGGCCACAATCATGGCCTATAGCAAGGTAAAATTGGAACACATGAATTTTAATTTAATTTTTTACCATTTTACCTTTTATTCACCTATATATTCATTTCTTACTTTATTTTTTCACTCATTTTCATTTTAACTCTATCTCTCTAAGTTTAGAAGCTCCAAAAACTCTCACTTCTCTCTAACCAAAATCCAGCTCCCACTTATTTCCAACTCCACTTACTTGTAAGCTAGTATGCCCTGTATTAAACAGTCAACAAAGTGCGCTCAATCATCGGGATAAAACCAAGTTATGGGATGAGGGTGAAAGAATAGGGTGGCAGACTTTAGAGTACCATTCCTGATTTATATAGAGGAGGTGAAGTAACTCACTTGTTAATATAGGAATTACGTAAAGTATACAAAATACACAAGAAGGGGGGTTAAATTGTGTAATCTTTTCAAAATTGTTAATCTTTTAAGATTTCTTGAATATCTTTACAACTATCAGATGAATACTATAAACACTTTACTAAAAATTAATAAGTATTGAAATCGCACGTAATTTTATCTACTCGTCTAACAACAAGAAAATTAAAGAATGAGAGTTAGAGAATAGACGCCACGATTTTATACTGGTTCCCCCCAAACCTTGGGCTACGTCCAGTCCTCAGAGTTTGTTTGAGATTTCACTATATTTTTCAACTTTTACAAGCATTCTTTCTTCCCTTCTAGAGGCTCTTCAGGTCTTTTTGACAAAGTATTCTTTCTGCTATCTTAGCCTCTCCAGGCTACAGCCTTTTCTTTCTCTCTCTAAGAAAGATATCTTGAGCTTTTCGTTACAGTAGGATTCGCTCTCTTGTTTCGCACTTTTTAATACAAAATTTTCGAAGTATTCTACAATCACATTTTTCAATCTTGTAAGTAAAAATTATTTTATTCTTCAACTAAGACTAATATTTATAGCCTAAGTCTCCACTGTCTTCTTCAAAACTGCTTCTTGAATCTTCAAGAGACCGTTATTTAGTTGAGTTCTGTAATTAACTTCAACTAACTAACTATCTGACTGTCTGACGTACTAGAGTTTCTTCCTTTGTTGTATCGTCTAATGTTGTCACTTCGTCTGTTGTTTGCTTCGTGGGTTGTTTGCGCTTCGTCTGTTGTTTACGCTTCGTCTGTTGTTTGCTTCGTTTGTTGTTTGCGCTTCGTTTGTTGTTTGCGCTTCGTCTGTTGTTTGCGCTTCGTCTATTATTTTGCGCTTCATCTGTTGTTTGCACTTCGTCTGTTATTTACACTTTGTTTGTTATTTCTGCTTCTTCTATTATTTCCGCTTCGTCTGTTATTTACGCTTCGTCTGTTGTTTTGTGCTTCGTCTGTTGTTTGCGCTTCATTTGTTATTTGCATTTCATCTGTTGTTTCACTTTGTCTGTGATGACGTGTATTGTCTGTTACTGACGTATCATTTACGATGACTAAGTGCTACTTACTTTTTTTGCACACTTAACAAACTTATCAAAACAGTTTATATATTTCTAAGATTATTATTATTTGATTGTCACCAAAATTAATAGAAGTGAAGTCTTCTTGACTTAACAATCTTTCCCTTTTTGATGATAACAAATAATCATAATTTTAGAATGATAAAATGATATTCAGATGAATAGACGAATAACATTCAGACAAGTAATGAGGCATACATGATATACAAAAAGATTTCTATCTGAATAGACGAATAACATTCAGACAAGTAACAAGGCATACATGATATACAAAAAGATTTCTATCTTCTCATCTTTCTATTTTCTTCTCTTCTCTTCTGTTCTCCCCCTATTTGTTATCAATCAAAAAATTCAATGAAGATGCTTCATAATTTTAGAAAGTATATGTTGTATGTCAGTGCGGATTGTCTTGAGGTATTGATCAATAGTAACCAGTAGATATGCTACTTCCTCATGAAGATCACCCACTGAGTCACTCAGGTCATCAACTTTAGTATGAATTTCCTCAATTTCTTTTGCTAAAGCTTCCT
>JAOTIZ010000001.1:8803996-8820467 GCA_027123425.1 Erythroxylum panamense
TTGCTTCCGATGAAGTGCGATAAATTAAGAAGGGATATGGATGAGAGAAAAGGAGAGTTTGAATGTTGGAGACGGTACAATACCAGAAACCCAATGGCCTTTACTAAGAATTGATAATATTGTTCGAAGCTAGCTAAAACCCATTAAAAAAGCCATTTCAAACAAGACCCGACAGAGAATCATTTAAATTATAACAAAATCAAAGAACACACAAAGAGAGGGGGAGAGAGAAAGGAGATTCCTGGGTATTTTAAACATGCAGTATATATACTTCCAACGTTATACCCAACACCCACCACACCTACCACCCACCACAGCAAGTTCGAGCTTTAGCAAATCAAACACGAAGATAAAAGAACAGTGGGCATCGAACTGTACCTTAGGAATCAACTCGCGTGGAGGAGCAAGGGCGACGACTTTGAGAGGGAGATTTGAAGCTGTCTGTATACGTTGAGAGCGCAGAGAGTCTAGAGTGGGAAGCGCGATTGAAGAAACGTTTGGGTTCAAAACGATACTCAAACGTTAATTAGTTAAACGACTGAGTTTTAATTTCTTTATCAACACTTCCGCAACGTTTTCTTCATAAAAACGTCGTGGTATTTGTTTGGCCACGTTTTAATAATAAAACGTCTCAATAAGTTCTCCAAATCCGCGACGTTTTAACTTAAACTTTTCTTGATGTTTCAAAAACGTCACGAAAAGTTTATACAATCTGCGATGTTTCCTCAATCAAACATCGCAGATTGTATACTTTTTTTGTAGTGTCATCTATTATGTTTGACATATATACTCATAATTAGAACAAGCAAAATAAATATTTGGAATGTGACGATTAATCGATACGAGACTTTGAAATTACGAAATTTCTATGCACTTCACATTAAAAAATATGTCTCGTTTTCAATGGTTAATTTAAAGAACCCTTTTTTCAAATATGTATAAAAATAATTTTGTATCTTCTCTTGTCCTTGTTTATATCACTTTTACACAAACAAAAAACAACGTACATATAGATGTTTTCTCTCCTGTACGTTTTATTGTTTCATGCACGTTACACTCATAAAATAACACTACCCCTTTTTTATTTTTTTATTTTTTTATTATATTCATTTACGTCCTTTTATATATGTCCTTATGAAAACCAACGTAAACAACATTTGTTCATAAATGACACGTCTCTTTGTAACCATTACGATGTTTATTGTTTTGGTTAATGATAAAACCAAAACAATAACCACCATCTTTTCAATATAATAGTTATTATTTATAAAATGAAATAAAATAAAACTATTTTATTATATTCATTTATTTTGTACAATAGAATTTCTAATATTAATTATATTTTATGTGTTAGCAAAATAATAATAATATGTCATATAGATTATTTAATAAATTATCTTATAATAAATTAAATAATCATAAAAATGAAATATTACATTCGTAAGTTTGTAACTATATAGCTTCATCACTAAGCCGTTAATAATTAATCCAATTAATTACTAATCAAAGTTGACGTCTAATAACACTCCTTAACGATCAAATATTGTAAAGTAACAATCTTATAAAGACGGATCCAAGTTAAGGATAGTCTATTATTACCTTCCATCATTACAATTTCGGATTATCCTAGGGTATGGTTTAACTGTCAAACCCTATTAGATAACCAACTATGTTACATGTCAATTTTTAATAATTGGTAAATGACTTAGAAAACTCATTTTCCTTACTCATTCAATCGACCTGGCCAAGTTCTTGAAATAATCATTAAGATCAATAACAACATAGATCTCAGATTAATTACCTAGAGTCGATGGATTCCATCTTGACTCATCAATAATCAGATAGATACTTAATTATATTCAATGATCATTCAACTAGCATTTTTACACAATATAATAAGTGACCTATTGATTACTGTGATGATCTCAGGTCAAAAGAAAAATATACATTTAAATCCTTATGAGAATATCTTACTTGATAGTTCATAGATAATATTAACCATTGGTTAGTTCAATATATCATATTTCCATATGCATCATCTATATATGTAACTTAGTAAATGAGATCTACTAATAACCATCAAATAGATAATATTACATACATATTGATCTAACCGGATCATTAAAGTTCTTATTTGATGATCTTATAACCAAGAACACTTTTAGATTAAACCTTGAGACTTGACATTTATTATCGTAATCTCCATTATGTTGGCAAGTGTAAAATTTAATAAAGGATTTATCATATTAGAATTAAAATTATTTGTCACGATATTAATCAAAATTAATAATCACAATACTAAGGTATTTAATCTAGTACATAACAATTGAGTCATGGGCATAATTCCAACACCTCTCTTCTTTACTTTTGTTGTTTTCTGAGTTGGCAAAACATGTGTCCCATTCATGAAAATGGTTCTAACTTCTTAGTCTTCTCTACCAGGGACTCCATTAGTGGCTTCATGAATCTTGGATCGGCAATATTTCATGATGCGTCCAAGCTTGCACGTTTGGGGTATTTAATCTTCTTAAAGTTTCAACTCTTCTTTTCATGAGCTTGTTCGTCACCTTGCTTTTGATTTTCAGAACTTTGTTGATCAGTTTTCATCTTATAAAGTCTTTTATTCTGACTTTTCTTTGGGGATTTTGAAAATAGCGCTTCACTGCTTCTGGTGTGAGAAGTACTTCTAGATATTGGTGACAGCCATTTGAGAGGATATACTCTTAATTAGCAAGTAGATTATCCAACTCTTCAATAGAGGGTTGCATAGTCCATCCTTGGATAGAAATCAAGAACGACAGCTACTCATTATTAATGCCACGAACCAATGTGCTCTAGGTTCTATCATTGCTAAACTTCTCCTTTGCAGCTAATTGAGCAATCTCAGGACATAAAATCTTCAAGAAAATATTGAGAAATCGTCATAGTTCCTTGACAATTTGCCAACTCAATCACCAAATATTGAAGTCTAAGAAAGTCTTCTATCTTAGCCTTCTGTCGTTTATATTCTTTTGGAGGACACTTTTGAGTAGAAAAGATTATCTAAATTTAACCAAGTTTCAAACATAAATTTAAAATTATTTTAAGAATAACATTCAGTTCTAAAATTAAGATAATTATTTTTCTTAATATGATTAAGATTAAAAATTATATTAATTCTTAATTAATTTTAGAAAAGTAATTTCTAGAATAAGAATTAATTAGTTTCAATTATATCAAAATTTATTAATTAGACTCTTTAAAATTAAGAAATTGTTTCCTCTAGTAATTAAGAAAAAAACCAAAATATTAAAGGTTGATACAAGTTTATGAGTTGCTAATAAATTTAAAGATAATATGAAAATCATTAGATATTAGGTAGAACAATGAAACTATTAAAGGAGATCTCTACGTCAAGCAGTAGTTGATTACTAAGACAGGCTCCAAACCGGTTTAGTCCATCATTAGAATCCATCTTAGGTGCCACAATCAAGTGCTTGACAAACAGAATTATTATAAATACCAGACTAATTGAGTAAATTTGCTTTGATACCAAGTTGAAAATATGAAAGAAAAAACAATACTTCAACTATAGCTAGTTACACTAGCTAGTACTATGCATAAAGAGAAGGAAGTTAGCAACACGAAAGACTAAATCTTGCTAGAGAGATGTATTGTATTAATGCTACTTATCAGAAAAATCACAAGACCTGATATATATAGACTCATATTGGACATTGAAGAAACTGGTTCATAAATGACACGACTCTTAGGATTAACACGACTCTTTGGATTAACACGACTCTTTGGATAAATAACTAATAAGACACCACAAACTAGGTATATGAACCAAACAACTATCACAAACTTCAACACTCCGCAGAATAAGTAAACGAATCAAGTAAGCACCACAAACTTCTAACACCATCCTCCAAAAATTATTCAGATGAAGAGGAAAGGTAAAATGGAAAATTCTATTGTGATGATAATTCCCCAGAGATGCAAACATGTGGTCAACAGCAATTATTTCTGGAGGTATTTATCAAACCAATCACTTGCTTCCTTCACCATAAGAGACGTCATTTGATGTCCAATTCCAGGGTGTGCAATAAACTATATGTATACAATGGAACGTCAGTATTATGGCTATCAAATGCAGGTGTCATGCATGCTCCAAACGCGATGACTATCTACTGTTCTATGTCTTGCCACTTATTATTAGATATCAAACAATAGGAGTAAAAACGGAACAACATGTGTATCCATTGCCCCATATCTACCCAAAAAGGATAGCAAATAAAAACAATGAACAGAGAAGATGCATGAAAGATTGTTCAAATTTCAAGAGCTCGTAAGGTTCACACCTCAAACTTTTCATGACTGTAAGCTTCTTCATAGGACATTTTTCCTCTTGATACAGGAACTTGTAAGCCAGCGAGAGGGCAACGAGGATCTTCTGCACCTGTATTTCAAATACAAAATGTATTTGACTTCATATGAACATTCAAAGCAGAAAAAACTTGATCTAAGGGACAGTGTGTAGTCAAACTATATTCAGAAAGCTACTAAGACTAGGCACTGAGACTAGATATGTCGTTTCATGTAATACTGAAAAGGGCTAAACGACTGCTTCTTAAGCAAGAAAGGATGAAATAGTATGCATGAGGATTAATCTAAAAGAATCTAAAAAGACTATAGAATGCAGCTTAGCACCCATACTTTAGAACGTTATGCGAATTCAACCATTCAACTCTAGATAAATGTAAAATCTAAAATTGATCATAGCTTCTGAACAAGGTATATAAATGTACCATTAAGAATCAATAGTGGACGTTGTGCAATGGCTGGAATTGTATATGGCGAATCAAACCTACTGGCCAGACCAGGCGCAATCTTATCCCAGACCTAATCAGACAAAAGTAGACAGAAATGATTAAAATTCCTTATACATGAGAGAAGTAGTCTCCTTATAGAAAATTCTCTCAAGAAAATGCAAGAATAATATGGACAAAATGTCAACAAATGGTTTGGTACAAGACAGCAAGAAAAAAAAAGGGTAAGCACTTGAAGTTAAGGACAAGTGATAATGAACAAAAAAACGTGAAATGTCAATCAGGCAACCCACACTACTTAGCTGGCCAAAGAGAATCCTGAAAGAATAACAGAATTAAAAATATTTAAAAAATGGCATCAACCTTCTCCACCACTTCTTTATCAACTGCACTTTTTCCTAAACCCAATCGAGCTTCTGCAACCAAAATCAAGTAATTAAAAAATGTAATGGACACATGGGCTCTAGTTGAAACACAATTGCCAAATAAGCAAGCTACAATAAGCAAATTCTTACATCCCTGTGCTAGTCGTGATGCTTAAGGCAGAAAAAAAATTTCTAGACCAGTTACTGGTTCATTAATTATTCTCCACATGAATATGTTGAAGGACATTAAGTTTCATAGTTGATGCTTTAAAATACACTGGAGAAAGCTGCTACTGGTATTGTAATGGAAGTGGTGCTTCTGTAAATCTCAATCAAAAACTTCTGCTTGCATTTATTGGCCTGCATACCTTCAAACAGAGGCCGAATACTATCTACCCGTCCCTGCCACATGTCATTATCTATTGCCCATCGAAATCCCTAAAATTTCATTTAATAAATTTTAGAATATTATTAGATGTGAAGAAGCTAATTCCTCAACAGGCTTAGCTAGTTAACTGGACCAACCTGCACACCAATTATAGGGACAGCCACTGTGTATCTGGTGTCGGCAAAAGCAGCAAACCATGCATGCATCCCTGCATCAAATAATGATACACAAAGGGTGAAGAAGTACCAACAATGGCATTCTACTGATGATCGTTTCATAGTTGAAATAACTGACCTCCTAGTGATTCGCCAGTAATTCCTATTCTGTTAGCATCAACATCTTCTCTCTGTGTAAGATAATCTGCTAGTTTTATCAAATCCCAGACCTGCAGTCATAAAACTTTAGGAGTCTGACTATCAAAGATCAAAATCAAAATTAAATTGTTTTATAGATCTAAAGCATTATTATAACTCTCATATCTTAAGTCAATAGACCAGAAGACTATCTCATAAGAATATCATCACACCTCTATGTGTCAACTCTATAAAAATGTCAGTATCCAAAGACAATGAATGAAGGAAAAAAAGGAGATCAGGCAGTCACCGTGTCATATATGAATGGCATTCTATCACCTGTTTTCCATGAAGAAATAAGAGCCTGCAAATAGATGCCAACAAAATCCTTAGTGACCATTTTTTAAACAGAAGACAGCATCTCAAAGTCAATCACTTTGTAATTAGTCACTTTTCTGCGTCATTCAACAGCTAGATTTTTAACAGATTGGCATGAATTCAATAGCAAGGCAATTCCATGATTAAAGCGTTATAGGGCAGATGACACGCGCGCAAGAAAGTATTTTTTTGAGATTAAAATCCCGTAGGGACAAAGTTCACATGGTGGTATCCGATGCTTACATCTCGATAGGCAGTCTTATTGCCGGCACGCTCTCCATGGTATCGAGAGTCAACGCCGATTGCTACATATCCACGGGAAGCATATGCCTAAGGAGAGCAAAACAAGAATGATGTCTTATCCCCTGCAAAGTTGAGACTTTTAATCATCAAAAGGACAGAACCTCAAGCAATGGGCGCAACCACTCTTTGCACTTATTCGTGCTATGGAGAAAGACAATAGCAGGTCGCCTTTCTGTCCAATCTTTCATGCTCAAAATCAACAACGGCAATCTTCCTTGTTCTCCTGCCTATAAAAGCACCCACACGACTTGGTCACAAAAAATCACGAATTTAATGCTATGGCGTAATTCTGAACCAACCAGTTAAATACCTCAGTCGCGAGATAAAGATTCTCCTCCTTCACTACATCCTTAAAATTTTGTATCTCTACCTTGGGACAAGATTTCATAGCCTGCTCACTATTTAACGTTAGTTTAAAAATGAAATTAAACAGGAAAAGAAAATTGAAACACGTAACCTCACTGAAATTGGCGGGGCCAGTGTCATCCTGGAAGAAGGGATTAGTCACTGGTTTTGCATCCTCCACGGACAATGCAACTGAAAACCAAACAGTAATCAGACACAAACATGAAGACAAAAAATCTTATATTCAAGACTGAAAATTCAGTTAACCTTCAGGGGACCGCCTACAACGAAGGACTTGTATGAAATCGGAACGTAGCTTCCCCACATCGGTCACCTGGGCTTTCATAGTTAATGCGTAGGTTGTTTGGTTGAGGAGGCGCTGAGAAGTGCGGTATTTATAGGAATATAGTTCTTGCGGGCAAGATGGGCACGTTCGAGCTGTCGGGCGGTACACGTGGAATACGTGGGACCTAAATGCACTTGAAGACAACATTTTCACGGAAGAAGCAGTTGGTTTGATGAGGAAGAGGAGGAGGACGATGATGATGGGGTCCTCATCCTTACTGAATTCAACTACAAAAGCTTTTAACGCAACTGATACGTTTTTTCTCCATTTTTGTTTCTTTTCTAGTTTTCATTTGCGCCCTGTAGTAACTAACACATAATAGCTAAAACTGAAACTTCCTTCTAACGAAAGTACACGGCACAGTATAAAGTGTTTAACAGAACAAAGAAGGAAGGTTCTAGGATTCGATCGATGAAAGCACAGTCTTGATCAGCCATTTTGTTGTGGTTGGCTCTTGTCGTATGCTGCTTTGTTTCTTCATCTTGAAAAGTTTAAAGAGTATATTAAAATGGGAAATACTTTTTTTAAAAAATTAAAATATTTCATTAAAAATTAGAAAAATTTACATTTGAAAAGGGTCTCACCTACGTGCGAAAGACCACTTGATTCACAGAGTACAAGAAGTTAGCAAAAATAGCGACGTTTAACAAAAATACCAAACGTTTGTCAATTAGGGTCAAACGAATCTTATCTTTCTCGAATCTTGGAACTTTTTCTTGATTAAGGTGGACGATTGACGATGCTCTGATGGCGATGCTTGCAGTGACTCCAAGGAACAGCCTCTTCTTTGTTCTTCGCTCAACCAGCTACTTTTCTCAGGTCATCGACTCCATCTCAGACATCCTTTAAGGATTAGGACTTTTTATGTATCGCTAAGCCTTTGTTTGGATTGAAAGAAAGGAAAAGAAGAGAATTACATTTCTCTTTATTTCCCTTGTTTGGATAAAAATAAGGAAAGAGAAAGTAAGAGAATGGAAAATAATAGGAGGAAAAATTGGATCAAATACATTTCCCACCAAATTGGTGGGAAAGGAAGGGAAATTGAAGGCAAGATAAGTTTGATATAATTAAATTACTATTGTAGCCTTATTGAACAAAAAGAACACAGCCACACTTCCCACGCATAACACATGCTCCCGCCTTTTTTTTTTGCGCATGCCTTTCTTCTGCGGTTCTTCTGCACAACTCCTGCAAAAGAGGTAAGGTTCTTCTGCACAACTCCTTGTATGTGTTTTCTATTTGATGTCTTCTATTTGATTGTACGCATAAATAGAAAACAGAAAACCATGCAAAAGCATATGGGTTTTCTGTTTTCTATTTCCAACATTATTAATTGTAACAACACTGCATCGCCACCTGACAAATCAGAACCAGAAAAAGAGCAGCGGGCCTCTTCGGTTCCCTACACAATTCCTGAGTGGAGTGGACCTCCTTGCCACCAATTCTTTCTTGAGGTTCTCAAAGACGGTTCCATTATCGATCAGTTCAACGTGTAAACAAAACATTTCTCTTTTCAATACCATCCCTTCTTGCTTTCAGACCTTCTAAGATTGTCGATTTCTGTTATGTGGGTTTTATATATTTTGCAAAAAGAAATGTTCTTTCATGTCTTTTATACTACTCCAACAAGCTACTTCAGCATCTAAGACTCAATCTAAGCCCTCATACTCTAACTCTTAACATTTTGCTCTCTCTGTGAAGACATGGAGTTAATTTATCAATGACTTTTTTTTTACAAGCTCTTTACAATACTATTGTCCTGCATATAGAGATGTCCAATATAGGTCTATAAATCAAGTTCTATAATCAAGGGTATAAAAGTCTCAAAATTTTTTTTGTCCAATATAAGTTTCAATTCCCTCATTTGATAAATTAGAAAAACAAACAAGGGAAAGGGAATCTTATTTCTCTTCCATTCTTTTCTCCTCTTTTCCCCTCAATATTTCTTTTCCTTTCCCTTGTGCAAATAAGGATCCAAACAAAGGCTAAGAGAAGATGATAGAGATGTTTCTATAACCTTTTTAATGAAGGCGTAGCAAATAACATCTCTTTAGATGATTTTGACACTTTCGAGAGGTATCATAACTTTACTTGTTGCTAGCATATTACAAAGGAAGAAACTAAAAGAGCTTTGAGAAAAATGAAGAGTGGAAAGGCAATAAGATCTTATAAGAAACCTATAGAGATGTGGAAGAAACTTAGGCGAAAAATGTCTTACTTGATTAGCCAAGCTTTTTAATACGATCCTTAAGTTTACCAAAATATCGGATAAGCGAAGGCTTAGTATGCTAATTGCTCTATAGAAAAACAAAGGGGACAATGACAAATGATGCTTTTATCTCGGAGAACCAGTTTGACTTCATATTAGGAAGGTCCATAAAAGAAGCTTTATATCTCCTTAGAAGATTAATTGAATACTACAGGAAAAGACAACATAACCTATATATAGTTTTTATTAACTTACAAAAGGCGTATGACAAGGTACTTAACGAAATCATGCAGAGGTGTTTGGAAGTCAAGGGAGTTTCCATGACCTATATACGAGTTGTTAGGAATATGTATAAAGGTATTTAAGACTAGAATAATGACGATAGGAGGAGATATATGGTGTTTTTTTTTATCGATATTGAGCTATAACAAGACTCCTGATTGAGTCCCTTTTTGTTTGTATAGTAATAGATGAGCTCACAAAAAATATTCAAGGAGATGTGCCTTAGTGTATGTTATTTGTTGATGAAATTGGTTTAGTGGATAAGATAAAAGATAGTATCAATGTGAAGTTAGAACTTTGGAACGATACATTAGAGTTAAAGATCTTTAAATTGAGTATGAGTAAGATTGAGTACTTAGAGTGTAACTTTTTGGGTCATAGTGTGGCTTCCGATGTAGAGATAAAGTTTGGTTTAGAAGTTATATTATAAAAAAGGTGTTTTAGTTATCTAGGATCTATCATCTAAAGTAATAGAGAAATCGATAAAGACATAATTCACTATATCATATCAGAGTGTTGATCCATCAAACATGTTTTATTTAGGCTAACCATACTCTATAGGACGGAGTGTTGATCCATCAAATACGTGCTCTATAGGACAGAGTGTTGATCCATCAAACATGTTTTATTTAGGCTAACCATGCTCTATATGACTGAGTGTTGATCCATCAAATATGTGTATAGTCATAAGTTAATGGTGATTGAGATAAAGATGCTTCATTGAATGTTCGTTGTTACTAGAAGAGATAAGATCAAGAATATACTAGTAAGAGATAAATTAAAGGTGATTAAAATTAATAAAAAATTAAAAGAAATAAGGCTTAACTGGTTCAAACATGTTAAGAGAAGACATCTTGATGCTCTAGTAAAAAGATTGAACTTAGAGACTGCAAGAGGAAAAAAGGAAGACGTAAGAAGAATTGGAGAAAGGTGAAATCAAGAATGATATGATTTTGTTAGAACTTATCGATGATATGACTTTCAATAAAAAACTTTAGCGTACTAAGATATAGATAAATGATCTTATATAAAGAGGTCTTCCTCTTTTTTACAAGTCTTTTAAACATTCACTTTCAAGTTTTATATCTTACATTTAACCTAAACATTTAATATGTTATACTTTCCTCTTAATTATTTGGACTAAATATTTCGTTACTTAGTAATGATTTGTTTGATTGATTTATTTATTTTTCTTGTTTTTGTGTGTTTTTATTACTTATTTTATTTTTTATTTTTATTCTTTTCCTTGTTTTATATTTATTGTAATATTTATTTTGTTTTTGTTTTTGTTTTTATTTATACATATTTATTTTATTATTATTATGATCTTCTTTTATGTCTATTTTATTATTTATTATATATATACTTTACTTTTTTATGTAGATGTATTGGAAATAATCTCTATAAGTTAAGAATAAAAATGCTTACTATTGGATCTATTTAAAATTTGCATGTTGTTGTTATTGTTATAATAAATTTTTAGATATATATTAAATAAATAAATCAACAATTGAATTAATATTGAGATGAACTATAATTATTTACCCCTAATACATTTCTTGGGCAGGCACTGTCACTGATGGTTGCAGTTTGGCACGTGTTCAGTAGACGGTGAAGTTAGAAATGAAATTAATTATATTTTATTTGAATACGTTGCAATTAAGTTATCTGACATAAGATATTTTTAATAAAAAAACAAATAAGTTGATATTTCACAAAATATAAACATCAAAAGGCCTTAAAGCCCAGCTGCTTGACATTTGATAAACCCATACGGCTCAACTATTGAAGGCTTAAATAACACATTACCTTATCTCTTCCTTTGCTTCTCCGTCTCTCTCTCTCCCACTTTCGCTCCCTGTTCACAAGCTTTTGGTATCAGAAACCCAATCCAATTGCCAACTTCTCTGAGCCAATCAAACCCCAACAAAACCCTAGTAGTATTTCAACTCCAGCTGTAGTTATATTGTTGCTCGATAATATCTACTGCTTTGTAGTTTAAAGACCGGAGCTTTGATATCAATGGACTACTCCATGGCCCCTGCATCAGAAGCTGCTATGAATCTCTCAGGTTCTCCTAATTCTTCTCCTCTTTATCCTTCTAGTGATCCAGTTGTTGATAATTCTGTAAAAATCCCTGGTTTTGAGGTTGATGGTAATAAGAACGAAGCGAGTCGTGGTAGTAGCGATGGTGCGTTTGTGAGTGGTGAGAAGGAGTTTGAAGCGGCGTCGGAGATGCCAGTTGTTCAGGGAAAATCCATTGGAGGGGGTGAAAAAGATACCCCTTTCTTTGATGCTGTGGAGTTTTCGGTACCAAATAGTGAGGATCAGTTGTTGAAAGTAGGCGACATAGGGAATGATGACAACAAAGTTGCCGGAGCGTTGAAGGATGCAGCTTTGAATGTGGATGGATTGGTTGTTGATCAGGGTACGGGAATAAAGGTTGTTGGGGCTGCAAGTACTGTTGAGAAAAATGGAACCTTGGTTGTGCCTGGTGAACAAGAGGTGGTTGAGAAGAAAGTAAAGGAGATAGCAGAGAATAGTCCGAGTGAAGTGGTGCCAGAGAAGTTGATTGGAGATAAGAAAGTGTTAAAGGATGGAGAAGCTGTTGATGGTCCGGTGTTAGTCGCAGCGAATAAAGTTGTGCATAGCGAAGATGGAAATTTGGAGTCTAAGACTTTAGAACCAGGAAGTGATGAGCTGGTTGAGACCAATGGTGTGAAATTGACCAGTGGGGGAGATTCAGTTGTAGCGGCTGTTCATATTGATTTATTGGGCTCAGGAGCTGTTGTTGGAGATGTGGAGGAAAGTAAGGATGTTGAAAGTAAAGGAGAGGCAGCTTCCATTGATGAGAATGTTGCTGTGGACAATGGTCTTGACAAGATTAGCCGTAATGCTAAAGTGGAATCCATTTTCAGTGCTGAATCCAAAATGGATGTAGTAACTGAGAACCAAGCTGCAGAAGTGGATCTGAGTGAAGGGGTTGATGCTCCACATGTGGAGCCTAATGGAGGAAATGGTTTCCCTGAAGTAGAACCTGATGGAATTTCTGGAAATGCTGGAAAAGATGTTGGAAATTCCTGGGATATTTCAGAAATTCAAGTTGGCAGTGGTGAAGGTGGACATGTAGGTGCTACAGACAGAAAAGAGTATGTAGAGACAGAAGGTGAGCCAGAAGCTGATACAGAATCAAAAAAAATTGATCCTGCTATTAAGACTTTTCCAGCTGATGAAAAAGTAGAGGGAGGGGATGGAGATGGTAATGAAACTTGTCAGGCTGTGGGAACATATGTTGCTCATGGTGGGAAACAGTTGGAAGATGACCAAACCCATGTGGATGCCGTACCTAGAGAGCTGGAAAATGAAGTCACAGATAAATCTGTCTTTCCTGAATATCCTGAAGGTAAAATGGAAGATGAAGATGAAGGTGAAGAAAAGCATATTCCAGATGGAGATGGTGAAATTGAGGGCTCAGCTACAGATGGGGAAACTGAAGGCATGATATTTGGAAGCTCTGAAGCTGCCAAAAAATTATTGGAGGAGTTGGAGCGGGGATCAGGTTCTTACTCTGGTGGAGATAGTTCTCATGATCAGTCGCAAAGATTTGATGGCCAAATTGTCACAGATTCAGACGAGGAGGCTGACACCGATGACGAAGGGGATGGAAAGGAGCCATTTGATTCTGCTGCCTTGGCTGCTCTATTGAAAGCGGCAACAGGCGCTGGGTCAGATGGTGGAACAATCACTGTATCGTCTCAAGATGGGTCAAGGCTTTTCTCTGTTGAGCGGCCGGCGGGTTTGGGATCATCACTTCGATCTGTGAAACCGGCCCCACGTTCAAACCGGTCCAATCTTTTCTCTCATTCTGTTGGAACCCCTGGTGCTGATTCAGATACCAACCTGAGTGACGAAGAAAAGAAGAAATTGGAAAAGTTGCAAGAGCTGAGGGTGAAATTTTTGAGGCTTGTTCACAGATTAGGTTATTCTCCAGAAGAAACAGTAGCAGCACAGGTTCTATACCGTTTGGCTCTTCTTTCAGGAAGGCAAACAAATCAATTGTTTAGCCTTGATGTGGCAAAGACAAAAGCTTTGCAACTTGAGGCAGAAGGCAATGATGATTTGGATTTTTCCTTGAACTTATTAGTCCTTGGAAAGACAGGAGTGGGTAAGAGTGCTACCATAAATTCTATTTTTGGGGAGGAAAAGACACCTGTCCATGCATTTGGTCTTGCCACTACTTCCATTAAAGAAATAAATGGCACAGTGGATGGAGTTAAGATCAAGGTAATTGATAGCCCAGGTCTGAAGTGTTCTGGTTATGAGCAAGGCTTAAACCGGAAAGTCTTGTCTTCTGTGAAGAGATTTATAAAGAGTTGTCCCCCTGATGTTGTCCTTTACGTTGATCGACTTGACACTCAAACCAGGGATCTTAATGATCTGCCACTATTAAGATCTATTACTAGTAATCTTGGATCTTCAATATGGCGAAATGCCATAGTTACTCTAACCCATGGTGCTTCCGCTCCTCCAGATGGTCCATCTGGCTCCCCATTAAGTTATGAGGTGTTTGTTGCTCAACGTTCACATCTTGTTCAGCAATCTATTGGACAAGCTGTGGGAGATTTGCGCCTTATGAATCCAAGTTTGATGAATCCTGTATCTCTTGTAGAGAATCATCCTTCTTGCCGCAAGAATAGAGATGGTCAAAAAGTACTCCCTAATGGTCAAACTTGGAGATCTCAGTTGCTGTTGTTGTGCTACTCTATGAAGATTTTATCTGAAGCAAGCTCTTTATCAAAACCACAAGATGCTTTTGACCACAGGAAACTTTTTGGCTTCCGTACTCGTTCACCACCTCTTCCATACCTGCTGTCTTGGCTGTTACAGTCTCGTACATATCCCAAGCTTGCCACTGATCAGGGGGCTGACAATGTTGACTCTGACATTGACTTAGGTGATTTGTCTGAATCTGATCAAGAAGAAGAGGAGGACGAATACGACCAACTCCCACCATTCAAGCCTCTCAGGAAAGCACAAATTGCTAAACTTAGCAAGGAGCAGAGAAAAGCTTATTTTGAGGAATATGATTATCGCTTCAAGCTCCTCCAGAAAAAGCAATGGAGTGAAGAGTTGAGAAGAATGAGAGAGATGAAAAGGAAAGGAAAGGCTGCTGCAGATGAATTTGGATACAATGGAGAAGATGCAGATCCAGAGAATGAAGGTCCAGCTGCTGTCCCAGTTCCCTTACCTGATATGGTTTTACCACACTCATTCGACAGTGACAATCCAGCTTATAGGTACCGGTTCTTAGAACCGACTTCACAATTCTTGGCGAGGCCAGTTCTTGACAACCATGGTTGGGACCATGATTGTGGGTATGATGGTGTAAACGTAGAGCAAAGCTTAGCTGTGGCTAATCAATTTCCAGCTGCGATTACTGTCCAAGTAACCAAGGATAAGAAGGAGTTTAACATCCATTTGGATTCTTCAATCTCTGCCAAACATGGGGAGAACGGATCAAGTATGGCTGGCTTTGACATCCAGAATGTTGGCAAGCAGCTTGCTTATATTGTCAGAGGTGAGACTAAGTTCAAAAATTTGAAGAAAAACAAGACCTCAGCTGGGATTTCTGTTACATTTTTGGGGGAAAATGTGGCGACTGGTGTCAAGCTTGAGGATCAAATTGCACTAGGAAAGCGTCTGGTATTGGTTGGCAGCACTGGAACTGTGCGGTCTAAGGGTGATTCTGCTTATGGAGCCAATTTGGAAGTGCGCTTGAGGGAAGCAGATTATCCAATTGGCCAGGATCAGTCCTCCTTGGGCTTGTCTTTAGTGAAATGGAGAGGCGATCTCGCACTTGGAGCCAACCTTCAATCCCAGTTTTCTGTTGGCCGGAGTTCAAAGATAGCAGTTCGTGCAGGATTGAACAACAAGATGAGTGGACAAATCACCGTCAGGACAAGCAGTTCAGACCAACTTCAGCTTGCACTTGTTAGCCTTCTTCCAATCGCGATGACAATTTATAAGCGCATTTGGCCTGGGGCTAATGAGAACTATTCTATGTATTAGTTAGTTACTGTTTTCATTTTTCGTCGATGAATTGCTGATTAGGGTAATAGAGCAGAAGATATCTCGAGCGTAATTGATGTTTCCAATAAATCTGAATTTTGTTTCACGTAGAATTTATGTATTCGTATGCGGTTCAAGTTGAGGAACTGTTTCATGTATGAGATGGGTTCGTGAGGGAATTGCTAGAAGATTTGATTGCTCGTCTTGGTGTTTTGCTTTCCAAAAGTAAGTTGATGCATCTAATGTTCTTGTCGGCATTAGCCTTTTGCTCATACGGTTTCTGTGTTCTGGGTAATTAGCAGATGTTGTGGACGCTTTTTTTTGGAGAAAACATATGAAAGAAAAAACAATAATTTGGATCTCTTATTTTTATTGCTTTTGTTAGATAAATTTACTATTGTTTTACAGTTATTTCTTTATTAGGAACCTAATAAAGTAAGAATCATAGTATCGGTATGGAATCCTGTTATATAAAGAAACCTGCCTAAAGTATGAAAATTCTATTATTGCAAGAAGACTTGCCCATTTAAAAGCAATTAGAATTAATAAAGAGGTAATTCAGAATTTAATCAAAACAAGAGATCCAGAGTTCTTTCTTTACTATCGAACTCAAGGTTTCACCCTCTTTTTGAAGAGCTGAATTTTTACTCCAGATAGGTCGACCAAAAAAATCGCATAATTG
>JAOTIZ010000001.1:8820567-8833074 GCA_027123425.1 Erythroxylum panamense
CCTAATTCATCATCATCAATTCTCTATCATAACATGCTATAAACACTAATCATTTACTTACATGTTTAACTCCAATTCTAGTGCAAAAGATCAAGCCAATCCAGTAATCCAAGTAAGCAAAAACATCACACATTCAAGGTAAAACTTAGATGGATTTCGGCTAGGTTTAGTAAGGCAACTTCAAGCTGAACTTTTAATTAACTTTGTGAGGCTAAAACATGGATTATTTTTGCAAAAATTAGACATAGCCATAAGAAAGTTTAGGGAGGTGAAATAAAAGAGTTTTGGTGGTGTGAGTGAGAGAAGAAAGAATAAGAAATGAGCTGAATCAAGTTTGCTCCTACTGAATGTTACACCTAAGGTGTTAGGTGTCATCTAATAGAATGGCCATATGTCTAAAGGCATGTTCAACATGTATCAAGTATATATGTTGTCATATGTCACCATTAAAGCTAGGTCACATGTCATGTATTATAGCTACCACTTGTCCATTAATCAACTATGGCATTTGTCATCAACCTACTAGCCCATTTGTCATGCAATGATCATTGCCAAATGTCACTCAATTATAAGCTAAATTATCCAAAAATTTCATGTATCAGTTTATCCTATCACTTAGCATTTTTCCTAGCCCAAATGTATATCTTAATCCCTCAATTTTTCGGTTATACCAATTAATTCCAAATTTACTACTTATGATCAATCAAACTAAAATGTAAGGCATAAACATTTCACAATTCACATCATGAACATTTTAAACTTTTCATACCCCATAACGAATTAATTGAGTGCATATGATATCTTTGTAATGTGTACAAAATCATGATTTATGTGTGTGTATGTTAATGATTTGCAATTCATTAATTCTAATAACAAGCTAAAGTTCTAATCCTCAATATGAAAATGGGTTATTACTCCCCCCTTAATAAAATTCGTCCTCGAAATTCTTACTTGATTGACTAAATAAGTGTGGGTATTGATTCTTCATATTCTCTTCAGTTTCCCAAGTGGCTTCCTCTCTTGAATGATTCTTCCAAAGGACTTTAACCAATTGAATTACTCAATTTCTCAATTGTTTGGTCTAATAACCCACAATTTGGATTGATTCTTCTACATAACTCAGATTAGTTGCAACTTTAACTTCCTATGTAGGTAGGATATGGGTCAGATTTGATTGGTATCTTCTAAGCATACTCACTTGAAACACATTGTGAATTTGAGCCATTTCTGCTAGTAGTGCTAGTCTATAAGCCAATGGTCTAATTCTCTCAATAATCTCATATGGACCAATGTATCTAGGGCTTAACTTACCATTTTTACCAAAACTCAACACTCGTTGCCAAGGTGAAACTCTAAAAAATACTTTATCACGTACTTGGTATTCCATATCCCTCTGATGCTAATTGGCATAACTCTTCTATCTATCTTAAGCTGCCTTAATTCGACTATGAATCAATTTCACTTTATCCACAGTATCCTAAATCAATTTTGGACCTTCAATGATCCTTAAACCTTCTTCAACCCAATATAATGGTGATCGACATTTCCTGCCTTATAAGGCTTCATAGGGTGCCATATCGATACTACTGTTATAGTTATTATTATATGCAAATTCAATAAGTGCTATATACTGATCTTATGCTCCTTGGAACTCCAAAACACAAGCTCTAAGCATATCCTTAACAATCCTAATAGTCCTCTCACTCTGTCTGTCTGTCTGAGGATAAAATGCTGTACTAAAATTCAACTTCATACCCATGGCTGACTGTAAACTACCCTAGAATCTGGAAGTGAATCTAAGATCCCGATAAGACATAATAGATACTGGGACACCATGCAATCTTACAATCCCATTCACATGAATTATTCTACCTCATAGGTAAGAAATGGGTTGATTTCATCAATCTATTAACAGTGACCCAAATAGCATCACGTTGCCTCAAAGTCTTAGGCAATCCCATAATAAAATCTATAGTAATTCTCTCCCATTTCCACTCCAGGATTGCCAATGATTGTAACTTCCTAACTGGAGCTTAATGCTTAGCCTTAATTTACTGATAAGTCAAACTTTTAGTGACATATTTTGTCATTTGCTTCTTCATCCCTGGCTACCAGAAATGTTGTTTTAGTGTACTGTATATCTTGGTAGTACCAAGATGCATAACATAAGTAGCCATATGTGCTTCTTCTAGAATCTCTTTTCTTAAATCATCAACATCTGGTACACACAATCCTTGCTTCAACCACAGTGTCTCATCTCTTAACTCAAACTCAAAACTCAAATCATGTTTCAACTTCTTAATAAGTTTCACTAATTCTAGATCTTTACTCTGAACTTTTCTGATTCTCTTATGCAATATTGACCTAAGCTTCAGTGTAGCTACTAATGCTTCATTCTGCCCCAAATTTAATTCAACATTCAATGCCCTCAATTGTACTAGGTTTGGTAACCTTGAGGCCTGTATCTGTGCCACACTGCTATTGGACTTTCTACTTAATGCATCTGCTACCACGTTAGCTTTATCAAGATGATACTCAATCGTACAATCATAATCTTTCAACAGCTCAATCCATCTCTTCTGTCTCATATTCATTTCTAACTCAAAAAATATTTCAAGTTCTTATGATCTGTGAATATCTAAAACATCTCACCATACAAAAAATGTCTCCAAATCTTTAAAGCAAATACCAATGCAGCCAATTCCAAATCATGAACCGGATAATTGAACTTATGAGACCTCAACTATCTTGATGCATATGCAATCACTCGACTATACTGCATCATAACACATCCTAGCCCCCAGTGTGAAGTATCATTATATACTACATATCCTCCAGATCCAGATGCAATAGCTAACACTGATGTTGTAGTCAATCGATATTTTAACTCCTCAAAACTTCTTTGACGTTCATCAGTCCATCTAAAAGGTACATCCTTCCTCAAAAGTTTTGTCAAAGGGGCTGCGATTAGTAGAAACCCCTTGACAAACCTCCTATAATATCCTGCCAACCCAAGAAACTTCAAATCTCAGATACATTCCTCAGGGCTTCCCACTACATCACTGCCTCAACTTTCTTTGGGTCCACCTATATGCCTTGTCTAGATACTATGTGACCTAAGAACACTACTTGATCCAGCCAGAATTTGCACTTATTGAACTTGACGTACAATTTCTTCTCCCTTATTATTTGTAACACTAGCCTTAAATGCTCATAATGTTCCTCACTATTCTTTGAGTACACCAAAATATCATCAATGAATATAATTACAAAATTATCTAAATAAGATTAAAATACCTTGTTCATTAGTGCCATAAAAGCCGCAGGAGCATTTGTTAGCCCAAAAGGCATCACTAAAAACTTAAAGTTCCCATATTTGGTCCTGAATGCACTCTTTGGTACATCAGCTTCTGTTATCTTCAATTGATAGTACCCCAATCTCAAGTATACTTTAGTAAACACCTGAGCTCCTTATAACTAATCAAATAAATCATCTTTCCTCGACAAAGGATACTTATTCTTCACTTTCAGCTGATTCAACTGTCTGTAATTAATACATAGACTCAATGATCCATCCTTCTTCCTTACAAAAAATATTAAAGCCCCCAAGGTGGCACACTGGGTCTGATGAAACCGTTATCCAACAATTCTTGCAACTGGGCGTTGAGCTCCTTCAGTTCTGTAAGTGTCATCCTATATGAAGGAATTGATATAAGAGTGGTACTTGGAAAAAGGTCAATCATGAACTCCGCCTCTCTCTCTGGGGGTAACCATGGTAACTTACTTGGAAATAAGTCCAAAAAATCCTAACAACTAGAATATCCTGAACCGTCTACCTAGTACGAGTGTCAGTTACGTAGGCTAAATAAGCTTGACATCCACTTCAAGTCAACTTCAAGGCATTCATCAAAGAAATCAACCTGGCTAACATAGCTTGACTAATACCTTGAAACACTACTCTAGGCTAACTAAGGGATTCAATGGTCACGTCCTCAGTATAGCGGTTCATCACGACCCTCTGAGTAGTGAGCTAATCCATGCTTAGAATAATATCTATCTCCTTCAACTATAGTACTATCAGGTAAGCCTCTAACTCCGCCTGATCGATTCGTATAATACACTCCTTATATATCTCCCCAATCACTGTAATACTACCTACCAAAGTACTCACTACTAAACCACATTTCAATGTCTCTCTCTCATAATGCAATCTAAATGCTAGATGCGGGGTGATGAATGTGTAGACCTAGGGTCTAACAATGCAAATGCCTCAAATTGAAATACATGTAACACACCTACAACGACATCTGGGGAGTTCTGAGCCTCCTATTTGGTGATAACAAAAATTCTGGGTTGGGACTATGGCTAATTACTCTGCACTTCAGTCCTAACATTAGGACCTGTTTAACTAGTTCTACCTCTACCTCTGCCTCTAACTCTTCCTCTCTGTCCCTTTCCACTGACTCTACTTTGTTCGATAGTCGTCTCAATCACTAAGCCCCCTTTCACTCTAGATTGAGTTCTAGAAATTGCATGAAAATGTCTAAGTTGATGCTCATGAGAGCCACAATATAAACAAACTCTCATTAACCTCCAACATTCCCCCCATGTTTCTTTCCACAAAGCTCACAACTTGGCATCTGTGATTATTGTCTACTATATATCTATCCTCCAAACAACTGACCTCCGCTAGAATAGCCAAAGCAACCTCTTGGCCTAAATCCTAACTGTCTCGATCTTTGTCGTGATCATGGCAGTCTGCTCTGACGTTTACTAAATCTTCTACTAGATTCAACTTGAAATTCTCTAGATCTCTTCATTTTAGGCTTCTGTCTATATTCTACCTGTCCATCCTTTAGCAATTGTTCAATTCTAATCGAAGCATCTCTCAGTTCAACAAAACTACTCAGATTGGTAATGGCCAGCCTCATTCTGATTTCCATATTCAGCCCACCCTCGAACCTTCTACACTTGTCTTCTTCTGTTGGGATCAAGTTGTAGCATACCCCATCAACTCATTGAACCGTACTTCATACTCAACTATTGTGGAGTTTCCTTGTTTCAGATCGAGGAACTCCTTCATTTTCTAGTCTAGGTAGACTTTTGGCATAAAATTCTCCTTAAAAACTTTCAGAAAGTCTTCCTATTTCAGTCTAAATGGTCAGGAGGAACTGTCAAGAACAATCTTCCACCACTGATATGTTGGACCTTGCAGTAGCGAGACCACATAATCAAATCTTTCATTGAATTTGCAGTCCATCTGATCGACACCCGTTTAGTTCTCTCTAACCAACCTTCTGCCTCTGCAAGGTTTGTACTTCCATAGAAGTCTATAGTCCCCTACTTTCAGAGCTTATCGTACCTCCTCTCCCTTCTCTCAGGAATTGTCGAATGGATATGTTTTGATTGAGATACCAGAGACTCTCTATTGGCTCCTATGGACTCCAGGTCAGCTGACTCTGTGACTTAGCCTTTGTTTGGATTGAAAGAAAGCAAGAGAAAGGAAAGGAGAGGAATTGCATTTCTCTTTGTTTCCCTTGTTTGGATAAAAATAAGTAAAGAGAAAGTGAGAGAATGGAAAGTAATAGGAGGGAAAATTGGATCAAATACATTTCCCACCAAATTAGTGGGAAAGGAAGGGAAATTGAGGCAAGATAAGCTTGATATAATTAAATTACTATTGTAGCCTTTCTTCTTCTGCGCATGCCTTTCTTCTTCTGCTGTTTTCTTCTGCTGTTCTTCTGCACTGCGCATGCCTTTCTTCTTCTGCTGTTCTTCTGCACTGCGCATGCCTTTCTTCTTCTACTGTTTTCTTCTGCTGTTCTTCTGCACTGTGCATGCCTTTCTTCTGCTGTTCTTCTGCACAACTTTTCATGGTTTTTTGCCAAAATCAATTTAACTTCTCGTGGCTTGTTAGGATTAGCAACAAAAACCTGTGTGTAGAAACAAATAATTTCGGGGAACCATGAAAACAATTCTTCCATATTTGTTCAACACAACATATAAGGGAATCACGACTGTTGAGATGTTTCATAGAAAAAGATAAACAATTTTTATAATCAAGGGCATAAAAGTCTCAAAAAAATCTTTTGTCCAATATAAGTTTCAATTCCCTCCTTTGATAAATTTGGAAACCAAACAAGGGAAAGGAAATCTCATTTCCCTTCTATTCTTTTCCCCTCTTTTCCCCTCAATATTTCCTTTCCTTTCCCTTGTGCAAATAAGGATCCAAACAAAGGCTAAGAGTTTGCTTCATTTCCGGAGGAGGGGGAAAACTTTTTAAGGGCTTAGTTCAAGGGAGATCACAACTCAAGTTAGTATTGATTCTTTCTTCATAATCTTACCTTACTCCTTCAATCGATCTCTTTAGTCAAATTTGGTATGGCTAATTTGAGTTCCACTCGTCTGGGATTGTTTTTCTTAAAGATTTATAGGGACTTCGGTGTCTATCTAGAAAAGAGAGAATAGGGAGGAGGTCACATTACTTAAATAGGTATGCGATTTAAAGCTTTATTGATCTTCCTTTCTTTTCCTTGAAAAAACTCCACTGTTTAAATATTGTTTGAACAATAATCCATTAATAACAGGGATGTGAATAAATAGCAATGTTCTTCATATTGTGTTTAACTCAAAAAGGGGGAATATTTTCAGGTGTGTCAATACTTAATCATTTCTCAATTTCCTTAGAACTGCCAAGAATCATCTGCTTGTATAATCTTAGGTGTAGCTGTGAACTGTGGTTGGATTTAATTTCTGCATTATGGATTGAGTAACTAATTCTTTGGAAATATCTGAAATGGATATTGCTATAATCTCCATACAAGAGCCATTCTCATACTACAGTATAGGTTTAACTGATTGATGATCAATTACTCCTTTATGATGGCAGTAGTGACTTCTATAAGAGAGATTATTGAAGTAGATTGATCTTTAAACCGTCTACTATTCCTCTCTTTCCAGATAACTTGGAAACATGTAGCCACCGAGAGTAATATAATAGCCCTATCATATTTTGAAATGTTCAATTTAGGTAGATCCTGTATGATATTTGTGAGTCTGCTATAGTTGAAATCAAGGGCACATAAAGTTTAAATTTTTGCCCATATTCCTTTGGAGAAGACACATTCAAAGAATAGCTGGTCTCTGGTTTCATCCTCTAAATTGCATAAGATACGTAATTTAGAGGAGGTTAGGAGTTTCAACCTATCCAAGGTACTCAGTCTGTCCCACATTGCCAGCCATAGCAAAAAAATAACATTAGGTTTAAGGGCCTTATTCCAGATCAAAGCATCTCACCTTACTATATTTTCAGACCTTCCCCTCATCTTTCTAACTTCCTTAGCAGTAATCACAAAAATAGGAATACCCTTCCATAAATAATTATCTTTCTCCCTATAACTTCTAAATTGAGGAATGTGCAGAAGTGTAGTCTCATTTAAGGATAAAGTCCAGTTTCCATTCCTTATTTTTTCTTGGAGCTTAGAGGGAATTTGCCATCTGGTTTTGTATTAAAGATCCATTTCTTGACCAGTTATCATACCATAAGGAAAATCTATCTCCTGCCCCTATCTGGCAAGTAATGTGTTGATACAACTCCTCCTTTATTCTAAGAAGTTGGTTAAAAAATCAGGTGTAACTAACCTTGGTTTTTAGAGCCCAAAAACTCCTTCCTTTTAGTAAATAAGAATGAATCCATTTGGTCCACATTCCTAACGATTCTCCAAATCCTCTTGGGCATAAGAAATATGTTTTTAGTAGAGATTGACTCCAGTCCTAACCCACCTTCATCTTTCAGTTGACAGATTATCTTCTGACTTGCTTTGGCTATTCCTTTCTCTCCATTCCTTTTCCTACATAGAAACTGTTTTATCAGTTTTTCTACTGTTTTAATAAGCTCTTTTAAAAGAAAAAGGAATAATCACCAATAAGTATTCATAGACAAAATAACCAATTTCAGTAGCTGAAATTTTCCTCTATAGGATAGTGCTTTATTGGTCTATGACCCCAATTTTTTTATTAATCTTTTCTATCAAAGGAATACATTCACAGAATCTAAGCCTCCTTAATGAGAAAGGAACCCCCAAGTAGTGTAGAAGAGGAGCTTTATTTTCCATACCGGTAGCTTAAGCTAAATCATTTGAGAGACGAGAAGCACTATTGGAGAGTATGATATAGCTCTTGTGTTGATTGACACATAAGCGCGAAATCTCCTTAAATTGATTGAGAGTTTTCATCAGAAGAGAGACTGAGTGAACATTTGCCTTGATTAGGAGAATAAGATCATCGACAAAACATAAGCTAGTTAGAGAATTTTCTTTATATTTAGAGTGAAATTTGAATTTAGGACCAGTTGAAGTGTTGTGCTTCAGTAACTGAGTGAGGACTTCCATACAGATTAGGAATAGGTAAGGAGAAAGGGGATCCCCTTACCTAAGACCTTTATTTCCTTTGAACATCTCCGTGGGACTCCCATTAATCATTATCCCATAGGAAGCAGTAGATATGCATTGTTGAATCCACTTGATGAATATTAAGGGAAAATGCATTATCTCCAATGTTTTTAGCATAAATTCACAATTCATACTATAGAAAGCTTTCTGTAAATCAACTTTTATAGTGCAATTTCGGGGACTTCTCCTGCAATTGTACGCTTTTAAAAGCTCCTAAATAATAAGAACATTGTCCCGTATATCTCTACTTGTCATAAAAGCTCCTTGATTCGCACTGATGAGAAATTTTAGAACATCCTTCAGCCTATTTGCCAAAATCTTAGCAATGATCTTGTAGAGGAAATTTTTACACAAAATACGTCTGTAGTCACTCCAAGTTTCTGGGTTGGAGTTTTTAGGGACCAGGCATAGAAAGGTATTGTTTATTTCTTTTAGTAAAACCAATTTTAGGAAGAACTCATGCACTGCCTCTTTGACTATCCTCCCTAAACTATTCCAAGTTTCTTGATAGAAAATGACACCACGACCACCGAGTGCTTACTAAAATACAGAATTTGAGAAGAGATTGTTTTTGATAATATAAAACAATAATAATATAAAATGTAAATAAATATGTATAAATAAAAAATAAAAAATGTAATGCAATATATAATGCAGTACTATAGACTATAGTAAAGATTAACCATAAAAGATAAAATATGTAAATAAATACATAAATCAAGAAAAAACAAATACAAGAACAAATCAAACTAGTCATTGCAAGAAAATAATTAGACTAATTAAGAAACTACTTATGCTAAATAACTAGAAGGAAAGTACTACATAATCAAAATATTACGACTAACTATAAAATGAAAGAATCAAAGAAAAATGTATAAAAGATTTAAGCGAACTAGAAAGATCTCTCTATGTGAGATTCTTTATCCGCATTTTAATATGCCAAAATTTTCAATAACAGGTTATGTTCTTAGTAAGTTCCAACAGAGTCATATCATTCTTGATTACTTCCTCCCAGTTCTTCTTAGATCTTTATTTTTTTTCTCTTACAGTCTTTAAGTATGATTTTCTCACATCTACTCACTAGAGCGTCAGATAACAGAAAAGGCCTTAAATTAGCAACATGAAGAAATCAAACAACTAGATAGCAGAGACTGAACACGAGTTAAGAGCGAGAACATGACACTAACTATTGTTAGTGATTTTTAAGTGGACAATTATTAATTATAAATTTTATAAATAAAGTTTAAGAAAATTAAATTTGATCCAGATTAAAGATAGTAAATAAGTACAACAAAAATTTTGATTAAATGAACTGAAGTTCAGTAAGAGAAATGAGCCTTATTCAGTATATGCCAATTATTTATTAGAATTGTGATGGGAAGACCTAATAAAGTTACTACAAATAGATGTTAAGTGTTGGATCGAAAACATAAGCATACTATATTTTATGAAATGGTAGATTTCAAAAACTTTTTTCAAAATCAAAATGCAGCAGAAGTATAACAACTAAATCAACATGTTTAATCCATACATGATATGGTATTAGAAAAAAAATATCATAAAAGATGATAGAAATTTTACCAACTCCTTAGTTATAGCTTTGACTCCTCACTATGGTATCATTTCCTTGTTATTATATCTTCTCCTTGCCATTGTATCCTCAACCAATTTGATCTATCACTTGTTTTCCTTAAACAACTTAGTTAGCAAGATCCTTTGGTGGGAAAGGAGAAGAAATATTGTAGAAGTTTACCTTAGTTGAAAGAACCAAAACTAAGAGACTCTCTCTTTGCTAATTTCGATCATGAAAGAAAGGAGTGTAGAATTCTAACCAACTCACCACGTCTTTCTCTTTCTTAAAATGAAAGAGAGAGAGCAATAAATCAGACCATCTCATTTGTTTAATATGACTAAATGAAAAGACAAAAGACCAAAAGCAAGACACTCATTTTTTTGTGAACAAATGAAAGAAGGGAGATAGAACATCAAATGCATTACTCTCTTCTTTAATCAAAAGAATGCTAAAAGGTTACAAGTTTTTTTAGATGTCAACATTAAATGAGAACCACTAAACTCTTTAATGATAAGATCATTAAACCATATAATGAAGACACCATTAAACCATTTAATGATGATGAAGCATGATAAAAACTCACTTTATATTTAACAATTCCATGCTAAATCTGCAACCATAAAATTCAGCCTATAAAACTGAAAATTACATAATGTAATTTTGGTTTTTCCCTCCTTTTTGCCTTTACAAAATTTGTTTTAATTTAAATAATCTTATTAATTAAATCAAATAAAAATCTGGCCCAATATTAAATGTTCACTTTGGGCTTCTAATTAACACTTAATTATAATGAGCCTAACATTTAATCATAGGCTTAAAACCCAATTCAATTAACTCTTAATTAAATTGTTCTGGTATTATTATTCGGAATCTAATTCTGTTCTTTCTTCTTTCTTATTTCTGATAACCTCTATTTATGTTTCTTACTTTGCTTGATAACCTTCCAAGAAGCCAAGTGGGGAATCTAATTAGACTTATATAATTCAAGCTCTAATAAGCCCATAATTAATTTACTCTCTTTAAAATTAATTCCAGGTTATTAACCAAATGTCATTCCATTAAATAAAATTAGCTGAACTCTTGAATTACTACATATTATGAGAATACCTGTTTCAAATAAGATGCCAAATTACAAACTCTATAATGAATCATATTATAACCATCCGCACAATAAAGGGTAAAATTACAGTTTTATCCTTTTGTTAGTTTTTTCTTCTAGATCTCTCGTTTTACTCTATATGGTGATTAACATATAAGATCTCATCTTGGTGTTAAGACTTGATGGGTAGCTAGTCCATCAAACTACTGGTGTCAGTTTAATCACCAATATCCGTAAAACATCTAGAAGTGATGATATCACTATAAACTCTTTATTTGAGTGAATGTTTCCTTATATATGTTTCAATTAATAATTCCAATATGCAGACATTGGATTGATACTCTGTAAAAATTCTTTCCGATCATATCAAAAATTATAATAAAACACTTATGAGTTTATCGCTCATCAAGATTATGGTCCATAATAAACGAATGTTAAAGTGTATGTTTTAAGATTAAAGAAATGACCTAATTTAATATTTAAAAGCATACGTTATTCCAGATTCATTTAATAATGCCATTATCAATAGTCAACTACTATCATGATATAAAACTCATTATTCTCTTGAAGTAAATTCCTTTACTTACAAGGAGATAAATCGCAACACTACAATCTAAACCATAATCAAGCAACCAACTTGATTATTGAACTGTGAATCAACTAATTTAGATTCTAATAATATACATATTTCCCATACATCTCCATGTATATATATATATATATATTACTTATAAAAAAAATCTTGGTACCTTATAACTAGTTATATAATGCTCATACAAATAAAACTAAAATTTTTTGTTATTAATAATAAATATTTTCATTACAAAAGTAACCAGAAGAAGATTAAGTTATGTGTAGATACACTTGCTTTCTAGGGCACTATATTTTTATAACTATAACAGTCTCCCACTTGTCCTAAAGCAAGTTTGGCATATCCCTTATTTCCATCCCTTTTAGGTGACCATCAAAGCTCTTTTGAGATAATGTCTTTATAAACGGATCAACAAGGTTTTGCTTTGTGGGAATCTTTATCACATTCACCTCACCACGTTGTATTATCTCCCTTATAAGATGATACTTTTGCTCAATGTGTTTGGTGGCTCTATGATTCCTAGGTTCTTTAGAATTAGCCACTACACCACTTTTATCACAATAAAGTGTAATGACCTTTCATGCTTTTGGAATTACCTCTAAATCATTTAGGAACTTTCGAAGCCAGACTGCTTCCTTTGCTGCTTCACAAGTAGCAACATACTTAGCCTTCATAGTCGAATCAACAACACAAGATTGCTTGACACTCCTCCAAATTATGGCTCCACCTCCTAAAGTAAATATAGAACCAGAAGTTGATTTCCTTGAATCAACATCTGATTGGAAATCAGAAT
>JAOTIZ010000001.1:8833174-8844425 GCA_027123425.1 Erythroxylum panamense
AAACTATGGCTCCACCTCCTAAAGTAAATATAGAACCAGAAGTTGATTTCCTTGAATCAACATCTGATTGGAAATCAAAATCTATATATCCTGTCAAAATAAGATTACTTCTAGAGTAAACAAGCATTAAGTTCTTTGTCCTACGAAAGATAGTTCAGTGTGCACTTGACTTCAGTCCAATGCTCCATTCCTGGATTGGATTCGAATCTACTTACCAGTCCCACTACTTAACAGATATCCAGTCTAGTGCAAAGAATAGCATACATCAAACTTTCAACTACCAAAGCATATGTAATGTTATGCATGCGTTCGACCTCCTTTTAGGTCTTAGGTGCTTGCTCCTTTGAAAGTTTGATTCCATGTCTAGTAGGTGTGAAACCCCTCTTAGAATCCTGCATGGCAAACTTATTGAGCATGTTCTCAATGTAGTTTAATTGAGACAATGCTATCTGTTTGTTCTTATGATCCCTTATAAGTTTGATCCTTAGAATATAGTTAGCCTATCTTAAATCCTTTATTGAGAACTGTTCGTTTAGCCATCCTTTGACTGTAGATAACATTGCTATATCATTCCCAATGAGTAAAATATCATCGAAATACAGAATTAGGAAAATAACCTTAATCAAGTTGTCTAAGAAGAACAAGTGATAGATTAGATTGGTCAAGGATACAACAACAAAGAGATGATACATTGACAAAGGAAAGGATACAAAAGAGTCAAAGCTATAGCAAGGATTTAGAGAGGATACAAAAGTAAGGAGTCAAAGCTGTAGCAAGGCGTTGGTATGTTTCTACCACCTTGAGTCAAAGCTGTAGCAAGGCGTTGGTATGTTTCTACTATCTTGTTCTTATATAAATTATTTTCTTTATACCGTATCAGGTATGGTTGAAACATGTTGATTTGGTTATGTTATTTTCGCTACATTTTGATTTCAAAAAAATTTTGTTTGTTTCCGATCCAACATGAGCAATGAAGTACTTGTAGATGCGTCGAATATCTTGACATTGGCATCTTTGTTCTTTAGCTATCTCCTTTAACATCTTAGTATTTTCTAAAACTGCCTTATTAGTCTTTGTGATGGCATTGAGCACCTTTGTGATGACACCTCTTCTAATGGTGTCAAACTCAAACTAGCCTGTCCTGCCCTAGTCTTAACATGAGATTTTACACTGATGTCTCAAAGTTCCATATTGTGGGACTTTAAGATCTTAGATCTTATTAGGTGATGAGTGTTAAGAAACTTACGAAGATGTACAATTATAATTGACACCATAATACTCCGCAATAACTGTAATCAAATATGCCATGCCCAGATTATTGCTCCTCTTTTTTTGAGTAGCAATAATAGCGTTAAAGATATGGGTGGAGTTGTAAACTTGGAGGTTATTGCTCCTCTCGAATTTTGCTTCTTTTCCTTGTTTCACACCCGAAGTCTTTCCATACCTTATAATTGCATCATCACCTCTTTGTTTCTCTTTCCAAACCATTCCCATCTATTATGAAAAAGATAAAAGTAAGAACTCCAAGGTCTTACTTATGCTTGATCTTTTCCAAGTGTTTTACTCAGTTCAAAAGCACACACAAACAGAATTGCAAACCTAATATAATACGAAAGATGAACAACTAAAGATTGAAAATCATTGATTGCCTCCTATGAAACACTTTGTTTAACATCGCTAGCTTGACGTTCTTTGTTTGCTCATGGTGGTTGAAATGATTCATGTAATGGTAACGCCACTATGACTTTTATGAGTTATGCTCGAGTTATCAACCTATACTTCTTACCACCTTTCTTATTCGTCTTCTTCATTTTTGAGTCTTTTACCGAATTGTGATTGTTCTAATGAGTCTTTACATGTGTAACCTTGCTAGACTTCTTCATAACATTCATTGCACTGTACAACATCCATAGATTTAAGAGAATTTCTAATCATTTTCATGATAATGGATATGATAAAAAAGTGGTCTTAAATAGAAAATCAAAGCAAAGTCAAGATGTACATGTCATGAAGGTCAAACATAACAAAAGATAATGAGACTAATATGGATGTGTAAGTATAATACAACTCAAAATCTCGTTGATTTTTATCTACCACTATCACCACTCTTTTAAGGATAATGCACATTAACCAATCACAAGAGTAAAGGTACATGCTAAAGTTGTCATGGATTTTTCTAGTCAATTGACACTCTAATCATAATTATATAATCTTAAAAGCAATAGAAAACATTTTTAACAAGTTATTTTCTAAAATTAATTTATTAACGAGATGTGTAATTTCTGCTAATTGATTCTTTATGTCTTTTTCTATGTCTTCCAAGGTTTGATTAATGTAATTGTCTTAGAAGGCTCTGATACCACTTTGGTTTCTAATTCTTTAATTATGTACATTAATTCTGATGTCATTTCAAGTCTTTTATTTATACTATCTATTTCTTGTAAAAGTCATTTACACTTTTGGTCAATTGAATTATAATTTTGAATTAAAGGTAAAATATCTATAATTATTTCTTTTAACTGATGTTTGATATTTATTTGTTTATCTAACAATTCAGATAATTGTTTAGTAATACTCATAAAGTATTTTTAACATGTTCAGTTAAAAATTATTTTTCTTCTTTATATTGAATTACTAAATTTTCAAAATATAGAAGTTGATTGTTTAAATAATTATAGGTATTACAATTTTTCATATATAGTATATTATTACTCATTTATATGGGTTTGATAATGTTCTTTAAAACGCACATATAGTTGTTTGATTTCTATTTTTTCTTGTTGATATAATTCAATATTATTATTAATCATAGTTTGAAATGCTTAAACGGTAGTAGGATTAGCATTAACAGATTGAAAAAAAGTGTACATAGAAGTAAATTTGTTAATACATTGTTGGCTTATTTTAAATCTATTTTCTACATGTATAATAAGTTTATGAATAAATTGATAGGTTTTGTGATTAGGCATACTTAATAGGAAATATTCTGCATTTTATTGAGCAAATATTGCATAAGAAGTTTTTTAAACCCATAACGTAAACAAGTAAACAAAAAATCATTTAACTCACGTTTAGATAAATAACTAATACTTAAGGATAAAAGATAATAATGGGAATAAATGAATGAATAATAATTAAATACCCATAGATAATAATTAATGAAAACATAAAAACTAAAGAAATCATACCTTAGTTTCTCGTTTCTTTTTTGATGACCAATCCTCAGGCTAGAGTAGGAGTTGAGAGAGAAGTATGAAAACTTAAAATTTATTTGTTCGTAACTGAGCGAAACTCATCTGGTTACAATATATAGACAAAGGACAAATCTTCTGTCAAAGAAAAAGTAAGAAACAAATGAAAAGCAAAAATAAAAGATAAGATAAAAGATAAGAGGCTAGCTATGTGGCCAAAAGATGGCCTGGATAATTTAAATAAAGGGGGCCTGTATTGTTTGTAAATGGTTCTATAATTACATCTTCTAAGGAGGTATCATTGGGGGCTTTGTCTTGTTGTGAGGTAGTGGGGCACTGCTAGAAATGATGCTGAGAATAACGCTTTAGTTGTTGATAAATAGCATGTTGCCATCAGGTGGATAATCCAGCGAATACAGTAGAAAAAGTAGCTTTAGATTGCTTTAGTATTTGGAGTGGATCTAGTGAGATGGCTTATCAGTATGTTGATGTCATAACGATATTGGGTCCTCGATAATTGATCTTTATTAAAGATTCTGGATTGATCTTTAAATATTATTGATAAACTCCTTCAATGGAATTGAGGTTAAATTGGTTGACTATATCTCAATTGAATTCATACTTTGTTGGTGTATCAACTAGTGGATAAATACCATTGCTAATGCCTAATTGGACATAAGCAATTCGTGAAAGTAGTACTTTGGTTTCTTTCAGATTGTCAGCTTGTTTAAAAATGGGATAAGAACTGGATACTTTAATGAATACTTCAGGGTCTTTTACAAACCTTTCTTTATAATTTTTAATAGCTAGAATAAATCTAACAGGAAATTCTGAAAGGGTATTTAGAGTGGTAAGATAGATGGTGTCTACAAGGCCACTTTGGAAGAAGAGATAAGTGGTTAATGGATTTGCACGAGGGAAGATGATTTTTTTAGGCCTATACTGATCTCTATTTTGCAGAAAATACTGAAAGATTTTTTGGGCTTCAGTCCATTCATTGAGAGCTAGAAAACATTCATAAAATCCTTTTGAAATTATTTTCTTCATTTCCTCTTTGAGTGCTCGAGTAAGAACAATATTAATTTTGTCAAGGTTGAAAGGTTTTCCTAAGGATTTCATGTTTGAAATGTTAGGTTGTTTTTCAAGTACTTGTTTATATTAGGGTTAAAAAGAAAATTCTCTAAAGTCAGATAAAGCTTTTCTAGCTTCAAACCGGGTTGAATAGCTTTGGTGAATGATGGATGGTTTATTTGTAATATGAATAGCGGCTTTATGCCATTCGTCATAAATGCCTGCCATTGGTCCATTGAATATGGCATATACTTTGTCTTCTTTATGGTCTTGTTCCTTTAAGGCTAAAGGTGCAGTGTTTAACGGACTGGTTTCTAAAGATTATGAGATAGATTTTTGAGTGATTTGTTGAGGAGTGATAAGTTGAATAATGGGTTGGTTCAACAGAAGACTGTTGTTTTTCTAAAAGAGTAATGGTTGATCTTAATTGATTAATTTCTTTAGTTACAGTACTTACTTGCTATTGCAAATTTGTCAGTTCTGCTTCCTTTTTTTGAAGTGATTCCTTGAAGCTTACTATAGTTGCTTCCATTCTCTTGTTAGGATTTCTGCAAGACTATTATTAGAGGATTTTATGTAATTAATTTGAAAGGTATACTGATTTAATTCAAGTTGCCATCGAATCAATCTGCCTTGATTATGACTGACTTTAATATTGTATTTTTAAATCCACTTAAATACTTGGAATCAGTTTGTACTTGAAATTAAATAGGTAATAAATCAACTCTCCATTTTCGTAGGGGTTTTGATACATGCAAATGTCTCCTTCTCATGAATCAGATATTTACTTTCAGTAGGACTAAAAGTCCCATTGATATATTTGCATAAAAATGTTTTCTAGAATTGAGTGGTTGTGCCAAAAGGAAGCCTACCCATGTATCAATACTTGCATTGATTTGTACAATCAATTTATTGTTAGCAGTGTAGTTATATAATGTTGGTAGTTTTTGACAAAGAGTTATTAATGCCTTAACAACTTAGGTATCTTCGTCAGTCCATGACCATTGATTTTTTATACTACACTTAAGTTGTAATTGCTTTCTTGCTTTGGCTAAATCTTTTAAGAATCCTTGTTAAGATATATAGTTTAATAATCCTAAAAATCTTTGGATTTCTTTAACAATTTTTAATATATCCAAAAATTGATACAAATTTTCAAGGATATTAGGTTGTAATTTTAAAAATCCATTGGAAAATTCTATTCCTAAATATTCAATATTTGTTTGAGGTAGTTTTATTTTCTTCTTGCTTAAAATTAATTCCTTTTTATGACATATTAGTAATACCTGTTTTACTTTTTGTAAATGGTCTTCTTTAGTTTTATTGGACAAGATAATTATATCATCGATGCTAAAGAAAATTCTTCTAATCCTTCTAATAAATTCCAGGTGCTTGTTTTAATGCAAATGGTAATACATTCTATTGATAGTGTTTCTGTGGGGGACATGTAAAAGCAGTTACTAGTTGCCAGTGTCCAGATTTTGTATCTTACATAGTAAACTAGTTATGTTCTTTTAATTTCCAAAATATATAATCTTTGCGAGGTAATTTATAGACATCACCTGTAATTATGTTATTTAATTCTTAATAATTAATTACCATTCGTTGTTTCCTCTTTGTTGTTTAGAGTGATTGTTTACATAAAATGTTGGTGCTGAATATTTGCTTGTACTAGGTGAGGTTATTTTTATAAGTAATTCAGAATATTAAGTAACAAACTCTTGCACATCTTGTTGAGTAGATGGTATATTATTTTTAATATTTAATTCTTTTAAAGGATCTTTTAATTTGATTTCAATTAATTGATTATTAGTATTTTTTAAAAGATCAAGTGGATTTTCTCTACATACTTCATTGATTAATGTCTCAATGTTAGTTTGTAAAGTAAGAATATTTTTAAGAAAAAACTGTAATTGATCAAGTTTTTTAGTGATAAGTTTTAAAGTTTGATAATAACTTGTATGATAAATAGGAATTTTCATAATAATAGATTTTTGATTTAATGAATTAATTATTGGAGTTTTTAATGTTATATAATATAAATATTGACAGAATGGATTATATAAATTCAGAAAATTGTTTCCTAAGATTAAGGGTAAACCTGATTCTTGATGATATATTGATGGTACTGTAAGCGTATAATTTTCTATAATAAGATTATTATAGTAACTTACATTCCAATTATATTTTATACTGCCATCACCTATTCTAATTTGTAAAGGTTTAGATTATGTAATATCACTAGATAAATTATTATTAGAATGGTCTAATAAATTAGCATTAGATATATAATTAGAAAAACCTTTTGAAGGATTAACTAATATAAGCACTTTATGGAATTTTATTACTTACAAAACTACTGATATTGTGTTAAAATTTTTATTAGATAATGAAGTAAAAATAAAAAACACTACTGAATTTCTTAATGCCCTTGAACCCATAAAAGCATTTCAAGTAGTCATGAATGAAATTTATAAAGAATTTATCCAAAAAGACATAACATCGTATAAACAGGAAATAGAAAATGAAGAAAGAAAAAGTTATGTCTAGCATTTAAATAATATACGTATATGTAATATCTGTTATCTAGAAGAATATATTTGTGAATTTAAAAAATATTATTATAAGTTAACTCGTAATGAACAAGAAATGTATATCTAAATATTTATTCAAAAATTACCTTATCCAATAAATAGAACTGTAGAAGAGATATTTTCCAAGCTCTCAATGAATGGACTGAAGCCTAAAAAATCTTTCAATATTATCCACAAAATAGAGGTCGGTATGGACCTAAAGCAATCATCTTCCCTTGTGCAGATCCATTAACCACTTATCTTTTCTTCTAAAGTGTCCTTGTAGAAACCATCTATCTTACCACTCTAAATACCCTTTCAGAATTTCCTGTTGGATTTATTCTAGCTATTAAAAATTACAAAGAATGGTTTGCAAAAGACTGTGAAGTACTCATTAACGTATTAAGTTCTTATCCCCTTTTTAAACAAGCTGACAATCTAAAAGAAATCGAAATACTACTTTCACGAATTGCTTATGTCCAATTAGGCATTAGCAATGGTATGTATCCACCAATTGATACACCACCAAAGTATGAATTTAACTAGGATATAGTCAACCAATTCAACCTCAGTTGCATTGAAGGAGTTTATCTAGGATATCTAATAAAAAAACAATGAGTGAAACAAGAATGCAATTTATGTTTATAAGGATTATACTACCTCAGCAAGTGATGGTTGTAGGTTGCATGATGTTTTAATAGGCATTTTAGTATGTTTTTAGTTGTTAATTAATTGATTCGTGCCTGTTTAGGTTTAGAATTGTGTTAGTTGGTTAGATATTTGTGTTTTGAGTGTTATATGGGTTAGAGCATGCTATTGAGTTTTAATTTTGTATATTTGAGTTGCCTTGATGTATTTGTTAGTGTTGAAGAGTAGATATTAAAGAACGGAGGAGATTCAAAGGAAGCCTGGAAGAAGACTTAGGGCCATGATCATGATAGAAACATTTGTGGGGTACCACAATCATGGCCTGGTCTGCCACAATCATGACAAAGAGCATTTTAATAAGCCATAATCATGGCTTGAGCAACAACAAATGGGGATTGACTCATGAAACTCAAATTTTTGATGACACTTAAGACTTTTTGGGTCCAATTAAAATGCAATTTTTACCTTAAAAACTACAAAAAGGAAAGAAGAACCTTAATTTTCATGTGCTTCCATTTTCCTCAACTACTTCAACCTCCATTCCTACAAGTTATTTTCTTTCTGTCTATCTTTTATTTCATGTATTTAATGTATGAGATGGGATTGATAATGATAAATCTTGGGTTAAGGATGTTCTAACTTCTTTAAGGGATTTATACTTAATTTAATGTTAATTTAGTTGCTTTTTTGTTGATGATGATGGATGTTATGATTATTTGTTGTATGTCCACGCTTCAATGACAAATCGAGATAGTGAACCGATAGTAAAATGTTTGGATTGGGTAATGAGAGCTAAACAAGCTAATAGATCATATAAATAATTAAATTAGTAATTTATGCAAAGAGAGATCTCGTGTGAGGACCCGATAATCTCTTAGACGACTTAAGATCTAATTAGATATATGCATTTTTTTATTAATTGAGAGATTATAAATTTCATAATTTAATTAGGGTTTAATGATTATAACTCAAGAAAGAGAAGTCTATCCTTCAAAAATCTAATACCAACTCCACATTAACTCAAAAGTGACTAAGTTAGTATTAATGATAGGATAAACCCCCTTTCTCATAATTTGTTAATCTTCCTTGTTTGAATTCCAATTGTCAATTTGTGGTGCTCAATTTTGATTTCTTGTGTTCATTTTACAATTTCATTTCAATCAATACATATCCGATTGTTTACTTTTCTGTTTAGCTTTTATTTTCATTTTAATTATCCTTTTAGGCCTTAGATGACTTAGAATTCAAGTCATCTAAGGCCCTTGTGGTACATTATATACTACACTCATGACTTATGCACTTGTGGTACATTAAGGGTTAAGAAATTGTAAATTTTGCCCACTTAATCAAGTTTTTGGCACTGTTGACGGGAGTTATTAAAATTAGTTTAATTATTTTAGTCTAAGGAGTTTTTATCACTCTTGTGTCCATCCAATTGCATGAACATAAGAGTTACTAAGAGTTCAATTTGGATAATCGAAACTTGACATCGCTTGACTAGAGTGAGCAATATGAAGAGCTAAATGTGAAGAAGAAGAGAATAATAAAGCAACCATGGCTGAGGAATTTCAACAAGAGTTTCAGCAAGGAGGAAACCAAAGGAACCAACCGCAGACCCTTATGGATTTCATGAGACCAAGATTTAATGTGACAAATCAAGGTATCGCTAGACCACACTTTTAAGCAGCTTCATTTGAAATAAAACCATCTTTTTAAAAATGCTAGAAATTAATGCTTAATTTTACGGGCTGAATAATGAGGATCCTAACTCTCATATAGTCAATTTCTTAAAAATATGTGATACTTTCTGATATCATGGGATGTCATAAGATGTCGTTAAGATAAGGCTTCTCCCTTTCACACTAAGGGATAGAGTTATAACATGGTATCACTCATTATGTCCAGTGAATGTTACAACTTAGGAACAATTAGTTTGACCATTATTAGATAAACACTTTCCCTCTCGAAGACTATAAAGATAATCAAGGAAATAAAAACTTTCAATAAAATGATGGGGAGTCACTTTATGAGGCTTAGGAAAGGTATAAAAATTTACAAAGAAGGTTCCCTCATGACAACCTACCTTAGGGGTTCCTTTTGCAAACCTTTTATAATGGAGAGAATCCACCAACTCAAGGCACCAATGATGCAGTATCAAGAGGATCTTTGATGAGGAAGATGGTGGATGAAGTGGAAGAGTTGTTGGAGGAAATGGCTAGATACAGTTGTCTTTGGACAATGGATACAAGTAGACAACATACAACTATCCGCAGGCAAAAGGGAGCTTTAGTTGTTGACCCAATCACTGAAATGCAAACTAAGATTGATAATTTGATCCAACAACTAAATAATATGAAACCCTTTTCTTCAACTCCTGTGAAAGTTATTGAACATAGATGTGAGTTGTGTTACAAGATAAACACCATACCATTGAGTGCTTTTTGGTGAAATATCATAAATTAGAATTTTTTTTATGAAATATCATGAATCGGAACAAGTTAAATAAATGGGAGGTGTAATTTGGTCAAGGAGGGGGCAACAACCCCTACTCAAACACAAATAACCTTGGGTGGAAAAATCACCTAAACTTCTTTCAGTCGAACAATTTAAGAGGTCAATTCCAACTTTATTTGGTTCCCAACAAGAGACCCCAAACTTAATGGACTCTAAGCTAGATAAAATTTTAGAAAAGATTGAGGGCATGGAAGATTCTCACAAGAGGCTTGAAGGAAAATTTGAACAAGTAGTAAAGAACCACGCCTCCTCCATACGCAACTTGGAAGTCTAAATGAGCTAATTAGCAGATGCATTGTTGACATGGAATACAAGCAAGCAACACTGAGATTATTCCGAGCAAAAGGATAATGGTACTCACCCAGGTTGCTGAAGAAAAGTCCAATCAAGTTAAAGACATGGGGAAAAAGATAGGCAAAAGACCAATGAAAGTTCCCTACAGGTTAAATATACCCTGATTAGAATCAAGAAATATTATAGTCCAATTAGATTCCCATTTGGCTTCTAGGAAGGTTATCAAGTAATGTAAGAAATACAAATAGAGGCTTTTAAGTCTATGATTGAATGTTAGGCTGAGACTAATTAATTGTTAATTAGAAACCCAAATGAAGATTTAGAAATAGGCTAAACTTTGGTTTAATTTGATTAATTAAATTAAAACGAAGTTATTAAAGATAAATGGAGGAGGAATTTCGGTTTTAATGGGCTAAATGTATAGCTGCACATTTAGCATTGATTTGCTATATTAAAGATGGTTTTAACATGCTTTATTATCATTAAATGGAGTAATGATGTTATCATTAAAGGGTTTAATGGTTGTCTTTTAATGATAGCTTGTAACCTTTTAGCATTCATTAGATTAAAGAAGAAAGAAGAGCATTTGATGGACCATCTTCCTTTTTTCATCACAAAACCTAAATGATATGTCTCATTTAGGTTAATAGTCTTTTCATATAGCCATCTTAAATACAAATGAGAAGAGTTTCATTTATTGGCTTCTTTATGATTGATTAAAGAATGAAGTGATGCATTTGATGCAAATCTCTTCTTTCTTTTGATGTTAACCAAAATTGAGAAGAAGTGAGAAGGTATTCTTGCATTTTTTGCTCTCTCTCTTATCTTGCATGGTATAGCCAAAAATTGCATAAGAGGTGTGTTAGACCCCGATCTTTTATTGGATTTTAGCATTGGTAAATGACTATAAAATGAAAAATGAATAGTGAAAGTGTAAAATTTTGGAGAAAAGTTTCGGTT
>JAOTIZ010000001.1:8875854-8891953 GCA_027123425.1 Erythroxylum panamense
AAATGGTTTAATGGTTGTCTTTTAATGATGGCATGTAATGTAACCTTTTAGCATTCATTTGATTAAAGAAAGGAAGACGTGCATTTGATGGACTATCTTCTCCTTTCCCTTGAAAAGATCTTGTTAACCAAGTTGTCCAAGAAGAATAAGTAGTAAGGATTCGGAGAGGATACATTGACAAAGGAAAGGATAAAAGAGTCAAAGCTATAGCAAGGATTCGGAGAGGATACAAAAGCAAGGAGTCAAAGTTGTAGCAAAGAGTTAGTATATTTCTACCACCTTGTTCTTATGTAAATTATTTTCCTTATACCGTATCATGTATGGCTGAACCATGTTGATTTGGTTATGTTATTTCCGCTACATTTTGATTTCGAAAGAGTTTTGAAATCTACCACTTTAGCCAAATCTTGTATGCCTTTGTTTTTGATCCAACGATAATTCAGGCTAAAGAGAGCAAGTTTAATGTCCCTAGCCTCAATTGGTTTTACTAGCATGTTCTTCTACTATTGAGATAGTGAATCAAGGATAAAATGTTTTTTTAAATGTTTGCTACACAAGATAACATTGTCAGAATACTTCGAATTCTTGTCCCCCTTCTTAAGCTAGGTGAATTTTTCTCTTTGCTTTATTAAAGAATGGTAATTCTATAACAACTGAGTGTGGGTGTTTAGAGCTTTCCTTTCTCTCCCTCCTTAGATTATTATGCTTTAGGTTTCCATCTAATACATTTTGAACCTTAAACAACTCTTTCGTTGCTTTATTGAGTGAAATATCTATGTTACCCTAACTTTCTACTTGCTTACAATTTTTTCTTACATTAGATGGAGTGGAATCCATCTACTTTAAGCTTTAGCCCCATGGATATTGCTTCCTAAAAAATATCAACCTTTAAAAGGAAAACATTAAACTTAAAGGTAAAATTTAGCTTGGTTAACTTGAAATAAATTGCAACATCAAGAATATGGTATAAGCAAAAAGGACTATTGAAATGTGCTTTACTATTAATAAAGATAGAGAGCCAATGAGCATTCACTAAGGCCCTATCAAACTTCTTCTGAGTGATCCATTGTCCTTATTTTTTGTTGCTCCAAGTATGGAAGATGCCATCATACATCAAGTCAAATAATCCACTTATATATTAGCATTTTAAGAAATCTACATTCCTTGACTTGCCATTTAATCTTTCCCCTAAATTTCTTGTAAAAATAGTACTATTGAAATCCCTTACTATTAATAAGGGAGCATAAGCAATAGATCTTATAGTCTCTTATTCCTTCTAAAGAGAGGTCCTTTGGAACTAATGATTTGAAACATAGAAAAAATTGATCACCAAAGGATTAGGAATTCGATCAATACTAGTAGACATGTATATGAATTGATCTTACATATGGTGCTTATGAACTTTAACTAGCTCAACGTGATATACCTCTACTAGCCTTCTGTTATAATGGTTATGGGGATTTGAGATGGTATTACAACTCTTTCCAAACAATCAATCAGATCAATTTAAGTTATTTTCCTTGATTTTTGTTTCTAAAAGTCATACAATATAAGGTTTTTTCAAATCCATATAATTACGAATTTTTACCTACTTATTTTTGGGGAACCTAGCATTTCCCATATGAATTATGAGAGTTTGTCTACATTAACACCTTTTTTCTCTTCTTTCTTAGAGCTTAATTCTACTTTTGTGTGTGGAAATTGCTTTAAGTTTGTATTACTTAGAGATTTCAATTTTTTATCTTCCTTTAGTATTTTTTTACTTTGTCCTAAAATCCTTTTCTTATGTCATTACTAAATCTTTTTATTGTAACATAGTAAAATCCTTTGCTTATGGCACTACTAAATCCATTAGTCTTAAAGTGTTCAAAGTTTTATGACTCAGTAACTTATGGTTCTTACCAGAAGTAAATATTTTCCTGATTAGTCTACAAAACCATTTTATTTTTTCTACACATTTCTATTAGTGAGTGAGTTTAATCTTTTTCTCTATCAAGCATCATTCCTTGTTAAGTTTGTTAATTTTGAGGGATTTTGGTAGCTTTTTTGTGGATTCCACCTCTAGGCATACCCTGGCATATCCTATCATTATCATCCTTACTATAAGTAAATGGTTTTCTAATGGAGCTTGCATGGTTGCTTAAACCCATTATGAACTTGTACTCTAAGGTAATGTTGTGAAAGTTAATCCATATAAGGATGAACTTCATACTATATTTACTAAGACTGAAAAAGCATGACCTTCATTATTGAAACATTAGAGGCCTTCCAATAACATGCTAAGGCCCTATCTCTACAACAATAAGTATGTAAGCTTCATTTACAAATTTGAAATTGAAAAAAACTTCTTTATTAATCATTGTTTTTCTCAAATCCATCTCACCTTAGTTAACCTCATCCAAATGTAAAGCTAGTGGAAAAGATAACAAGTTATCAATAAAATAGCCTATCAACATTGAGTTCAATAATTTAGAACTAAATTAAAGAATTATTAAGAAGTGAATTAATGAACTCATCTATATAGAAACTAGGAGGGATATATTCCTTAAAAGACTCTAACTAGAAGGGGAAGAAGTAAAAGTTCAAATTTTAATGGGAGAGTAGTTAGGGATGTTTTACCAACTTTATCCTCAACTATAGGATTAGAATGAGGGTGAGACAGAAGAGAAATATCTACATATTTATGCTATGGGGAAATGATGTGAGAGAGTTTGTCTAAAGAGGAGGAATGGATTGTTAAAAAATACCTTATGAATCAATAGTAAGGAAAGCAATAATTTGGTATGGAGAAGAAGAGGGGAGGTAAGGAATGGAAACCTTTAAGGTGGAGAAGCTATCAACTACCTTCAATTCTATGGTTGGGTTTTTTTCCATAGGTAGAAAAGAACCAAAACTAGGTACCAAGTGGGAAGAGACCAACGGATTATTGCTAAAAATGTTTAATAAATTTTAAAGGAGATAAAGAGAGAGAGAATACAACAACTTACCACTACAACACTATTCAAAGCCTAAGTCTTAACGATTTATCTATCCTAGAACTTTAACAATAAGACCTACCTTACTTGAAGAATTTCTCATTGAAAATAAACATTTAATGTAGAATCCAAATTTTAAGGCAAAAATTGAAGTTGAAATTTAATAAGACAAATTGAAAAGAGTTTCATTATAGATGATTGTATATATAGAGTGCTCAAGAGCCCATATATAGATAAAATGTATTCCCACATATGGCTTTAATGTCATTCATGATTTCAATGTAAACCAACCTTTCATTCGTTAAAAAATGAGTCACAAAACTACATTTCTCTAGTTTTCCAAACCTTAAATCAATAATTTACTATAAACATTTTGCAAGATGAATGGATGAAAGAAAGTATCTCCCCTCTCTTTATGTTTTACCTTGACTTCCCGCCTATTTTTTTAATCGTCTAGTTCTTATCCGTTAGCTGTAACCATTTTCACCTCTTTTAACCAACCAAACTCCTACCAACATTTCAAAAGGTTGTCCCTTACCATTTTTGGCATAGAGATAGTCTTTTCACCATCATCCCTTACACAACCCCTCCCTCCAACCTCCCTTACCCCATTGCCCTAACCACTACCTACACCAATCAATTTTGTTCAATATCTTTATCTTTAATTAATGTTAGTAATGGTATTATGTTATTACCTCCCTCAGCTAAGTTTTCTTCTCCAAAAGCTCTTAGTAGATATGGAACTTTTCATCCCTTCAATCTTGATGAATCTTTAAGCTTAATCCCTACTCCAACTCTTATGTCCTCTCCTACTCCTACTCTCCTCTCAAACACATTTTCCTCTATTGAAGTTGAATGCTGGAAATTCTCCTTCTCTTCTTTAGAAACTATCTTCTCAAACTCTTGCATATTCCTTCTAACTCTTACTCGAAATATTCCCTCTTCTATAATCACCTCCTCCCCATCTTTAACTACAGATACTTATTCAAAATCTTTTCCTTCCTTTAATCCTCTTAAATCATAGAATATGGTAGTAAATGATAGGGAACATTATGTAAAATTTAAGCTAATTTCTAAAGTGAAAGAATCTTTATTAGTCTGCCCTCTTATTGATATCTTACAAGTTGGAGTAACTAAATGGAAGACAATATTAGTGGGAATTCTCAGAAGAGGATAGTTTCACCTCCTATGGAACTTTTGAAGTCTAATACAGATAGGTGGAAGTCTACAATTCTTAGTTTTTTCTTGGATAAAGCATTGGTTTTCTAGTCGTGAAACAATGGGAATTTAGCAATTAGAACCGGCATGATTTAGTGAATGTTCATGAGAGCAATGATGATGTCTTCCCATTTAAATTTTTAAGTCATAAAGAAGCAAAAATGGTAATCCAAGCTAGACACAACATGTCTAAAATATACCCCTCTTACTACAAAATTAGAGGCTCGGTCTTAAACTAGAGGAATTTAAACAAGACAACATTCCTATTTGGATCTACCTTCATGATGTCTCTCTTAAATATTAGAATACTAGTGGCTTTAGTCATCTTATACAAGCAACAATGGCAGGCCAATTTCCATATATCAATCAACTGCAGAGATTAGTATAATCTATGCAAGAATTTTCATATCAGTTACTTCATTATTATATCTACTAAACGTAGTACCATTTATCAGGCTTAATGTAGACTTGGAGACTATGGAGGACCAATTAAAGTTCACTTATGCATGGAAAATTCAAATGAAGAAAACAAATGTGCAGACTATCAGGAAAAAATTTTAAGACAAGAAGTCATTAGAAACTTAAAGAGATCAATGTTGGTCATCATAAAGTTGTTAAGGTAATTCATCCTTTTGAAGTGGAAAAAACTACATTCAATGTATCTTCTATTATCCCTCAAGTGAGTGAGGAGTTAAAAATTAATAATACTTTCCCAATGGAGACATTAACTCCTATAGAGAATAATCTAAGTTAAACTTTTAGTAAATGGAAGCAGCAATAGGGTCAATGATTAGGAATTTGACTGTTACTAGAAGGAGATCCAATAAGAAAAAGAAGTCCTTCCTAGGTGAGAATACTACATGATCATATTATCCTAGAATGTTATAGGAGCAAATGTTCCTAGTAAGAAGCTGATGATCAGAAAATTGATTTTGTAGAATAAAGTGTCTATAATTGGTATTTTAGAATCTGGAATTAGAGAGGACCATTACAACTTATTGAGCTATTTTCCAAATTGCTAGAAGATTATCTCCGATCACAAATATCACTACAATGGAAGAGTGATTGTTCTCTATGACTCTACCATATTGGCAGTAAGCTCTAGCTTGATTTTAAACAAGATTATTGGTAGCACTTTGTAATACTACACAAAATTACTAAACTAAAAACTATAGCTAGTGATAAGTCTAGGTCGATCCCATATAGAGTATTCAGTTAGCTTTTGTAATAAAAATAATTAGTGCTTAGGATATGGGGGATTGGTTAAAACTGCAAAAGAAAATAAAGTGAAATTAAACTAACAAAAACAAATTAAAGTAAGAAGTGAAAATGATAAAATTGATGAAGGAGTTTCATAATTCAGTTATCAGTTCAATATCGATTTACACACGAATAAACATACTTCAATGTCTTATTATTCTCATACCTCTCCTAGCAACTGTTAATCGTAGGTTAACAACAAGTTTTGTCAACCCCGATTTTTCCTTAGGTTGTGTTCAATTAAAACAAGCTCTTTAACCGAACCTTGCTATTGAATAATTTAGAACAAGCTCTCTAGATTTAATAAGATAGTTGTATTACAAGCTAGGAAAATAGATTAATCAAGGCAACAATCATAAAAGCTTGGGTCATTTAACTAAGGTTACATTATCCCTAATGATTTGACACCATTACTTGCTACAAATGAATTAAGCACAAATATTAAGTAATCTATTCAAGATTCCTACAATGGGTTTACATAAAAGAAAGAAATAGAGCATTCAAACATTCTACCTAATTCAATAAGCATAAGATAATGTAAACAATCCCTAAGGGAGAAAGAACAACAAACACAAAGTAAATAAAACCAAATGTGTTCGTTGGCGTCGATTGCACCTCCGAACTAAGTCAGGGAAGCTTAACCCTCTATAGGTCTCAAAAATATGCGTGCTCTCCACCTCATTTCTATCCCAAAATGATTCATAACTCTTCAGCCACTCAAATATTATTTTATATTAAAAATTAGAGTTTTGAGGAGATGAAAAACCATGTATCAAACCATTAAGTCAGATACATGGTTGGTTACATGGCCGTGTATCCAACTGTGTAAATCCAAAAAGTTCTTACAAATGTATACATGATTGTATAAGTATATACATGTTGTGTCTAATTTCTATTGCTTTTAATTGCTTTCATATCTTGATTTTGTTATAAATCCTTATGTTTTGCTCCAAATGTGAAATAGATAGAGTGAAATTAATGTGCATGTTGCATGAATCTTAGTTGGATTATTTTGTGAATTTTGCATGAAGGTTCAAGTGAAAGTCATGAAAATTTTGCATGAAAAAAGAAATAAAAAGGAATAAAAGTCGTGACAAGTGTCACCACTGTAATCACCACCGTGACAAGTGCCCTCACGGGGTGATAACTCTATAACATTCACTTAATTGTTACGTGTTCAGGTTGATGATGTAACAACCTTACAACCCTAAACCTAGACTTGTGTTATAATTAGAAAAGGAACGAGAAGCCAAAGGGCAGGCTGAACCGAAAGTGTGAGACACACTTATTCGACTGGAACAAAAAAAAGATAGAGAGAAGTGTGGAGGCAGAGTGAAAGAAGAGAGAAATAAAGAAGAGAAATAGAGTGAATCGGTGAAGAAGAGAGAAACACAATAGAGAGGTGGAAGCTAGGGACAGAGGTTGAAAACGAGAGCTGGAGTTGAATCCATTGAACTTGAGTAATCATTCGGTTGGATGATAACAAGCTGAAGTAGAAGGCAAGAGTTAATGCAGGAAGCTTGAGAGGGGTAGGAGACCAACCACACTCCCTCATCCGATTCTTGTTTGCTCATTCTATTTTTCATTTGTTGCTTAGTTTCTTGTTTATTTATTGAACTTATTACTTGTTAGCTTAATCAACTGACCACGCATCGTAACACTAGTCAAAATAAAATAACTAAACTACTACTATAGCAGTGGTGAGTCTAAGTCGATCCCACAAAGAGTGTGTGTAAAGTTTATAAAATGAAATTAATTAAAGTTTAGGTTTAACAGGGGGTTTTGGATTTTGAAATAAGATAATAAAATGAAACTAGACTAATAAAAACAAATTAAAGAAAACATGCAAAAAAAGTGAGAAATTTGGTAAGGACCCAGTTATTTGGTTCAATCTCGGCCTACACCTTAATTAAGCATATTTCATTGATTTGTTATTCTCAAACCTCTCTTAGAAACTATTAATTGTGGGTTAATAAATCTAAACCAACAAGCCTGAGATAAATTATATTTATGTTGATAAAAACTGCTTAACCAGTTTTTCCACAAGTAGAATTGGATTCGAATACACCCAAAAATGAAATTGAAAAAAAAGAATACCGAGACCAAAACTCTTTGCCTTACCGCTTGGCCACGCCCTATTTATCTTTTTATTCAACCCTATGGGCCGAGCTAGATTTGAACTAACGTAGCTGTGAATACCCAGGACATTAAGGAATATCTAAAAATGCAGTTAAGGAATCAGTTTGATTCTATCTCTGTTCGTTCCGTAATTAACTCAAATTTTCCCTTGGGTTTTGTTTAATCAAGATATGATCGTTAATTAAATCTAACCACAAAATAACCTAGGGTACGATCTCTAGATTTAATTAGCCAGTAGCATTACAAATTAGGAAAACCAATTAATCAAGACATCAACCATAAACAATGCGTCATTTAACCTAGGTTATGTTATCCCTAATGATTATGAATCATTAATCACTACATATAAATTTCAACATAGCAATTACAGATTATATCAAAATTCTAGTAATGGGTTTGCAAATAAACGATTCATTGAACGTATTAAAATCATCTTTTCATAATACCTAATGGGTTCGTACATAAATAACCGAACAATAACAAAAGTCCAATTATCCATACACAAAATCAAAATCCATATGGCTAGAATAATACAATCAATTCAATACGAGAGAAAAAAAATAACAAAAATATGAAAGAAATGCTTAACCTAGGTCATCGGTGTCAATGTCACCTCCGAACTGGCATTGTGACGTTACCCTTCCATGGATCTCTCCTAAAAAAATGTTTTAGCCCCATTAATAACCCTACTGAAGACCCTTAGCTGCTCTCCTTTTGTTTCTGCCACAAGCCTTTCTCTATTTTATGTCCCTCACTATTCACTAATGTGAAGACTAAAACATATGTCTTCCTTACTGTTCACGCAACTTAAAAACCCCCTAGCCTTCGTCTATGAAACGCAACTCTTGTCTACATTTAACGCAATTGTCTGTTACGCAGGACGTCTACGTTAAACACAGACTGCATTTTGCTCTAACTTCTAGCTAGTACACTGCATTTCATCTCCTACCTTATCCTCCTACACTGCGTTTTCTTCATCATGCATTGTCGTTTTTGTCTCTTTCTCCAATTGTCCATCTTCATTCACTATTCTTTGCATTTTTTTCTTCTTTTAATTTTCTTCTTCTTACTCTATAAAGATAAGTAAAAATTATTCTTAAAAAAATGACCAAAAATGCAGAGCTTCGACTCACTTTAATTTCTATGCTTCCAAATTGTACCTAAAATCACATATGATTCAAAGTGAGTATCTTAAGAAATTTCTTGTTAATAATCACTAATTGTTAAGGAATAATTTCAAAATCAGTTAAGAACTTATCACCAACTGTTATTTGTTTTCTTTTCATAGTTCATTTAGTATTCATTGTTTTATTACTTTAATACTTTTTTTGACAGTAACATGGGACTAAAGTGTATGGAGATGATGAGTTGTGTTTATGCTATAATAGGTTGATCTCTTTTTCTTGAGAATTAATGTAGCTATTTTAGTTAACTATGCATGATTGAGTTACGAAATTGTTGTCTTATTTATTTATTTAGTTTTTGAACTGAATGTAAGGCCCCAAATTACATCTTAGTGGAATGATACATGCCCACGAAAATAAATGAGATAGGTGTTAAAATTGTGATATGAATTGAATATAAATTGTATATGTCTTGAATTTCTGGTTTGATGGATCACACTTAGTGACCTTGAATTAATTGTTACCCTTAGACAATTAATTGTTATAGATTTTGTTGCATGAACGAAAATGGCTTGTGAGTTGCCAAATGAGTAATCTTGAGTTGAAATTGGATATGAAATTGATGAGGAGTTGGCATATAATTGAGGTATACTTAAAGCATGATTTAGGGATTGTAATGTTGGTGTTTTGAAATTTGGAAGAAGATTTTTGGACCTGGAATTCGCAGGAAATTGGGTAGTCCACGATCGTGGCACTCATCCAACGATCGTGGGCAGATGCATTAGCTTTTGTCATGATCGTGGGAATGTACCCCACGATCATGGGCAAGGCCTTAGCATGGTAATCTTTGTTTTATGTAATTGTTAAACCATAGTAGGATAATATACCTTACATTGGTATAATTAAAATTGATTAGGGCTTGTAATGAACCTAGTTTGAGATCAGATTAATTGGTTAAAGGTTAAATAGGTTTTGGATTTTCAATTGACATAATAGCTTATGGAAGGTGTTATGTTAATTACAAGTATCTAATTTGGAATTTATAAGTTATTAAAGAAATGAAATATGCTTATGAACATAATATGATTTAAATGATAGAAGTGATGTGTTAGTTATGAATGTTTGTGAATTGGGAAGTTAGGTGAATACATATAAAATGTAATTAGTTAATGTCTCATTGCTATATTTATGCAAATGCTTAAATTCACAAGGCATAATGAGTTTGTTTAAGTGTGAGTAAATATATTTAGTTGGAGCATAAGAAGATAAATTCATACTTATGCATTATTTCATTCTCAAGTGATTCTGAAATGTAAAATGTTTTGTTTTAAAACTATCAAGTCCTAGTTGTGGGTAAATAGGCATCCCTAGAAGGGTCTGCAGCTTCTTCTGTAACTTGACACTATGGTGTCCACTGATTGTTGACACTATGGTGTCTCCTAATGATCAACACTACGGTATCCCCTGATTTTGGGACATAAGTCTCTTCTATTCTGTGATACCATTCATGGTATCTTCTATTTTGGTCTCATTATCCACTTCTGTAAAAAGGACTAACAAGCTAATCTGTTTATGTTCCGATATATGATTCACTTTGATCCAAGCTAAATTCTGTTCTAACACAAATAACTCTAATATGTTACAAGTTATTTTCTAATATGACACAATGATATCCTGTTCTGAAACAAGATAAGTTCTGATTTGATACAAGTCATATCTTGATCTGATACAAGTCATATTCTAACCTGAAAGTATTATATCTTATGCTATTATGATATTTAAATGTTTTTGTTCTATATTGATGAATCATATTCCGTTTTGAGAAACCTAATGTTTGGATTACTCTTTAATATGAACAATTAAAGATTTCTTGTGATATGCTCTGATTCTGTACATGTGAATGCTAGACAACTGTTAGAGACAGGCGCCAGTTTATATCTTGTTTAGTTATTCCCCACTAAGCTATATGTTTAGCAAAGTAGTATTGCCTCTGTGTAGGTTCTGATAAGAAGCTTTAAAAACTAGGACAAAAACAATCACGGTGGCCAAAAGAAGATGTTTTGTTTTGGAAATGTTCAGTTCATTTTTAGGTTGTACTTATTATGATGAGACCCTTTTGGATTTTTGGATATAGCTTTTAATAACTATAATAGATGTTGGATCTGAATTTTTAAAGCATGTATTATGATATTTATACAATGGGTATAAGGTTAACTATTTTCAAGAACAAATGATCTTATTATTAAATGGTTTAATGGTTGTCTTTTAATGATAGCATGTGACCTTTTAGCATTCATTTTTTATTAAAGGAGGATGTGAGTTTGATGTACTCTCTCCCTTCTTTCATCTCATTACTGAAAATGAGAGGGTCTCATTTAGGTTATTGGTCTTTTCATATAGACATCTTAAACAAATGAGAGTGTCTTATTTATTGGTTTCTTTATTTTTTATTAAAGAATGAAGTGATGCATTGGATGCACTTTAATTCTTTCCTTCATCTTTAACCGAAATTGAGAGAAAGAGAAGAAGGTGTTGTTGCATTTTTGACTCACTCTCTCCTCTCTTGCATGAGCTAGCCGAAACTTGTAATGAGAAGAGTCTCATTTTTGGCTTCTTTCAACTAAGAAAAATCTCTTCAATATTTCTTCTCCTTTCCCACCAATGGATCTTGTTAACCAAGTTGCCTAAGGAGAATAAGTGGTAGATTAGATTGGTCGACGATGCAATAACAAGGAGATGATACATTAACAAGGAGTGGATACAAAGGCTAGGAGTCAAAGTTGTAGTAAAGAGTCGGTATAATTTCCATCTTGTTCTTATGTTAGTTATTTTCCTTATACTGTATCATATATGGATTTAACATGTTGATTTGGCTATCATGCTTCCACTGTGTTTTGATTTCGGATTTTTTTTAAATCTACCATTTTAGCCAAATCTAGTATGCTATTATTTTTGATCCAACAATTGGTATCAAAGCCATTTTATTATGCAAGATTTTGGTTCCTATATGTGATGTATAGGCTGGCAATTAAATTTTGCATGCTGCATATTTTTATGTGATAGAAAATATATGGTGTATGTTTTGCTCTTTTGGTTGTCCATAGAATATAGAGTTACCTTGTAAGTCTTCTTCGTTTAGTTTGTAATAAGGAGGGTAGCCTATTATCGTCATGTTCCCTCTTTGGCTTCATTTTTCTGTTTTCTTTGATTTTGTAATGTACAAATTTCTGTAATGATGAAGATGACGCAGTCATAGATCGAAGAAAAGAATAGGTAATGGTTTCGGTGTATCCTTTGGTGTAATGACAGCTTCGGTTTTTCTAAAAAACAAATGCTGGATTTTTTCTTTTCAAATAAGTTTCGGATTTATGACAAACAAGTGCTGGAAATTTTCTTTTCTTATTGACAAAGTTTCAGTTTTTATGCAAAACAAGTGCTGAAATTTTTGTTTCTTATTGACAAAATTCAGTTTTATGAAAAACAAAAAGTTTTGTAAAATAAATGCCATTACACACTTTTTATCGAATAGGATGGGTCATGTGAGCGAAGAGTTCAAAGTGAAAAATCCAAGTCTAAGAAGAAATTTTTGGGCCTAAAAGGCTTGTAATTTTATTTATGTTTTAGGATGGACAATCAAAAGTAGCTTATTAGTTCATGAGATGAATGGATAAATAGTTGCAAATAATACACGATATTATGTGATTGTATTCCATTTAAAAAATTGCCAACCCTTGGCTTTGCCATACATTCATTATGTATGAGATATATAATGAAACAATATAGGATTAATAATAAATTTCATCCAGACAAGATGGTATTTATTAAAACTTAAAGATCAAAAAGATTGAGTAGGAGGGGATGCTCATGTGAGAGTCTACAGTTGCCATGTGATGGCTCATTTGTATTTGGATAAGTGTTACTCCCCACTAGAGGACATGAATCCTAGATCTTGCATAGTTTGGTTCTCCTAAAAGATAAGTCCACTCATTGGTAGCAAATGTGACCTCCTATCGAGGCAAGGTTTGCAAGTACCTTTAATGGATGAATTAAATGGTTACACACTCAACATAGTTTATCAATAATCTGCCTACCGTAGCTCTGTTGATAAATGTATGGACCAAGTTATGGCGCTTCTTAAAAAGTTAGGCATGAAGATGCTTGATAGTTTTTTTAGTGGGAGGGTCCCAATTTGTCTTTTAATAGATAAGATGGCCTACTGTCACTTAGTTCATTATAGATAAGAAAAATAATCGTTATATAAAGAATAAAGTTTTTAAGTTTTGTTAAATCTATCATCATGCATACATGCATCATGATTTTATACAATTTCAAAAATTGCTAGACCTCTAACTAAGTTATTAGAAAAGGACATACCTTTCACATTTACAAATGAATGTTTAGATGCTTTTAACATTCTAAAAGAAAAGTTGACTATGGCCCCAATTATGGTTACAACATATTGGAATCTACCCTTTAAGCTAATGTGTGACACAAGTGATTTTGTAGTAGGTGCATTACTTAGACAACGAAAGGACAAACACTTTCAACCAATATACTATGTTAACAAGACTTTGATGGATGCTTAAGAGAATTACATAATAATAAAAAAGGAGTTAATAGTAATGGTTTTCACATTTGATAAATTTTGATCTTATTTAATATTGTCTAAAGCTATTGTGTATATTGACCATTTGACACTTAAATACTTGCTGAATATATCATATGCAAAACCTCATTTGATTAGATGGGGTCTACTATCACAAGAATTTGATTTAGAGATCAAAGATAAGAAAGGGGCTAAAAAACTGGTAGTAGACCATCTATCACGCTTGGAAAATCCAAATTTGGAATAACTGAATAAAGAAGGCATTGGAGATGCTACCCAAAAGATCACCTTTATAACGTGAAGGAGGCACATGAATTTAAGACCTTTTGATTTATAGATATTGCAAACTATCTTGTAGATAAGGTCTTGTCAAAAGGTTTATCTTATCAGCAAAAGAAGAAATTCTTTACTAATTTTCCAGACTATTTATAGGAAGATCTATAACTATTTCGTATCTATGTAGACCAAATAATGAGAAGAGTGTACCTCAATCTGAGGGGTGGAAGATTCCATAACACTATCATGCTAGAACCACCAGAGGGAACCATAATGAAAATAGGATGACTCAAAAGATCCTAAAGTCAAGTTTTTGTTGTCCATCAATTTGTAAAGATGCCTAAAGGTATGTAGCTTCATAGGATAAATGCCAAAGATCAAGTAATGTCTCTCGTAGGGATGATTACCTCAAATTTTCATTCTTTTTTTTGAAATATTTGATGTCTGGGGGATTGATTTCATAAGTCCATTTCTAAGTTCATTTGGTAATAGATATATCTTAGTAGCTATCGATTATGTTTCTAAATGGGTGGAAGCGTAAGTTTTACCTAAAAGTGATGCTAGGGTTGTCGTAAAATTCCTTAAAGATTTATTTTCCATTTCGTCACACCTAGGTCTATTATCAATGATAAGGGTATGCATTTTCGTAATGCATAGTTTGAAAAAGTGCTTAAAAGGTATGGAATTAATCATAGAATTGTCACCCTATATCACCCCTAAACTAGTGGCTAAGTCAAGGTATTCAACAGGGATTCAAAACAAATTTTAGAGAAGATTGTAAAGCATCAAAGGAAGGAATTGTTAATTAAATTAGATTATGCTCTATAGGCCTATAGGATGGCATACAAGACACCTATTGGCGCTACACCCTATATGCTAGTTTATGAAAAAGCATGTCATCTACCTATTGAGTTCATACATAAATCATATTGGGTTATTAAACTTATGAATTTTGATCTTCAAAGTGCAGGTGAGAAGAGGAACTTCTAACTTAGTGAACTAGACGAATGATGGTTAATGGCTTATGAAAATTCTGAAATCTATAAGGAAAGAGCCAAAAGTTATAACTACTAAATGATTAAGCAATCATGAGAATTTAAGGAGGGAGATCACATTCTCTTATACAACTCTTGGCTAAGATTATTCCCTAGTAAGCGTAAATCAAGATCGTCTAGACCATTCATTATAGAGAAAGTATTTCAATATGTTGTAATCGAGGTAAGTCATCCGTACAAGTGTACTTTTAAGGTTAATTACCATCAAGTGAAGTTATATCTTATACGTGAGCTTGATCATATAATGAAAGTATCAATTTAACCAAGTGCACCTAAGCATAAAAGGTACGAGCTAAAGATGTTAACCAAACACTACTTAAGAGGCAACCCAACAATTAGGATTTACTTTTGTTATGTTGTTTTCCTTTTTTATTTCTTAATTATTTTGTTCTATTTTTTACTTTTCTTTTTTTATCCCTTTTTCTTATATTTTGCAAGATGTAGTTTAACATTGGATGGATCATATTTAAAAAAAAAATTGTCATAATCAAGAAAGTACCACTAACCTTCTTGCTTATTATATATACTTTCATTGTGTACATTAGGGACAATGTACAACTTAAAGTGTGGGGAAGAGATTCATGATTTTTAATGAATTCTTTAAGCTTATTATAATATTTTATGAACTGATATCTTGACTTAATTGAAATTTGTCCATAAATACTCTATTTCATTATTGAATATTGAGTTAAATTGGTATCACTACAAGAAGAATACCCAATTTGTGATGTTTTAAAAACGTCGCAAATGTTAGAAAAACGTCGTTGAATATTTTTTGTGACGTTTCTGAAAATGTCGCACCGAACGTCGTTGAAGGGGGAGTAAGGAAACGTTTGTCGAGGAAGCCTAGGTGATTTGTCGACGTTTGGGGAAACGTCGTAAAAGCGTAAACGAATGAACGACGTTTTAATTAAATGTCGTGGAAACAACATAGCTTTCTGCGACGTCTATTAGACGTCGTAGAAAGCATGACAATCTGCGACGTCTGCTAGATGTCGTGGAAAGCATGACCATCTGCGACGTCTACTAGACGTAGTAGAAAGCGTGACAATCTGCTACGTCTGCTAGACGTTGTAGAAAGTGTTACAATCTGCGGCGTCTGCTAGACGTCGCAGAAAGCATGACAATCTGCGACGTCTGCTAGACGTAGTAGAAAACATGATTATCTGCGACGTTTGTCAGACGTCGTAGCAAGTATGACAATCTGCGACGTTTGTGATCAAATGTCGCAGATGATAATATATTTAAATTTTTTTAATATATAATAAATTTTAAATTTTATATAATTAAATAAAATTATTCAGAATAGTGTGAATTATTAAAATTAAATTTGAAATTTTATTTGAATCCAAATATGATTTTAAAATTAAATTTTAATGGAATTATTATTCTAATTGAATAATTAATAATTGGGAAAAATATTAAATCTGATTTATTTAATAACTA
>JAOTIZ010000001.1:8912961-8923445 GCA_027123425.1 Erythroxylum panamense
GAATTTTGTGATATGAGTTTTGTTTAAGGATGTGATTGTATAAGATTGAATTCGTAAGTAAGAAAAGAAAAGAAAAAAAAATTGATACCGGTTTCGGATTTGGTTTAGTCTTAAGGTATCCAACATGCGTCATTCTAATATATGAGTTTCGGATGTCGGGAAAATTGAGTTGGTCCGTTCGAATCGTTTATGTTTCCGTTCTTCCGATTCGATTTACTTTCGATTTCTTTCGCTTTCGCCGAGTACGAGTTACTCATGCTTTGCTCATGTGTTCGATTGTGATTCTAAGGTTGGGTGCCAGAAACGGGATCCAACATGTGATTGCTCCGTTTTGTTTCTTGTCTCTGAAAATTTGTAAATCCGAGCTTTTCGATTTTGATTTTCTTTGGCTCATTAAGTATTCGATCCGTTTTTGACTTGTGTTTCCGTTTGTTCCGGTTGGGGTCCGGTCTTCCGGGTCGGGTCCCAACAATTATCATAGATTTCAATCCCTTATGTATAATTTGCAAAGTGTCCTATGCTTCTCTTGCTGAATCACAGCTGATATCATGGCAAAACGACCTTCACTAACTGAACTGAAGATAGCATGCATGGCTTGAGAATTTTCGAACCCTCTCTCTTATTTAACCCTTGTCCATTCTAATCGATCTTTATGCATTGCTTCTCCTTTTTTGTCAGTAGTCACTATCCAACCATTTAAAACTGAGTCGATGATTTTGTTTTTAGTGCTTGAATGAATACTCTTATCAATGATTTCCACACAAGATAATTTAAAGCATCTAACAACGTTGGCCTGATAACTGATGCCCTTTCTTTTATAGCCATAATTGCAAAATGCAAATTTAAACTAACTTGACATACGAAGTTCTAATTTGGTGACCCTTTCTGATACCAACTAAAAATACTAAATGATGTAGTTTCGTAAAAATTATGGTTCAGTTGCAGTAGCTATAAGTTTTCTGATAAATATAAAAACAAAAATAAAATAAAATACGAAATAACAAACACTAGAAATTTGTTAACCTTAATCACTTTTACCGAAGAACAACAATAGTTTTATTCAACGAATTACTAAGCTAACTCATCCAAATCTTGACACTATCCTTCATTCTCATACCTCGTGAAAGTATTTTACACCCAATAACATGAATGTCTCGTATTAACCTCAATAGAGGATTTTCTCAACAATGTTTAACAATAAAGATAAGAATTAAATAACTTAAGTGATTGAAACAATAACAAACATTAAAAAAAACACTTAAGATAAGAAAACCTAACAATTTGGCTTCGTCAACGAAAGAATGGGAAGTTGTCTAACAAAAATTCTATTGTGAACTTTCAATAATGTCACTGAGTTGTCCCATGCACAACACCCATGAAAACTCAATGAAACAACAAACATTTCATCACCGAAAAGTCATGAACACAAGAGCTGCAACAACTCTGTCACTTCTAGAAATTCTTCGCACAAAACACAATATTTGACAACCCAACAAATTTACACAACCTTTAGTGAAAACCCAACAACAAATCTGGACAGAATCACCAGCAAAATAATTGTTTCTTCACTGAAACGTTACAACCAATGGAGCTACAACTCCCACGACAACTACTAGAGTTTTTCATACAAAACCAACAATAAAAGACAACCTAGAAAATCACTCACGATGGATAGAAAATGTAACTGCACACACAGCCTTACTGTATGTTTTCTACTACCAAAAAACCACATGACTTTGATCCAAGATCACACAAAACCCAACAAAAATGAAGCTGCAAATCATTAATCATAATCTCGACAAATTCAAGTACCGTAGATAACCATTAGCACCAAAATAAGCTTCCCAAATATAGCTATAAAAATCATAAAAAAAAATCTACATCTTATCTTAGTCAAGATATAGTGATTTAATTTCAATTAAATCGTATCATAATTAGGATTTTTATCTTAAATAAACCTCATCATCAAAGAGTCCCACATAAGGTAAAATACTTGTCATAATTAAATCCCAAAAATAACCAAAGATGTCTAATTACAAATAACGCCCAAAATATCATAAAATGTATCTTAACACAAATGAAGCAAATTAACTAATAGGAGCTATTATTTTTAGATCATGCTACTAGATTAAAAAAAAGTGAAAAAATAGGAAACCTTCACCTGAAGTTTCAATGAATCTGTTCAAAAGACAAACTTTCACTTTTGCTTCTAGGGATTTAAGTCAGTCCACCTTTTTTTATTTCCTCATTTAAATGTAACCGGTTTTTATGATAGCCTTTGACCACATCTCATATTAACCAATGAACTCAAAGATTAAACCCAAAGATTGTTATGCAACTCAACGCTCACTAGTCCACTTAATTTTCAACTTCCGACACAAACACAACCAAAAATTTGATCGCGAGAAACTCAACCCCAACCTCCCAAAACCCATAAAGAAATCATGTTCTGCATTGTTCATTGGTTAACTCTCAAACCAAAAATGGCCACTATTTTAAAGTCGCTAAAGAAACAGAGACACAAAGAGCAAAATAGTAGACAAAGATAGAGAACCAAATAGACTATTTATGTTAATAAGAGATTTTAATATTTTAATTTACTTAAATATAACTTAACAAAAAATGTAAATAGATTATTTTAAAAAAAATTAGATAGTGGATCCCACTTTGCCACATGTCAGTTATTGTAAAAAACAATAACTAACTTCACATTATTGTTGACATAGTATTTAACTAATAGAGAATTAATCCTATTAAAGTTTCTATTTATACTGATAAAGAATTAATTTTTTCAAATTTTCTATTTACTTAAGGTCTATGTAGACCTTTATAAAACAATAGAATTCAATTTAAATATTTTGAAATATTAGGATTCAAGTTGTATTATGCTATAAATGTTGAAGCTCAAAATGCTTTCAGAAGATATCCATGCTTGTTTGGTTTTATTTTTATTTTGGTTTTTCAATTTTTTTAAATTTTGCTACAAAATTATTTAGTTGAATTTTTTTTATTTTTTATTATAGTTTCTTCATAGCTTTATAACTTATAATAATAATAATTTTTTGTTTAAACCTTTTATTTTTGACATAATTTAATTTATTAACTAAATAAAGACTATTTAATTATTTAATATCAACTAAAAATTAAAACTAATATAATCTAATTATTAATTATTATAGTTTATTTTTATAATTAATTGAAAATACAATATAATATATTTTTAAATTTAGGATATCATTAAAATACATAACTTTCAAGTTTAAAATTTTTCAAACATATTTTTAAAATCCTAATTTATTTATATAATATATTTTTAAAACTAAATATTAGTTTACAAGAAGAATTTTACTTACAGTATTTAATTTCATGAAATTATTATTAATTTATAATTGAATATTTTATATTAAAATAAATTACTTATTTAATTAATTTATCTTCATATTATTTAATATTTCTTTTAATAGTAATAAAATGTAACTATAATGATATTAACAATTTAATATATTTTTAATTTAAAAATATAAATCAAAATAAAAAATGAATTAAACTAAAACAGTTCTTAATTGATTTTCAATAAAAATCACAATAAACCAACCATTTTTTGAAACAATTATTAATTCGAAAAATAAAATTCTTCTTCAGTATCACATATCTCTTTTAAAATTCAACTACCAACTTTTTTGAAAAGTCTAATAGAGATAGCAATCATCGAGCTGGATCAAGCAAATTATTTCTTAATTTTATACTAAAACAATATTGTTTTGCAATGGAGAGAACAGGCTGATAGGTTTAATCACAAGCCAAAATTCAAGTTGATAAGATTTAATACATTGACTTTAGGTGGGGTTGAGCCTAACTCTTTCTTTGTATGTAGATATCTAACATTTTTCTTTCTAAACAGGGAAACTTCAATCCATCTTTCTCCGATCTTGGAATATGATAATCGTTTCTTTAACCTAACAAGCCAACCTCCTTATAACATGTGGAAGTCTCTGTTCAAGTAGTTGAAGCAAAAGAAAGGATTATGGTATTGCAAAAGAATACGAGAAATTCAACGTCCTACAATACAAACTTAACTTTTTTATTCCATCGAACATTCATAAGATTTCATCAATTCCAATGATGTTGACAGTTTGTTAATAAAAAGGGCATTACTAAAATTACTTAGATTCTTCGATTTGATTGATTATGTCATTTTCGTTATCTCCCAACATGTAACCTATTTATAGGCTACTAAATCGGTTTGTAGAAAAAAGGATGGTCCCAAGCCACTCATAATTGACCCCGACTGAGTTTTAAAAGATTCGAGGTCAAGCTAATGGCCATAACTTAACATGTTCAATAATTAGAAAGCAAAATTTTCAGTAGTTAGGTTTGTTTTGAATTCTAGAATTAGGTTTTAAATTACAATGATTTGAAATGATTTGGATTGCTAATGTTCTTATTCTTTTTGAAGTGATTATAAGTCAGGGAAGCAAGCTTAGGGGTCAAGCGAAGAAATAGAGGAAGATGAAGAGACAGGATAGGAGAAGGTTCTTAATGTGGTTTCAAACAATAACAAACTGTTAACAGAGATGGCGTAAGAACAATGACGACAGCGACAGAACATCAAGGAGATTTATAAATTCTTCGCTTCTTAAGTTGTTCAAATTTCATCTTGAACACTGTCACCACCTCAATCACCTTAACGGGTTTCATACTCTAACCTTTTTCTTTTTCTTTTTAGTTTCCTTTATATGTTGTATGTTTTTCTCACATTGAAGACAATATGTTGTCGAAGTGTGAGGAGGATTGTGCGTTGACATGTTATGTGTGTGACTTTTATATATCATATTGTCTTCATTTTTATTATGTTAACATATTGGAGTACAAATTTGGTGGAGGGGGAAATAACCCTTATTCCAACACATATAATCTTAAGTGGAAGAATCACCCAAATTTTTCTTGGTCGAGCAATGTAAAAGGTCAATTCAGAAATCAAGGGCCACCTGGATTTTAACAAGAGAAATCCAATTCTACTAACTCTAAATTTGACAAGATCTTGAACAAGCTTATGAGCATGGATGAAACTCATAAGAGACTGGAAGGGAAGATCATAAGCATGGATGATGCTTAGAAGAGGCTGAAAGGGAAATTTGAGCAAGTAACCAAAAACTATGCCTCGTTCATTCATCACCTAGAGATCCAAACGAGTCTTAAACAGTCTAAAACTAGAATGAATCTTAAACAGTTGAAAAGGCAACAGCCGCGATTATCGTGATGATTTAATAAATAAAAGAAAGTTGAGTCCTTTTACTCTTTTTGAATAAACGATTAAGATGAAGCTTCCTCTGTAGCATATTGAAGCTGTGTATAGGACATCGCAGGTTATAATTTATCGACCCGTAGCTATGAGTATCATCTTACGAGGTGTCAAGCCTGAAATTTGGATTTGACAATTTAATATTAAAGCTATTTGGGGCTGAGACTGAGTTCTACTGTGAATTTGGAGTTGACAATTGAATATTACACAATGTGCGCAAGGACAAAGCATGAAGGTGGTGGTGAGTCTGAACAACCGCCTACTCTCCATGGCATACAGCGATTACACTAACGATATAGATCGGTCAAAAATAATGTTGAGGCTCGATTGTCAATTGTCATTTTCATCATCCAGGTATAGCTTGGAAAGTCACCCGTATCCACTCCTCACCTAACCACAACCCTTATCAACTTTAAATCACTCTACTACGAGAGGCCAGCACCACAAATTTCCATTCAATCTTTACCATGTGACCGTGGAGGTATAGGCACTATCACGCTTACGGTTTATTCATAAAAAGGCCTCAGGCCTGCCCGGTGTTGCAACTTGAATTACAAGGTTAATGTTTCAAATGCCAGTGTGGCACTCGTCGAGTGTTGAAGTGCTTACATAAAGTCGTCTTCCATCTCTTGCAAGGATTTGCTTGCTGAAGCAATCTGTTTGTTGGATGTCATCTTTTCAGACACCATCAAGCCTTTGTAGCTCCTTATTTCTGCCTGTCTTTCTTTTTCAAGCCTTTCCATTTCCTCACGCCGTTTCTGTAAAAAGAAAATTGAGATTTTTGTCAAAACTTTAAGAATTTAAAACACTCATCACTCCAAACAGAGTGCTACTCGGACCAAGAGCTAGAAAGTGATCATTTGCAAATTAGGAAATGGACAGACCAATTTTTTATTTATGTATACCATTTTGATAATGGAGGGGTATACATTTACAGGAATATATTACGTCATGTTATCGATATTTTCAGGAGTCTTGAAAGTTTCCTGTTAAAGCATCACTAGGGAAATCACGCGATTGAAAAATATGATGCACAGGATGCAGGAGAAACAGTTGATATTTAAGAAACCGAAAAATAGAAAGGACGGTATTTAACTTACCTTCTCTCTTAACTGAAGCTTCCGCTCTGCTTTTTCCGCTGCAGTGACAGCTTCCCTCTCAGCTGCAATTGTAGATGTTAAAATAAATAACAATTAGCATGGCCATGATAAAAAAACATATGCATGTGTACGCAACACAAAATTTAGTAATAAATCAAGTAAGAAGGTTGATTTACATCTTGGACTAACCTTTCAAATCTGGTTTTCGTTCAACTTTTGTCTTGTTCAATCTATTCAATTTAGTAATAAATCAAGTAAGAAGGTTGATTTACATCTTGGACTAACCTTTCAAATCTGGTTTTCTTTCAACTTTTGTCTTGTTCAATCTATTCACAATTTCATTTATCCGCTTCTCCACTCTCACAGTCCGAACCTGAATCATACATATAAAAAATCATAAGAATATCAACAATACATATGCATTACCAATTATGTTCAGGAAACTAAGAAATGAACCATGTAACTGGACAGCTCACCATCCTATGGCTATGGAAGCCAACTTGGCCAACATCCATGGAAGCAGTTTTCTTCAAATTAGACCATGGGGTGTAAACAACATCAATGTTATTCACCTTGTTGCCTGTGATATGGAAGACATATAAGTTAGAAAATTAAGTCAACACGAAACAGAAAATCAAAAGGTTGATCTTAGAGCAAGGAAGAACAGAGGGAAAACCATTAGACTAAAGTGATGAATTAAATATGCCTTGTACCTTATGGCAGTGAGGTGAATTGTTCTTGTCAAACTAGAATATTACTATGAATCTTGTCCGACCCTTTGAACTCATGAGAACTAGGAGAATCTTTTTTCTCATTATTATTATTCTGTATCTCAAAATTGTGCTCCCAGATGTAATAGTGTGTACATTCAACAGGAAGAAGATTTGAACAAGATGAATAACTAAATCTATGTCACGCAGAATGTATTGTAAGAGCACCTTGGATTGAATTTGCCTTGACGAGCTGAGCACAATCCTCCAATACACCTTCATTTATGCCATCAATTGTCTCACCTTTTTGCAGTCTTAGATAAACATGGGCAGAAGACATTTTATCCACATGAAACCTAAGCAAGAAAACCTCACAAAAAAAGAGGATTTTGAGCATCAGAAAGCAAAAAAGTGAGAACGGAGCTATACAAAAAGCAAAAAAGTGAAAATGGAGCTTTACGTAAGACCCTCACGAAAGCACCACAGTTACAAAATAATCTATTTGAAATAAAAGTAATAGTTTAGGTCTATGTTCAAAATAATTCGAAGCATTTGAGACGTAAAAGAGCTTCAAAACGAACATCATATGTATAAGGTCAAAGATAATGCCAAATTTTTTCATTAAAGACAGCCACAATCCTTATGGATACAAAACCCCAACATTGTATTAGGTTCCACGTACTAATGCAACATAAGAACTCCAAATATATTGACCTTTATAATCAAGCTCTCACTAGTTTCGTAATGAAACATTCGTTTTCTGCTATCAAAAAGTTAGTCAATCTCCTCTCCTACACCAAGCGGTGAAAGCCGTATCAAATACGGCGCCAATCAATTGATTAACTCTTTAAATAATCATATGAGAAAAAGTTAAGAGAACGTGAAACGCGGGCAAAAGACACAACGAAAAGAAGAACGGGATGGGGATTGGAAAAGAACCAGATGTCCTCGGGGAAGCCGTATTTGATGAGCTCCTCGTTCTCATGCTTGTCGAGACCCATGAAAATGGTGTAGTCTCCTGCCTCAGGCCGGGCTTTGAAGTAGAACACCATCGTCTTCCTCTTCTCTCAAGCCCCCAAATCCAACTCCCTTGTAAGGATTTTGAGAATTAGGGTTCCTTTAGTTCAATTGGGAGATCAATTTAGTGTCGTGGACGTTTGTTGGCAGTTGCCCGTTCTGTGGTTAACGTAGAACGAAATAGGTTACAATACAAATGGGCGTGTTCCAAACGCAGCGTCGTCGGTCAAAGGTCTTTTTAATAATAAAACATGCTTCCTCGGTAACCGGGTCTTGATTTAATTATAATATAGTGCTAACAATTTAAAGTACGATTAGTTAGCATGAAAAAAATGGTAATATAAATAAAAATGAATAGAGTAAAGAATTAAAATAAATATTATCATTATAATTATAATGGTTGATTAAGAAGAATAAATAATTATCATTATTATTGATAGTAGCTGATTTGTAAAAAATATTGTAATTAATTAATTACAATATTTTAATTAATGAATGAATTATATTTTAATTAATTCAAATGGCAATGAAATTTGGTGGAGAGGAAGGACAATGTCCGAGGAGCTTGTGGTTCAAATTTAAGTCAATTGAAGGTCTGGAGAAGAAGTTATGGTCAAAAGAGTGAAGGGTGTTTAAAACTGTCAAAAAGCATTACACCTTCACTGTCACGATCGTGCACTTCCTGTTGACTCCTCTCTATCACGATCGTGCTTATGCATGATCGTGCAACTCCTCGATAGTTCCTTTCTATCACGATCATGCACTTCTCTTAGTGTCTCCTCTCTATCACGATCGTGCAATCTTCCTAGTGTCTCCTCTCTGTCACGATTGTGTTTATACACGATCATGCACTACCAAATGATCGATTATTCAAGCTTCATTCCAAATTCTTTCCAAAACACATTTATGTCATTTTTTCATTTACATTTATACACTCATTCTATACACAAAATTAAGTTGTAAACTCATCTTTATATTCATCAACTTTCAATTCACATTAAAACATCATTTTCATAACCAATATATTTCAAAAACATTTTTAACACTGAAAATAGAACATCTCTATGCATATTGTAACATCCCGTCACCGATGGGAAGGGTATAGTGGTTATGCATTCATAATTTGGCATGTCCATGCATTATTTAGCCTCTATATATTTTGATAATTGGTAATTATTGCATTAGCATATGAGTGTACATGCATGTATGACATATTCCCGGTATAATTGTGTAAATTGGAAATTTGGCGATAATTGTGTAGATTGTGCTTTGAAAATTGAATTTGAGTGAAAAATGAGATCTAGAAGTTTGTAATATGGAATTGGAGTGTATGATCATGTGTTTTATATTTTTGAGGATTTTTAGAAATTTTTCTGAAATTTTTGGAGTAATAGGTCCGGACCAAAAAAATGACAGATTGGCAGATTAATTGGATTTCCAGTTCCGAAATTGATTGACCAATGGCACTGGAGAATTAGAGTTATGATTTTAGGATTTATTACTTAGAGCCATTGGAATCTGGGGGAGATTAGAATAAGAATTGGGTTTAGGCGGTATGGTTTGGACTGGTATTGTGGCAAGAGTATTGCCAAACAAGTCCTAAATTTTAAATTATTTTGTTTTAAACCCTCCTCCTTTGAATTTGCCTTCCACGAAAGTTTGCCCCTCTTTGAAAGGCCATTGTTCTTCTTCTTTTTCCCCTCCATTGTGGATCTCCTTGCTACTTTCTTCCATTTTCTTCTTGCTATTGCTTTCTTCTTCATCTAAAACCTACCCCTTTAGCTTGTGTTGGAGAAGTTGATGATGAGTGTGTTTGGAGAGTTGGCCGTGGGTGTTAGTGAGAGGTGAAGGCTTGGAGTTTTTCGGGAGTTTGAATAGTTGGAAGCTTGATTTGGTAAGTATATTTCTTTTATGTTGTTTATTTAGTGTTAAATGCATTCATGATGTTTAATGTGAAAGATTTGAGGTAGCTGAGTTGAGTTATGGTTGTTTTTAGAGAGAGAAATTGTGATTAATGGTCGGAGAAGACGAACAGGAACCCTAACGTCACGACGTGCGGGAGGGCCTCGTCACGACGAGCGGCTAATTGTTCGTCGTGACGAGCGGGTTTAGACGTCGCGGCGAGCAGGCAGACGTCGCGGTGAGTGACAGCGTGTCGTCCCGACGTGCGTCCTTACGTTGCGGCGAGGATGTTTTTCTGAACTGATATAGTTTAGTTTTTGAGTCATAACTAATGACATAGACCTCCAATTGAGGTGATTTTTGATTCGTTATAAATTAGAGAAAGAGGTCTACAATTGATGTGAAGAAAGAAAGTTTGAATTCAAGTCTTTAAGATCTCAATTTGTGAATGAA
>JAOTIZ010000001.1:8932850-8946133 GCA_027123425.1 Erythroxylum panamense
TTAACCTAGTTGTCCTTGAAGAACAAGAGGTAAATCAAATTGGTTGAGGATTCAACAACAAGGAAGAAGATAGATTGTTAAAGAAAAAGAATCAAAAGCAAAGATTTGGATACAAGAAGAAGGAGAGGATACCGCGGCGAGGATTTAAAGCTGTTGCAGAAGAGTTGGTAATGCTCTTCATCTTATTTGGATTTTATTATCCTTATATCATATCATGTATGAGTTGGCATGATGATTTGCATATGTTACTTCCGCTGCAAGTAATGATTTCTTAAAAGTTTTGAAATCTATCGTTTTTCCAAATATAGCATGCTTTGTTTTTCCGATCCAACAATACTAGAAAGGGCATTCTAGTAGGCTAAAAGGTAATGAGTCAACAGACATTATAAATCTAACTAAGGCAACTATTAATACTATAACCTTAAAGGCTAAAGTTGTTAGTCTGGTGGTAAAAAAAAAGTTCAAGGTTGAAAAAGATATATTTTTCCTCACTAGAGTATGAAGGTGACCAACTTTGTCTTTGATTTGGGAACCATCAACTTTCAAGTTTGTAGGGGGTAATCCTACCAAAGGAGCGCAATATGTCACAAATAAGATCTTTTTTTATTTTCAAGTTTACAATCTCAAGCATTTAACTTTTCTTTTTCATTTTATATATATGCCCTAAGCTTGTTGACGATTTGTATAGAAAGGTAAATTGGAGAGGTTAGCCTTGACACATGTTTAACTTGCCAAGAATAATGACAGGTTGGCCAATGGCATTAAATGCCTTTTGGTAGGAGATAAAAAAGGATATCATAAAGCTATAATATGCAAATAATGCACTTTAACTTAACAACCAAAAGCTCACTACCACCAACGTCTAACATAAACCCAATCCATCAATGACTAAAAATTGCAAGTTTGGCATGACTTTATATAGAGTTACACATTTGATTCATTAAAGTCCTGCATATTTCAACTGTTGGTAACTATGGAAAGGGATTCAAATTAAATTATTTTTGTGAATTAATCAATAATAAAAAGAATAAATTTTATTTATCTAAATATATGGGTAACAAGACCAACGATGCACATCCCATGTGGCACAGAAGGTATAGGATGAGAATGTTAAGAAATCACTAACAAATTTCTTAGAACCTTGTAGAACAATTCTAGATCTAAGAAGAAAAGTCTAGATGTAAAAAAAAGAACGAAAATTCTAGAAAATTCGCCCAAGTTGGCAACTTGGGCAATCTAGAGCTTTCCAAGTTGCAAGGTCGGTGATGGATTGCCTATAAATAGGCAATCCAAGCACCATTTTTGTGACATAAGAAAGAGAGAAAGAAGTGAGTTGAGAGAGAGAGAAGTTAAGAGAGAAAAGTGTGGAGTGTGTGTAGTGTGTCTCCAAAGTCCTTCTTTTCCTCTTGTTTTGTACAAATCCTTTGGTATTTTGAGTCTTGTATTTGCATCCATTCATTAATAAAATTATCGTCATTTTTTTGACAGAGAAATGGAAAAATAGTCAACTACTTGTACGATGTAAGTTTATATGCCTTTGACATCTAACATAGGTTTTTACATGATATTGTGAGTTTTTCCTTGGTGCTGATCAATAACAAACTTGCATTAGGATTTTATGGGCTAATGTAGTTGTGCCTTTATGTATGCCACAAGAAATTGACATTCTTCAAGTATTTGGGATGTCTTATGCATTGTAGATATGGTAATGTATAAAATCATCAATATAAATACCCATCAAAGTATTGACTATATTGGCATCATTGTGGATGACACATTTTTTCATTTAAAAGCTAAGCTAATTAAAATATGATGAAGATTAATATGGTTCCTTTTTCCTTTTGTGGACATATATTATATTTCATTAAGAACATGTTCGATAATAACATAATTACCATGAATATTGATATAGTACAAGAATTAAGGTTTGAAAATAAAGCTTTAAAGGAAATATTGCCAAAACTTTGAATTATAACTATAGTTAAATTGACTACTTAATATTCCTTATTTTATAATATTTAAAATTTTAACAACAAATAAAATAGGAACATTCACAATTTGGATGAACTTTCATTTATGATTAGTTCATTGCTATATTTTAACACCATAACAAATCTCTAATATTCTATAAGAAAAGATTTGAGCTAAAAGGGAAAGGCTACATTAACAATGTTATAGAAAACACATGAAATTAGGAAAAAACTGGTATGTAAACTAGCTTCTCTTGGAAGGAGACGACCAATTATGAGCTATGCGTTAGGTTATTTGGGGTTATGATCAGATTAGTTACTTTGCGAAGAGTAAGGCACAATAAAGAAACAAATTTAAGACTGTTTTAGATTAACTGAACTCTAAATTAGATGGTTATTATGGGTACATGTTCAAGTATTTTTCTAAGCCATATGAATTTCCACGTGGGTTATTGCTACAAAAGTTTTCTAAGCATCAAACTTATACCTCAAGTTTTACCTGTTGTTTTGCATGATAATATTATTTAAGTCCGTTTAAGCAAGATTCAACCTTTCTACGTGATAGTTGACAAACTAATTTATTTTCAAACACTTTAAGACCCTTGCAATGTTTAACTCTTACATTTTTATGATTATTGAGAAAACACTAAACTAATAATGACAATAATAGGAGCACGAAAGAGATATGACAAATTATAATCTTTATTATTTCTTTCAAAGTATACAAAAGAATGTTCTCTCAATCTAATGTCAAAATCCTAACTGAACTCAACTATCTAAATCACATCTTATTCTAATCAGATTATATCATATTATCTAAAAAGATGACATCCTATGACTTGATAGGATCTATATACATCACAAATAGATTACATCTATTTAGGAATGATACGTTCATATTTACGGAGACCTCCACTATCTTCAGATGATCTTCATCTTTATTTTTTATAGCTGATATCTATCTGTTGTGATCTTATCTATAACATCATCCAAGATCTCCCGACGATCTCTATCCGTTGATAATAAATCATCTAAGCTCAAAAATTTTCATAGCACACTGGCCCGATCTAATACTTTCTATGTCAAACCCAATAATGATGGTCTATTCATTTAAGCATATATTAAGTCTTTTTACCATCAAAAATTTAGGATTAGCCAAGTTAGTTGGTTCAAGAGTCCAAACTCTAAAAAAACATGCATAATGCTTAATTTAAATTGTTAAGTTACCTTCGGCTTTCCCAAGCTTCTAACTAATCTTCGATCCAAGAATTATTTCTAACTAGCTATGAAGTGCTTTCATATGCTAAGTGGCTAATAGTTGTTTGCATTGGAGTTTTGAAATTTTTAATTTTAAATATTGAATATTGAATTTTAAAAATTTTAAAAATTAATCATTTTTTTAATTTATTATCCCCGTAAAAGTGACCACAAAATTGGAGAGAATCATTACCGATACTTTCAAAACAATCCAAGCCTTCGCTGTTTTGATGAATACACATTTCGACGAACAATTTTCGCTCTTTCACGATCTGGTTTTAGGAAACAACTGGCCCACCTTTTGACAACTGGTTTCACAAATTTACAATTAAAAATTTCAGTACACTAGTGGTACTAACGAATTACCATTCCATGTAATCTTTTGATTTCACATTTAATAAAAATTTTACTTTTAATTTTTCCTATAAAGAGATATTCTAATTTTCCAAAATCAATATTGTTACCATATTGTTCACAATGACAGCTGTCATCTTCTCAATCTTCTCTCAAAAGTTAAAAAGATAAAACATTAAGGCCTTGTTTGGCAATTAGCTGATTGCATTAGCTGTTAGCTGATTCTATTAGTTGTTAGCTGATAGCTGATTATATAAGCTGATTGCATTAGCTGTTTGTCATTTGATGTTTAGTAAAAGTAGCTATTTAGTATTAGCTGTTTATATGTAAAATGACTTATGAGGACATGACTTAAAAAATTATAAAGGTATGAATATTATACATCTTAGTATTTCGTTGAATATTCTTATAAGAATTTAAAATTTGAATATTAAATTCTACAAAATTAAGTTTATAATCGTAATAAAAATATAAAACATGTAACATCCCGTCCCCGATGGGAAGGGTAAATTGGTAAATTGGGACAGGCTAGGTTGTTGTATTTCATATTTGAAATGTAAACATTCATTTGGCCTCTAAATGTAGAGGACTGAGTCTTTTAGCACATGCACATGTAGGTACATGCATTCATGACATTTTCCGGCTTTTAATTGTGATACTGATATGAATCGTGAAATTGGAGATAATTAGAGTTGATTATGATTTATTGGGAATTTTGGGATAATTGAGTTTGAAAAATAAATTGGAAATGTACTAGAGTGATCAATAGTTGACAGTGAACTTTAGGAAATTTTTCTGGAAATTTGGGAGAAAATGTCCGGACCAGAAATTTTTCGAGTGGCGGACTGATTGATTGTGTAGGACCGAAATGATTATCAAATGGCTACGAAAAATTAGGCATATGATTCTAGAAATTAATATGACGAGCCATTGAAATTTGGAGACGAGCTGGACTGGAAATGAAATTGAAAAGAGAAAGAGATTTAAATGTTTTGAGAGGAAAAAGACAAGAGGCTTATTTGTCTACATATAAATGCCTTAAGTTTTGATATTTGAAGAAAAAGAAATCTTTCTCTCCTAGGGCATGATCGTTCCTCCTTCCCTTGTGACATTCGATTCTTCCTTGGAGATTTTGCTTGCTCCTTCACTATGATAGAAGAACAGCTTGAAACCTTGAGAGAAGATGAAGATCTGTTGGAGTTTGAGAGTTCACCGTGGCTGTTAGAGGAAGGAATTTGGGTTGCAGAAGATCTGAGGTTTTATGCTTAATTGGTAAGTTAATGGGTTTAATGTTGTTATTTAATGTTGTTTAAGGCATTTATGGCATTTATATTGTGTTTGGGTAGCTAAGAGTGAGTGAGAACTGGTTTTAGTGAGAGAAATGAGAGAAAATGCTTCGGAGAAGACGACTGGAAGGCCGCACGTCGCGGCGTGCCTGCGCCGGCGAGCGCCCCTTGTCGCCGCGACGAACGTCCTCACGTCACAGCGAGGTTGTTTTTCCTGAATGAGTATAGTTTGGTTTTATGGGGCATAACTAATGGTGTAGACCTCTAATTGAGGTGATGTTTAATTCGTTATGATCTAGAGAAAGAGATCTACAATTAAGGAAAACAATAAGAGTTTGAATTCAGGTTTTTGAGATCTCAATTATAGCAAAAAAGTTAAAAATGTGATTGTATTTCAACCTGAGGATTGTTCTTGGTAATTGGGGTATAATGTGAGACTTTGAAGTAAATTCAATGCTACTGGGAATTTTAGGAACTGAGCATAAAGGATGAATTTGACCTAGAGAATAGTGCTATTGTTTTTTAGGTAATACCCTAGCGAATATGATTGGATAAATTGACTGAATATTAGAATTGAACTTAGGGAGTTCTGTAATATGTTACTGAATTGAAAGTGAGTTATTATGGAGCAATTGTGTGGAAAGCTCGAATTTGACAAAAGAAAGTAGAAAATGGGAAATAGTACCGAGAAGGTCATGAATAGGCATATTACATCTTTTATCCAAGTCATGTGCATCATTAAGTTATTTTGACTGTGCATTTTGTAATGGAAATTATTTGACTGTTATAGAGGCTCCGATGGATCGATATTCTATGGGCATTGCTGAGACTTCTAGGCAAGTAGCTCGGAAGTTCAGGTGAGTAACCTAGTTGATTCCTCGATCTATGTGTGTTTCATATTATATGTATTGATGCCATGCGGAGATAATGGATGGATATGCTATTGTGTGTAAATGACTGTAAATGGAAATTGAAACATGTGCATTCTATATATGACTGATCAAATGTGAATGGTATGAGAGGCGAAACGCCTTATAATTGTGATAAATGAACTCCATAATTGATTAATAAATAACGGTTGTGACTGGAGCTACCACTGAGAGCTACAAGCTCTATCACCGAAAAGAGCCTCGAGCTCAAGAAGAGATTAGTGCATACCCAGAGGGCTCTCCTATCCCTAATGCGCGAGGGCAGTAGTGCATACCCAGAGGGCTCTCCTACCCCTAAAACGCGATTACTGTTTAATGTGCCCATAAATGGGATAGTACCGTGGAAAGTAGTGCATACCCTGAGGGTTCTCCTACTTCCCAAGACGCGATTACTGAATACTGTCACTGTTTGAGCGCTCAGTCACAACTCAGAAAAAAAAAAAGAATGGAAAATAAGGGGAAAAGTTCATGAGTGCAACTTTTAAGTGTAATTACGGAAAAAGGTGTTAATGTTTTATATTCGCTTGATAATTGATTTATGGTGATGTTGAATGTGAAATTGACTGGAATTGTGAGTTGTTTGATTATGCATGAATTGAGTGAACCATCGATGATAGTTTCTCATTGAGTTCGCAAACTCACCCAACATTGCAATTATTTTTTCAGGAATCGAAGAGTACCCCGTTAGACAAACGGGAGTATGATTACCGCAAGCGGGTCATAATTTGATGTCGGGATCAGTTCACATCTGCATTAGTGTAGTACTGTTTTGTGTATATTGCAGTTCTGCAATTCTCGCAGTTTAGTGATTTTTATTCATTGGGCCTAATTGGTTATTGTGTAATTGATTTGTGATTATGGGAAGTGTTCAGAGATGATATTGGGCCCAGTTGAGTCATGCATTTCTGTATGTGAAATGGGTGAGCACTATTGAATGCCTTTTAATGACTGAAATTGTGTTATATTTGAAATTGTTTTCATTTTGAATCGGGCCCAAATTATTTACTGATTTCCGCGTGTGTGATTGATTTTAAAAAGAGACATGTTTTTCGGAGTTTTTGAATTGCAGTGATTGCTCTAGCATACCACCCTCGTGAGGCACAGGCTCGCAACTAATTGTAGTCTTAATCCTTGAAATCAGCCAACTAGCTCTTCTATTACTTTTCCTTCTCTTCTCCTTTAGCTTTGCTTGATTCACCAACCAGAAACCCAATCTCAATCTTATAATTCTAGCTCTTCATGAGAAAAGCAAGAAAAGATAAAGATGAAAAGAAAAACCACTAACTTTTACCTTTATTTCTGGCTAGGATCAACTTAATTCCTTACATGCAAAATGGTTTAATGAAAAAGATGAAATGGAGAGAAAATTATAAGAGGAAGTTTTAGCATTCAAAACTCTAAATGCACGTCCCTCTCTCCTCTTGTACATGTCCATTTCATGACAAACATGCTTCAATCCTATTGGACATAAATGTTTTAATCTTATTGGTCATACATGCTTTAATCCTATTGGTCTATGTGTTGATTTTAGGAAAATTGAACATTTGGTCCTTCTTCTTTCTTTGATTCCCACATTGGCATATAACTTCAATTAATTTCATTCTCATCTATATTTCATGTTTAAACAATTACCAATTTACCGTGTCTTTTACGTTAAGTATCATTATGTCCCTTACTATGTTTAGATGCACTTAATTCGCTATGTTTACTTCTTAATATATCCTAGACATGCTATAATACTTTTAGGGTATATGTTGGGGCTTTACAATATATAACACCATTAACTGTTCATTTAAAATAATGGACAACTTTACTTTTATAAGTATCATGACTAAGTATAAATAATTTCATGACTTAATAGAAATCATACTAGTACTCAATACGTGTAATACCATTCTAATGTTTAAAAAAATACCATGGATTATTAAAATAAATATCACGTACACTTTACAATTGGAATTCCATTTCTAAGTAAAATCCATACTCTACCTCAATACAAATTGTATTAGTACTTTATTTATTCAATACTATTTATATGTATTAAAAAAATATTGCCATTCATTACAAATAAACAAATAATATACTTTTAAATAGGAATATATTGATTGAATAGAAAATATCATTGCTCAATACAAATGATATCAATACTTAATATATTCAATACCACCACAATAACCAAAAGTTACGACTATATATTTTAAATAAGTAATAGCTTCACTGAAAAATGTGATAACATCTTTAAGTCAAACTAAATCCTACCTGAATGCAAACTAATCTAGCATGCTATCTACTCAATACCATGTCTATGTATACAAATACAATCATTTACTACATATAAGGAAGACAAACACTTTTAAGTAAGAATATATTAACTGAGTGGAAAGAGTATTATGTCTCAATACAAATTATACCAACAACAAGTACATTTAATATTGTAGCTATAAATAAAAGTTATCAGGATGATCTTAAAATAAATAATAACTTTAGTGAGAAATGAGAATATCATCTTTAAGTATACACTATACCCTCCTCAATACAAACTATACTAGTACTCTTTCTATTATATACTATAATTCTATATGGATAAGTAAAACCTACACTTTAAGATAAGGGAGTTAAGGGATCATATTTCCTTTCAATGCTCTTGCACTAAAGAACTTTGGGATAGGATTAAGATCATTTGCAATTTTCATGTTGTTGAATAAGCTTAGGAAACCATCATAAATAGGGTCTCTAATGCTTTTACAATAGGTGGCAATTTTACCTTTCTAAAGTTCGCTCTATGCACTGGAGTGTAGGAGGTACGAAGAGAAAGAAATCAAAGAAGGTTTTGACATAAACATATAGATAAGTATGCATTTTGTTTAAATGCATTGGACAAAACAAAGGAACATTTCATGTTCCACTTTAAAAGAACTAAAATAACTAAGAATGATGCAACTAGATAAGGTTTCAATTAATTTAATTAGGTATTAGCTTGTGCAATGGTTGATCACAATAATGTTGATTGATGAATTATTACAGCTTCTCCTTTTAAGGCTCAACTATGTTGAAATTGGTTTGACATTTGTATGACCTATTTTTCTATTATATTTACTACCTGAAGGATTGTGTTTGTAGATAGATTTCAAAACCGACTATTAAATTTTGTAAAGTATAGCCTCAATTTTTAAAATACAATTATTTATTTCCAAAAAAAGATTAATTTGTTTTTGTTCTTAACATAATTATAAATATTTTTTAGGCATAATGTTAGTGTTCCATTATTAATTATTCTTTATATTTATCCATTTGGTACCTTATAATTGAAATTGTTGTCCACAAATTATTTAAATTTGTTTGATTGTGTGAATAAATGTTTCGCACTAAAATAATTAGAAATTAGAATGACTAAAACAACAACTCATTTGATGCTGTTTTTTATGCCATTTAAATGTAAGCACTAGTATTTCTTTTGAATGATAAAATAATTCATTAAATCTATAAAAGGTTTCAAAGAGTCTTTATAAAGCTGGATCAAACAAAAAGAAATACAATGCTCTTACATTAATCCCTAAAGCTAGGAATTTAAAGATTCTATTATCTTCTAAAGAAAGAGCTTAGTTGTTTTTCAATATCATGGGCTGTTAGAGTTTCCCTTATCTAACAATAGAGCTTGTGAATTAGGACATGCTTATCTGTAATAATCTTGTTAAATAGTCTCTAGTTCCTTTATCTTCAAGTGGCATAAACTACACAATTGAGGGTAAGACTTAGATAGACTCTATCTTTCCCTATTGAGATGAATTTATGATCAGCCCATACCAATATTATGTTCCAAATTGATTTTTGACAAAAATAAATTAAGAGTATGTCATATGCTAGTCCAAATGGAGGAGGTGAAGCCACATTTGAAGTATAAATGGTATATGTTCTCTAACTCATTCCCACGTAACTCGCATAGCTTGCCATTAGAACCCACTATTATGTCCTTAGTTTTTAATCTTCTTCTAGTTGCAAGCCAAGTAATGAATGAGACTTTAGGCTTTAAGGACACTTTCCATACATTATATCTTGGAATGAGAGGGTTAGGAGTCTTAAGTGCTTTCATGCATGAGGAGTTTGAATAGCCACCATTGTTGCTTAAAGACCAAACAAGTTTGTCTAAAGTGCATGGATTAGGTTGATAGCTAGGAAAGTAACTCTGGAGTATGTCAGTACCACTATCTTGTAAATTATAAGTATTATGATGAATAACATTGCTAACTCTTGCGTGAAGAGGTATCCTTGAAAGAAGTGAAGAGATATCTTCACTTAGAGAAGTTCAATTATCATACCAAAACTATATACCTTGTCCATTCTTATTAGTATTTTGATGACTGGATAGACAGTGAGATTATTTCTTAGGATAAGAATAAAGGGCCAGGAAAACTTTTTCCTTTCTCAAGAACTAGTATTATGCATCTATTAAATTCTAAAGGAAAGTTATCTCATACATATGTACACACATTTTTCTTGTCTTTGCATCATAATGCAAAATTAAAAAAAGAAAGAAAGCTTTATGATAGAAATTCACACATTAAAGTACTTAGAATGGTATAAACAACATCTTAATTTGTTTAATGTTTTCGTAAATGAGAAGCATTTTTAAAACTATGCACTAATGCTTATAAAAAATGCTAATGAGACGTTTTATTAATTTTCATTGATATTAAGTATCAGAAACTATTATGTTAATAATGAGTTTTTTTAAAGTAATAGCGTCTTATCAATGAATTTTGCATAGTCACCCAGCTATATTTTATTTCACCTCTATTTATTGTCCAATAGAGCTTTCTATTACTACCTTTTTCTTCCATTTCCTTCATTGGAGGTGTTCAAGCAAAGAACGTCTTTCGTGTTGAATGTTATGTATTAAAATTAAACTTAAAGCAATGACTTGGATGCTTGGTTCTCAATTTATAATGTGAATTTCTGTTTAGAATTTTATTTCAATTATTCATCCTAACGCATAGGACTATTCAAAGTAAACGTAGTTGAAGAGGTCAAATGGACGCATAAGATTATTTAATTGAAAAAATTATACCAAAACCGATTACATACAAGTTTTTATTAATAAAATGAACACAGTTGATATATAGCCATTTAATTTAATTTAGATTAAAATTAAATAAAATATAATAATATCACAATTAATTATTTTTATACAATAATTATATAATAATAATGAGTTTATTTATGTTATTAAATTTAAATATATTATTAATATGTTAACGTATTAACCTAAGAAGTTGATCTGTATAAAAATTGAAAGCAATGTAAATTTATCTATACTTTTTGTCAAATTTCAAATTATGCATTTTATTCAAAGAAGCTTGGGAACCAGGCCATTTTATTTGGGCCATGGAAACATTGAATCTACAAAATTGAAATCACTGACGTCAACAACGATGGACAAGAGACTCGACCACTGTTCTTAACTGGGTAATTAAGATCAAATGTCAACGTCTCAAAAAAAAAATAGGAATATAAAATAACCATCTCCAGAAAAAGACAGCAGATGCCTATAAGCATGTTCCGAAAGGACTTTACTATGTGCCATGGCGGAGGCATATTAATTCATCCAAGGAAAACACCTTAAATCCTGGTGGTCGGAGATGGATTGCTAGGGTGGATGGTGGTGGCGTTGTTGGTGTTGGTGTTGGTGTTGTTTCTAGTGTTGTTGGTGTTGTTAATGTTGGAGCTGTCAGTATTCATTCCAAGGGTGTTCTTCACTGCATCTGCTGCTCCTTGGGCCATGTTCTTGACTTGCTCTCCAGTCTACAATCAAATTATAATCGATTAAATCTATCATGTTGTAACGTATCATTTCAATTTTGTTTCTATGCATATGGCATCCAAATTTCAGGTTGTGTAACCAAATTCGATGAAAATTGATTAAAATAGTTTCAGGTTATCGCAAAAATTATAAGTTTCAATTACAAATAATGCGAGTAAAACTGTGCGATTAATCACAACTACAAGGTCTGACTTTGAATTTGAAGAAATAGGCTGAGTTCTGTAGTATTTTTCAAATCAAATATAATAACAGGAAGCAAATGTAATGCCTGTTGAATGAACTGGGAGGCCTGAGAAGTGATGGAACTGTCTTGGGAGGCCTGAGATGTGTGGGAACTGTCATGGCTAGATTGTGCATTGCCACTTGCTTTATTTGCTGCTTCATGGGCTGCATTGGAAGCATGGCTCAACTGCTGGTTTGCTTCCACCTGAAACGAAGAGTAAACATCTTACATGTCAGATCAACAAAACATTAATTAGACACCGACAGAAATTTGCAATTTCTAACTTTTCATGCATGTTCCTGATCGATTTGCTAGGAACTAATCAAATAATGAAAAGGGCACCGATCACCTGAGCTTGACCAGCGAGTTCGCCGGTCTTGTGGCTGAGGTAATGAGCTTGTTGGCTTGCCATTTTTTCCTTTTCGTTTGTTGCTTGAATGAAATCAGAATTTTGTTTGTTCTTGTAAGAAATCAGAAGATTAAGGAGTGAATTTATAGTTAGCAAGTGTCCTATACTTGGTTATCTAATGAAATATTTGAGGAAGAATGTTTCAAAAGATATGCTTGGTCAAGGGAGAGAACACATGGCCCATAGCAATTTAATTTGTTATCTTTGAGTAATAACCACACCATTTCCAATTTCTTAGCTATACGCCTTCTACTTCATCGGCCACTAACTTGTTTTTCTCTGAATTTGAGGTAAGATCCTCCAGTGCCTACTGCGTTTACTGTTGTTGGATCTTGAAGCCTATGTTAAAAGCACCTTCCATCAAATTAAGGACAACGAGAAGATGATATAGGCGGTCAAATTTCCCCTGATCGAAAAATACTTACATTTGTTAATTAATGAAGTGTTTCAGATAAGACTAACTTCACCTTTAACATAAATCCATTATGTATCTTGTATAGTTTGTTTTCATGGAAAAGGGAAAGGAAAAAAAGCGAAAAAGAAAGGAAAAGATTAAATTCACACTGACGTTGGTGATAGACAAACTTAATCCAATGGTGCAGTAATGGATTCGAAGATTCCAATTGAAAAAGTTGAACAATATCCGCAGTAATAAAAGTTATTTAACCTTGTAAATTAGATGGTCAATCCCAATTAAAGTTTTAAGTATGCTAGGGTTTAAGGGCTAGGAATGGCATTTTTACTTGACCTCTCGGACCTGTTAAGTATAATGCTTGGAGTAAAAATCAAAATCAGATTTTATGTTGTTGTAAAGCTTATTTTTATTTTTATTTTTATTATACGAATTTTTGAACTTATCATCATCATCATCAATTTATTATATTTATTATTTATTATTATAAAATTTGTACTTATTATTATTATTATTATTATTATTATTATTATTATTACTACTACTACTATTATTATTATTATTATTATTATTAACTTTATTATTCTTCTTATTATTAATTTTATCAATTATTTTTATTCTTATT
>JAOTIZ010000001.1:8964968-8975655 GCA_027123425.1 Erythroxylum panamense
CATCACTAACGTTGCCATTCAATCTTTTATTCAAAGCATATGCCTCTGCCAACTTCCTCTTGCACTCCTTGCTAGCAGAATCGTGAGAAACAACTGCAGAAATAAATATATAAATACATTAATAGATGTGTTGAACAAATTAGTAGATGCTACAAATACAACATATAACCCATGCATTAATGCTTTGAGTTGACCTAAATGGATTCAAACTAATAATAACTTTGATTATGCATTTAAATTCTCCTTTGGGTGATATTTAAATACATAGCTATTATAATGATGCCAATAAAATTCACTATAATGGACAATTAATCATATTCTAGTCAACATGCATGTTATCTTCAAATATACAATCATATTAAACCAAAAAAATGTTGATAAGTCCCTTTAATGTCGTTAATTATAAGCAATGATCCATTTTTGGGTGACCTCCTAGTGTTATAATTAATAATCTCAATTGATGAGTTCATCCTTTATGTCATTTTAATAGCATCATATCAACATGAACAATAGAAACATTCACAATTAAACATTTAATATTTTCAAGCTAGGCCACTTTGGTTACTAACAAGCTTTCCATGCAATAAACATTTAATTAGACAATTAACATACATGCCAAAATTTAATTTAATTAGTTTGGTCACTTTGGTGACTAATAAACTATTCTAAATTACCATTATGTCATGTAGCACATTCAACATATAATAAGAAAATTTAATTCCAAACATTGCATAATATAAAATATTCAAAGTACCAAATAAAACATATAATATGGCACTGATTTTCAAAAAAATATTATGCATAGAAAAATAAATCAATTATGAATTAAATAATCAATTATGACCCATCACAAAATTGTTTTACTTAGGGTCAAAGTCCATAATTTAATTACTTAATAATCAAGGCTGCATTATATAACCCAAATTAAAAATCCATAAAGTTAGGCTAAAATCAATTAATAACCTAATCTGATCCTCTGATGGCCCAAAGGTTCAAATTTAATAACCCAATCTGATCCTCTAATGACCCAAAGGTCCAAAAAAACAACCTAAACATAGGTCTTGGGCTCAAAAAAATGGAAAACCTGTTCTTTGGCCCATAGAAGTAATGCAACCCGTTTGGCACATGTAGAGCACGTGCCAGCCATACACCAACCGTTGCTCCACTGCGTCAGATGGGGCACATAAAAATCACGCTCCCCATCTTCCTCCATGCACCAATTCTGGCTTCTTCCTTTTTGTTTTAATAATAGCCAACAGAAACATGTTTGTTACAAGAATTGAAACAGAAAACTCAAATTTTTTATGCCAAAATCATCAAGACATTTACGGGAAGTTAAGAACAAAATCATATGTTTGAGTTTTTGTTTCTTTTCAACAACTGTAAAAACAAGTAGTAACGATTGTATCGTTTTCAATGTTTCGGAAACTCGAGTTTTTGTTTGTTTGTGTCAAGTTGAAACATCCAACAATACAAAATAAAACACAAGAAAATAATGAAACCACCGTCAACACCGAAAAACAATTTCGAAATAAGCTCTGATACCAATTGAAGACATTTATCGATCGATCTATGAAGCCATACCTAAATCTGTGATAGTTTTTTTAAAGATTGATTCTTTGTCAGCCTTATCTTCTTTAATTAGTTTCCACAATGGTTCAAAAGCCTCTCTTGATGGTTTTCTAAAACATATGAACAAAAAAAACATAAATATTGTTGCATATTATTTTAAAGGAGAAAGGGAAAAGGTCTTGGACCCATTTGTGGCTAACTACTTAATACCCAATCACTGTTATCTTAAGTCACTCAAATCCATAAGTGAAATGAGCCACTAAATAATCTAACACTAAGTTCTACATGATGTGGGGTTGATATATCTAACTCTTCTCAGCAGTTTGGAGGACATCAATTCCTTTAAATGATTGAAGAATAGCCTCGAGGTAAGATCTCCTCGACCACAGAACAAACTACAAATAGAACAAGTGTGTCAACTACATTATGGCTACTAGGATGGATTTATAATGTCCGCAGATTTCACAAGCATGACAAACTCATTTCTTATTTGGGATGTGTTTACAACATTTGCATAAGGTGCAGATTATATTAAGTTGAAGAAAAATGTATTATCGACTAACGAGCGGAGATAGGAAGTAATTATCTAGGGTTAATTCGAATTATGGAAATTTAGCCGTGATCTGACTTAACTGAAGCTTAAAAAATTATTTAAAAAACTAAACTCCATCAATCCAAATTACCACGTTAATTTCATATCAAACCGAGCTAAGTTTAGGCTCTTTTGCCATCGTTGATGAAGAGAGGAAAATCAGGCCCAAAGAACAAAAGAAAAAATGTTGAGAAAAATAGGATGCGTGTAAGAAAGAGAAAGGACTGTCAGGTATTTTACACGATAGAATTCAATACTTATGAACTTAGTAACGGAAAACTCCTGGCCCTGACAGATTTACCGCATTATTTTTCCAAACCCAATGGGACACCTTAGGGCCTTCTATGATCAATCTTCTCCAGCACACTTTCAGACACGAAGTCTGGGACTCTGAACTCAACCGCAACACCATGATCCTGATCCCAAAACTTCCCTCCCCCTCGTCCATCACTCAGTTCTGACCGATTGCTCTGTGCTATGTGATCTACAAAGCCCTCACTAAGGTCATTGTCTTGCTGACCTTGTTGCTCCTACCCAATGCAGTTTCTTCCCGGGGCGTCAGATAGTCGATAATATCATAATTGCTCAGAAAATTATCCACACTATGCGCAGGAAAACTGGGAAGCATGATCTCATTGCAGCAAAAGTGGACCTCGAAACAGCCTATGATCGTCTCTCTTGGCACTTCATCCATGACACCCTCATTGACACTAGGCTCCCTGGATCGTTAATGTCTCTTACCATGAAGTGTGTCTCCTCAGTTTCCATGCATGTCCAATGGGACGGGGGTCTTAGTGATCCTTTCACCCCCTCCCGGGGAATTCGACAGGGGGACTCCTTATTGCCTTACCTTTTTGTGCTTTGTATGGAACGTTTGGGTCACTTAATTACTCAAGCTGTCTCCCAAGCCCGTTGGACACCCATTCGACTGAGACGTCGAGGTCCTCCTTTAACGCATCTGTTTTTTGTTGACGATCTCATGTTATTTTCAGAAGCTTCTGCTGCTCAAACTCGGATCATCCGCGACACGTTACATCTCTATTGTACTGCCTCCGGGCTAACAATCAGTCTAGCGAAATCTTGCTGCTATTTTTCTAAAAATGTCCCCCCATCTGTTGCACGCCAACTGAGCAGGGATTTGGGCTTTCAACAGACCACATACTTAGGTCGATATCTCGGAGTTCCCTTATTGCATGAACGAGTGCACAAACGTACGTATCAATTCATCCTCGATAAAGTCCAGAACCGCCTGTCCGACTGAGCCGAACATCTTTTATCATTTGCAGGACGTACCACCCTCATCCAATCTATCATCTCCGCCCTTCCTACCTACACTATGCAAACGACTAGGCCCCCTCAACGCCTTTGCAACGGCTTGGAAAAAATTATGCGTAACTTCTTGTAGGGTTCTTCTCCTAGACAACGTAAAATTCACCTCGTCAACTGGGACATGGTCTGCCAACCAAAAGATATGGGTGGTCTTGGAATCCGCAAAATTCGTGAAACGAATGACGCGCTTCTCACCAAATTAGGCTGGGCCCTCATCTCCAAACCGACTACACTTTGGGTTCTGACTGCGAAATACCACCTCAATCTCACTTCCCTGCCTCCCACTCTGGAGGTAGGCGGAAGTTCTATGATGGGAGGCAGGCAGAGGTTCTATGATCTGGCGGAGTATCACAGCCAATTGGCCCTACGTGTTGCAAGGGAGAAAATGGATTATCGACGATGGCACTACAGCTCGGTTCTGGTTGGACCCCTGGGTAAACGATTTGGGGCCTCTCATTAAGCATACGCTTGTGGACCCACCCACCTCTGTCCTCGAGCACCGAGTCGCCAACTATGTGGATCCTTCCGGTAACTAGCTTTGGCAAGACTTTCAATTTTTACTTTCTCACACTGTCAGTCTTTTCATTGCAAGTATTCTCCCACCCTAGCCCCTCCGAGGGCCGGACTAGATGATATGGGGGAGATCGGGCACCGAACAGTTCATGACGGCGTCCGCTTACTCGATGATTATGGATCACACCCTTCACGACACTGGGAGTTACTAGCAGACAATTTGGCGCTGGGCAGGCCCTCAACTCATTCGTTCATTCCTCTGGCTACTAGCCCAAGACCGACTACTGACCAATCACCAGCGTTTGCACCGTCACTTGACCTCGTCAGCGGACTATCCCCACTGTCGTGCGGAGGAAACTTCCTTGCACGTTATGAGAGACTGTCCCAGAGCACGTAGTCTCTAGGACACCATTCCCCTACATGACATCTCTCCGGAGTTCTTCTCACTGCATACTCATGACTGCTCCACACAAATCTTCACCAACATCGCCAGCTTAACGGACTGCCCTAGGCTAGCATCTTTGGTGTTGCTTGTTGGTTTATGTGGACCTAGCGGAATAAAGCGATCTTCAACCCCCACACTTCCTGGCCAACTTCCCCTACTGACAGCATATTAGCCTTTGTTGACCAGATCCAGCAAGCCACAGCTAGTTTCTATCGTACTATTCCTGACCACCGCTCCTGGCACGGGCAACTTATTGGCTGGTCCAAACCGTCCCCTGGCTGGGTAACGCTCAATACAGACGGAGCCTGCAAACGCTCTCCTCCTTCCACCTCAGCGGGTGGACTTATCCGTGACAACACTGGGCATTGGAAGGGTGGATTTGTTCAGAACTTAGGATAGTGCTCTCCACTTGCAGCCGAACTCTGTGGAGTATTATCTGGGCTCAACCTGGCCTGAAAACTTGGTTATCGCCAGGTGGCGTTGGATCTAGATTCTCAAGCCGTGGTTAGCCTTTTATTTGAATCCGCTCAACGCACTGCTTCACTGAACCCACTCATTGTTAGCATTAATGAACTCCTCAACCGCAACTGGGTTGTACGTACTCGACACATCTACCGGGAGGACAATAGGTGTGCCGATTGGCTCGCTAATTTTGCAGTTAATTGTAATTTAGGGCTCACAACTTTTGTTAACGCCCCCTCCGGGTGTCTCCCCATCCTATTTGAGGACAGAGCTAGGATTAGTTTTCCTAGATTAATTATGTAAGTTGTACTTTTTATTTTTCGATTAATAAAAAAAAGATATAGTTGTTTGTAGACTCCCCTGGTATTTCCAGAAGGCACTCCAAATTGTTGATAGAATGTTGCAAGTATTGAGGTTACTGCTAAAAAATGTTTTTCAGGCTTCAGCTACAATGGTAATAAATATTAGCTTTGTTGTTGATCAACTTTTGACGACAGAACTCGTTATAGCTTCAGTTATCAATTTTTGTCTTTGCCTTCGAATTTTTGGCTCCTGCTCTTGACCTTCATCCAATTTTCTTCTCAAATTGCACAAATCTTCATCACTAACGTTGCCATTCAATCTTTTATTCAAAGCATATGCCTCTGCCAACTTCCTCTTGCACTCCTTGCTAGCATAATCGTGAGAAACAACTGCAGAAATAAATATATAAATACATTAATAGATGTGTTGAAGCCCCATGAATGAGTGAAGGCAAAGCAAACAGAATAAATCTGAAAAGAGCTCGCTTGTACAGATTTGATATCCCAACTACAGAAACAAACCGCAAGCTAAGATGGGATTTAGAGGACACACCCGGTTTCGGATAATCTTTCCCAATAATGCACTTTGCTTTAGATTGTACGGTTAGTGGTGCCGTCCATGGTTCATATATGTACTCCTTTGGCATATCTGATTTTGAATAGGGTCAACTTTAATTATAACATAAACCAAACTGCGCTGGCGCAAACGGATATTCCACCAAGAGAAAGCTAAAAAATTACCTCTTAGTACTGGGAGAAAATGCCTGATGAAATTGCCATTTGGGTCATACTTCTTTCCAAATGATATTGGTGAATAGATGCGGTTATACTGGCAAGCAAAATGCAACCATATTGGAAGAACTTCAAAAATGATTCACAGAATTCAATCTTAACGCGCCTCAAGCATAGACTTCTTGATGAAACATCTTGGAGAAAACATCTAAGAATATATTCTCCTACGATTGTATGTACCATCATGTTTCATGACCTAAAGATAACAATCTAAATTTTGAGAACACCGCCAGAGGTAGTCGTTAATTCAGTCCAATTAAAACAATCAACTATAATTTAATCTACTGTAGAATTCATAAGAATTTGTTCTGGTTGAAAGATAACACTACTAAATCAATCCAGCAAGAGTTGCAATGCTCCACACTTTCTTTCTCACATGCAAGAGCCAATCATCCAGTTACTACTATAATCAGGATAACAAGATTCATGCCTGGTAGAAGAATGACGAGCATGAAAGCCACAGCCAATTTCCATTATTAATGGCCCAGTCTGAGTCAATCAGAAGTCTCTCAAAAATATCACGTCCTTTTTCCCAGTGAATAAACTATCATGAAAGAAAAAAGAACAATTCAAGTAAGGAACAAAGCGGATACAACAAGAGAAATGTGAATAAAAAGGGTGGATAATGTACCAGATCTCCACGAGTCAGAAAACAAGCAACACAATGCCGTGATAGATGGTGCATCCAGCCCCACTTGTGAAGCTACAATATCATATACTTATTAGCTTCAACAAGAGCAAAATGAATATGTTCACATGTACTAGACCTCTGCATTAAATTGGACTAAGTCCTTTCTACCAAAACCCTAACCTGGACCATGCTAGCATCAATCCAGGGATATCCTGTTCTTGCTTCCCTCCAAGCTGTCAGTAACTGATCATCAGTGTTCCAAGGTATCTGCATTCCATGTAGCTACATCAGAGATACTATATCTACCGAGAATCAACATAGAACAGAAAAGAAAGAAGAGAGTGGCCAATTATAATTATCTCAGAGACAGACAAAACATAGCATTCTTTTACAGGACAGGGGTATCTGCAATATGGTCCTTGACATTTCCAAAAAGTATTTATATTTCTAACTGGTATGTGGAGAATATGTTAAACCCTCCTTCAAAATTTATTGACGGAACTAACATGACCAATATCAAAAGAATGAAAGGTTCTTGACTTTGTTTTTGCATCGGCAATAACTCATCATAAGAATAACAATATATAAGGAAATCTACTTCAGTAGGAGATGGCAACTTTTATATATTCATACATGTACAACATAATCTGAAGAATTTTAATTGCAGATACCTGCTTGCATATTTTGTTACCATTCATCCGATCAAAATTAGGTGTGGCAAAAGCCACAGTGTAGAAGAAATCTCGCCACAACAGCTGCCAGGAATAGATAGAAGAGATTTAATCATAGCTGCACCCACACGAGGATCATAAATGAACAACATAACTAGACTGACCTGACCAACTAGAGAAACTGGTGGTGATTTATGTTCTTTTACATTTTTGTAAATGTCTTGAAGACACTGATAGAAATACCTGGAAGAGAGGCAGCCAAACTGCCAAAGCATTTAAAACTCTTGCAAGGGAAATGAAGAAAAGGTGAAGAGTCACTGAGGTGCTTGTCAGTTTCAGTTTGATTCTTGAAACAACAACTAATTTATTGGAAAATCAACTAAATTAATAATTGGGGTGTTACTTGTAGCTCACCTTCAAGTAAGGTGACAATACAGTCGTTGCCGGTTTAACAAATGCAGATGGGTCACCCTTTGGTTTCTCAAAATTTGCCACCCACTCCTGGAACATAATTAAAAGTAAGCTAGAAGACTTCACATGCCATAAAATGGATATTGAGGATCACAAACCTTAAGATTCGAAATAATGGAGGAGAAGAAGGTGGATAGATGCAACGCTCACAACTATGGGCTGTTCGTAGAGACAAAAATAAATTTAAGTTCCACATCATACCTTGTCACTGATCACTTCTTCCAACCTTTTTAAAGCTTCCGACTCGCCACCTCTAAAAGGAGTCCAGTCAGTCTGCAAAGAAGTTCAAAGTCAATTAGAAGCTTTGCAAAAGCATGGGGTAACAATATCACATAAGTCAAGAGATGCCTGCTCATTGTCTCTGTAACCAAGCTCTTTAAGCGTTGGAACTTCTGATATCTCACACTTTCCAAGATCCCCAACAGGAGGAACTGAAGAAAGTTCAAACACTAGAGGAGAGGATGCCCAAGAGGGTTGTCCAGCAACCTTCAGAAATGATTGGTAACTCAGCGGGGGCTTTCCTCCGTTCTTTTCAAAACATGAATGAAATCAATAAACAAGACAAAACAAGATTAGCATCATATAATTAAACTGAAGGTTCAAAGCCTCATGATTATAATACCAACCTAAATCCGTTCTCAATAACGTCACTTCAAATCACTCACCTTTTGTATTATATCGGCAGGATTGAAAAGGGTATGACTCACAGGAGAAAAAACTTCAATTCCGGCAGCCAATGCATAGTCCTGTCAGAAAAATAGAACAGAAAATTCCATATCAGGAAACCATTTGGTACTACCAGTACATGACCACCAAGTCACTTGTCCTTAAAAAAAAATCAAAATCTAATATAACACCTTGACCGTGGAGTCCAAACCCTGATAATACGGCTCAGTATCATACTCCAAGCACAGTTTTTTCACATCCCACTGCAACAGAAACCAGCGTTAACAAACATTACAAGCAAAATCACCATAAAAACAACCGTTACGCTGACTTACTTCCTTCAAGCAACGAACCAAGACATCACATGGGTTTCCCTTTAACACCAACAACTTGGAACCCACCTTCCTGAGACTGTGGTCCAGATCAGCCAGACTTTCTAACAAGAACCGGATGCGGTTCAGACCCGATCGGGTTGACCCCGGAGAGAATGCGGTAGGATCCGGTTTCATGTAATGCGGGTCGATGACAAAAACGGGGTACATGAATTCGGACCCTCTAGAAGCATAGGCTAAAGCAGGGTTGTCGTGGAGACGAAGCCCCTTTCGAAACCACATCAAAGAAGCTGACCCCGATGACATTGTGTGACGGAATTCTAGAGAGAGAAAATGGCGAGAGAGACAGCGTTAGGGAGAGAAATGGCGCGAGAATATGCAGAAGGTACTCAGAAATAAGTTAAGGAAACGGTTAATAACGCGCCACGATGTGAACATAAAGTGGAGAGACGCTTATAAGCCAACTTGTGGTTGTCTGTCACTGCCACCAAACGGCGCCGTATAACAGGACACAACGGCATCGGCAAGCTTTTATTAAGTTTTGTTAACCGAAAATCATTAGTCCTTTAGAGAATATAGGATCAGAAAACCCATACCTCTTATTCTTAACACCATAATCATAAGAAATGTCAACGGGAGGTGCCTCAGCTTGGAAAGACCGTGAATATAAATCCCAACCATTGCTACTGTGCAAAATTCCAAAGTCGTTCGCCAAGTTTCTCCTCCTGAGCACAAGTTCGGGCCACGTTGAAAGTTATGGCGTAAGTCTTGCTTTTCTCGACCTCAACCTAGCTACTGCAAAAGCTCCTTTAGGCACCACCAGCAACATGTCACCTTGTGCTTGACCTGTCTCTGTGTACTCCACGAAACCTGAAATTTCCTACTCTGGAATCGCATGCTTGTCTTTTACTTGATAAACCTGAGTTCTTATCAAAATTAGTTCTGATAACATCTAGGAGGATCTCAATCTAATTAACTTAGATGACACAATTAATTAATCAAATCTCAAAGTATGGGAACCGGATCATCTCTTTAGTGTAGCTACGAATTAGAGACGTAACTATATTAAGAACAAGGTACAAAGCACAAGCCATGCAGAATATGTAATGATAAAACACAATTACTGTTAGTCGTACTACATGTATCGAGATCTAAAGGCAGAATATCAAACGGACATATCCTAAGCCATAATATATTAATTATTTGGAAAAAAGAAGAAGCTACGATAATAATAATAATACTATTATTATGAAAAGCAGTAAATCCTTGTCTAACACAATGGCCATGTAAAGACTTATGTTTTACGTGGCCACACCATTTCATAACATGCGAAAATAATTAATTGAAAAATAAAATTAATGGCAGATCTTTTAACTTGCGAATGACTATGTATGTGCTTTGATCGTCACTCTAGGGTTACTTTAATCGAGGGAAGCTAGTTAAATTCTATCTGCTTTGCTTGCAAACTTATCCTAGATGAGAAAAGCCAAGGTTTAATTGTATGGTTAATATACACAAGTGTTGTCTATATGGGCAAGAAAATTATTACCAAAAACTATTTTATTTCATTTTTCATTAAAATCGCAACAAGAAAAAGAACAAGAAAACAGAAACAAACTCACATTTAGTTTTTGTATTTGTAGAGTAAAACTCCAATAAAAAGAGAGATTTGTTTATGGAGTTATAGTTTTGAAGAAGTCGTGTGAAGCTTGATCAATTAAACATGAAATGGTTGTGGTTTTGCCGGATTTGGGCTGAACGGTGCATCTCTATTAAAATCCATCGTCTTCCTCCTTCTACGATGAATATGACGTGAATATACCTGCAAAACCGATAAAGGCGTGCCGGGGATTGGTTCCCGGCTGGCCACTCCGACGCTCAAGTCAGTTTTCTGGTGAGGTTAGGGCTG
>JAOTIZ010000001.1:8984438-9000596 GCA_027123425.1 Erythroxylum panamense
TTTTGCTCTTTTTGATCCTTTTTCGTCTTTATGGTATTGAAAACCATCTGTGAACATTTAACAAATAATTCCATCAACTTATGAACACAAATTTCACAAATCAACCAAAATTAAGTCCAACCGAAATGCATTATAATTGACTTAACACGGGGACAATGATGAAAATTTTAAACTTGTCCATTAAATAATTAAGAAAATTTTAAAATTATCCATTAATCGTAAATTAATAATTTTTAAATAAAAATTATGCATAAAATATCATCTATTATATTACTTGTGCCTATATTCAACCTTTCAATTAGTACATATCTTTTAAAAATAATTCAACTTCCTTATTAATTAGAACATATATATATATGTGTGTGTGTGAGAGAGAGAGAGAGAGCGAGAGCTACTTCTTTTTATATAATTTGATTTATTATTATTTGATTATTATTATTATTATTGACATTAGTAGTTAATGGTATTATGAAATATAAGCATCTTCGTTAGTTGGTCTAAACAAAAGTGAGTGTAATTTGTTGAGTTTTTCAATAATGATTTTGTGGAGTTCAAGAGTTTATAAAATGGGCATCTGTTCAAGCAACTAGTAAATATTTTTTTTAGGCCAAAATGTCATAACTTTCAATCATGAAAACAACTTTTTTTATAAAATGTCTCTAAAGCGGAGAATCTTATGCAATATTGTTATTGTCGTGAAGAGTTTATAAAATAATGCACAAAAGTCTCTCCTATTTACAATGAATAAATTTTTCCCCATAAAACTATATTTTTATTCCGTCTCTTTTTTTTAGAGTCATTGATTTAGGAATTAGTTAATCTGTTATAATAACTTTATTCCAACTCTATTTCGCGTGTAATACAATATCATCTTGTGCATATAATACAATGTAGTTTTTAGTATAAATCAACGTTCTATTGACGGTGAAATGGGGTTGGAATAGAATAATGGTAACAGAGAATGTCAACGAAGCTTTTCGCCAGAATGTCAACGGAGGGAGGATGTGAGTGAAACTGCCATCGCTAACCTGGCATTGGGCTTATCAAACTATGATCTGATTACTTGTTATCATACTTTTCCGGGATACCTACTTCTGGTTAGGTGTCTATGGAGGCCGAGAAATTGCACTTGAAGCTTAATCTGCTCACATTTTGCTGCCTTCTTTCATATGTTGTCTGCGTAAACTTCACCCTCCCTTTTCATGGTAACCCTTTAACACTGTTATTGCTTGATAAAGCTTCCGACTTGCATTGATATTATGTCGTATCTGCTCACGTTTGCTGTCTTCTTCGTATGTTGTGTCCTTAAACTTCATTATTCCTTCTCATGGTAAGCCTTCAACAACGTTTTTGCTTGAAAAACTTTGGGCTCTATTGGTTTTATTTGGTTGAAGTTATGAAAAATGATCGACAGGAACTTGATCATAGAGCTGTAGGATTCTAGCGTGGTTGGGTTATGTTCGTCGCATGTTATGTATGAAGAGAAAACCAAAACAGTGTTTGAGCTTTTTCGTAATCCTATATATATTCATCCGCTAAGTGCGGTTCTGTTCTACTTCTTTTTTCTTTCTTTTTAGTATAGAGTTTGGAATGGATTTTTGTTGTTGAAAGTACTGATGAATTCAAGATTAACTACTATGTTTTAAAGTTTTGCTCCTTTGACTTTCCTTCTTCATGTACGTTGGCTATAATTCTGAAAAGCTGATTCAGTTATTGCCATTATGTTTAAGGTGAACAAATAGGTATATATTCTTGGAGTTATAATGAAGCTAACTGCAGTAGATTTAACTAGATGATTGCATTCCCATTGGTAGATTTAGTTGGAGGCCAATTGTTTAATAGCAAATTCAGCTTCATTAGCTCATGATTTTTATCCGCAACCTTCATACTTTTGCTTGGTATTGGTATGACATCAGCCGTTAATTTAAGTGCTCAGTTAGTCAGTAACTTGGTGTAAATCTGATCCTAGGAACTTAAGCTAGAAGCATAAAGAAAATAATGAAGATCTGATCCTAGGAACTTAAGCTAGAAGCATAAAGAAAATAATGAAGAACAAGTCCTTTAGAGTTCCCTATTTTATATTCATGCTCTAGATTTCATCTGAACTTCTATGGTCAGAATCCTTTCAGTTTGATAGTTTCTGTAATTTTCTTTTAACTGATAAAGGAAATGCTCACAACTTATACTTAGTTTTCTATTGATACAACACTAAGATTTTGACTGCTATTATTAACTCACCCTCTTTGGAGCTCAATAACTTGGATGAAACATAGCTTTAACTCTTGAGAAAGAGTTCTTCAGTCGAAGCAGCATGGTGAGCTATGGTAGTCTCCACTTCTCCATTGTGACAATTGAAGGCACAGACCTAAGCAAATCCCTGGGCAAACCCTAGGTCTAGATTGACCCATAGAACTTATACATTGAAGAACTAGGAAATACAGTTGACAGATGGTGATCACCATATGTCATCGAAAGTTGTTTCTCCTGATTAAGGTAGATGACATTGTGGCATTATATTCAAACTACGGTTTCCAGTTGTAATTGATGAAGTTGACAAACTGGATAAGTTTGACCATCACTATCAATCTTTCTTCCTATCTCTTGCATAGTGTTGTTAACATCGGCTTTTGAAGCTAAATTATCTGTGCTTTCACTCGACAACTTGGTTTTCCCTATATTCTATGCTATCTTAGGAATCTACATGGACTTCTCTTGTCAAAATATATATGTGGTAGATTGTGGAAAAGGTTCAATTTTTGGTAGCTCGAAGGACTGCAATGGGTTGTCCTAAGCCGGAGCATCCTCTGTGCCCCTTACTTCACGCAGTTCTACTGCTGCATATTACGTCATCTACTTTCTTGATTCTATTTCTGATAATTATTGAGAATAAGTTATGCATGATGAGATTGGGTGTCAAAGTATTCAAGGTAGATATAACTCAGATGGGTAAAAGACTTACTATGAGCTAGTAGATTTTGTTACTGAGGCCTGTCCAGCTGATAAAGATAAAAGCAGTATTGAACTATTGATTATGGTTTATCTTAGATTTTATTGGAATTTGTATATGGAATATTCAAACACTTCAAATCGGCTTTAACGCCATACAATTTGCTATGTAACAAATGCTTTCAGTCAGATTTATGGTGTACAGCTTTCTTGTCAATATCTCAATAGAACAATAATCTGGTTTTAAGTTTGATTTTCAACAATTTCTGGCTTTCAGATTATGAAGTGTAGAAAGAGTCATTTGACAGGTGTAGTTAATCTTTTGAGGGAAGAGTTTGTGTACATCCTTTGGTCTCTGTTTCCATCCATTCCTGATACCATTGAATGGGCAATTCTTCTTCTTCTAACTAATATATTCAGTCCTCAGTCTCCATATATTTAGGGATCTTCTGCCAAAGGTATACCATAAAACCTTTAGGCTATTTAAGATAGCATTTTATATAAAGCTCCAAGTCCACAAATTTCATGTGGCACTGTGAATCCTTGGATCTTGATGTTGATATATTTGCATTTTACACCAATGTATGTCTTGACTCTTACAGAATATGAATATGAAATACCCGAAAAGATTCTGTAGAACTATAGCTTGCTTCCCAAAATATAATAAAGCATATGAGGTGTTTCCTTATGGTTTCCCTACGCTTGAGTAGAACATCCAAAAATAGTGACAGCTGGGTGCTCAAAATGTGAGAATAAGGTGGACACGGGTTATGAGCATTTATGCTGCTCTGACTGCTCTGATCCTTATACCGAATATGGGGATAATAAGTTGGGTTATTGCGAGAGTGGTGCAGAAATAATTGCAGAGACAAAACCAAAAGGTATTTGGCATCTATTTTGTGTTTTCGGGTTTCCTAATTTGGCAGTAACTTAAACAATCCTATGTGCCTTCAGAGCTTTTTAAGTGGGTAACTGGGCCATGGAAGCCTTGTTCTTCTACTTGTGATGGAGGGATTCGGTATCGCGATGTGGATTGTTACGTGGTCTTTGCGGATACTCTGCTTCCAGATTATCCGGTGTACGATCATAAATGCTCTATAGAAGAAATGGTGAGTAGAGTACATACCATTTATAGAGGCACTGATAATGATTATCCTTGTAAATGCTATGGTATACATAGAGTAGCTTTGTTTGTGGTGCAGCAAGTGGAATTTGTTTATCTTGATGGCATCTGCTTATTCAAAGTTTGTAACTTCTGACAGCCTGCCAGAGAAGAGCCTTGTAATGCAAGCTGCATTCATGTCATGCAGAGATGGATTCTTACAACGCTAATGACTCTTGCCATTTTGGTAATTGGCCTTGCAAGTTATGCTCTGTACAGAAGGTAGACCGCCCTTAAAACTCATTACAGCCCAAGATTACTGCTTTCATTTGCTGTTTAAATGTTAAGCCTTAGCTCATCGATGGAAACATCCCAACAGTTTCTTTAAAACAACATTGTTGCTCATTGTAGAGCTCTGATACTGTAATTATGCTTGAATTTTACAGGCGAACATCAATGCAGTACGGTCAAGTTTATATCACAATGGAAGCTTATCCGTAAAACTTTAACTAGTTCTGCTTCCAGTTTGTCACATCTATCTCCATGGATCAGGCAGTTATGTTCAGACTTCAGAGCCCATTGATCTGGAAGTACCAATAATGTTAAGTCTAGTGGGTACAAGTCCTTAATTCTCACTGATTAGTAACTTTTTTGACTGATAATTTCCATCAGAATGATGGTAGTAACAACCTATTTGTTCCAACTGATGACAAGGGAAACTACTTGTTTTTCATTCCAGCTTTTGGCAAAAATGTACTCACCCATGCAAAAGATGACACTACCAAAGTAAAAGCAATCAAAGAGACTTGCAACTACACTAGTAGACCTTAAGCATCATTGAATTACAGACTACAATGTCTTTACAAATGAATTGTGCATACAAGGGGTTAAAACCTTTATTTCTAACAGTTGAACTGTTGTTCAATAAAAGGATTGTTCTTGGTGCCGTAGAATTAATAATAAAAATACCGAATTAATCACAAAAAGTTTGAACGCAACATACATGACGCTTTAAGTTGAACGCCGTAAAAGCAGTTGTCTCTGCTTCGTTGTCCTTGCACATAGACATAGGAACCTCTTTTGTCATTTCCTCCCTTTTCACTTTCCGGATTTCTCAGAGACACTATAATCTTTCTTCACAGCTTCCTTCTGTTGAGAAATAAGGGTGAAACATTTAACTTTCGCCACATAATTTGTACGAAAAAAAACAGAGGAAAGAAGATATAGTGACAGTGTTTGTACAAGATTTTGGAAAAACAAAGTTTGCATAAGATTTTGATTCACTAGGGTTTTTGTTTTGTTTTCTTCCGATTTCTGCCGCTGCTAGAACATAGAGGATGTAAATCTGGAACCATAAGAATTTGATTCGCTAGGGTTTTTGTTTTGTTTTCTTCCGATTTCTGCCGCTGCTAGAACCTAGAGGATGTAAATCTGGAACTCCAAGATTCCTCAGGTTCCTACGTAGCCTGTACACTTCTGCGTACAAGGAGTCTTCACATACTCTAAATTGTTCAGCTGATGATTGATCACTGGCTCCTTCTGCTCAGCACCAGGTTCCCATCAGCCCCCAGGTTCCCTAGCAGTTCCAACTCCCACACTGTCGCTGGAAGCGAGGCGTCCGTAATTGATCCGATCAAGGAACTTTGCCCAGGGGGCTAGAGGATCATCAATAAGAACATGCCTATTTTTCCTCATTTGGCGTGACTCGAACTCAATACCTCATTTGAAGGGAGAGTCTTAAGTGAGGAATCTGGACCAATTGGTCCACCCCTCGTTGTCGGCTTCTTTCTTATTAGTACCAGCAAAGGTAATGCTCTCTTTTTCTTTTCATCTCTTTAGTTGGTCTGTGTCATTAACCCTGAATTTAGCGCCAATTACATTTATTTTCAATAGGCAAAGTCCTGGATTGATCACTTTGTTAGGGATGCTTCTCCTATAACTATGTTACTTTTGCTTACTTTGCATGAAGTCACTGTTTTTTGATGGATATTGTATCTGTATGATGTTGTACTTCGCTTTGTTGTCGTGGCCATTTATCGATCCTATTCTTACAAGGGAACTATGGGGCCATCTGGATTGTGTGTGCTAGCTCTGAAACGATTGCACTTACGTAGTTGTGTTCCTTGTTACTCCTGTTTCATGCAAGATGACAAAAAGGTCTGGTAGTGCTACAACTACTATTGCCCTGTATGACTCAACTTTTTAAATTGAGTCATTTTTGGATAGGGTTGATATCACTTACCCACTATTATCTGGGTACGGAATTTTTTTCCTTAAATTGTGATTGGCTTACATCAGCCATTTTCAGTATTATGTTCTACATATTATCAAGTCAACAATTTTGTGGTCATTTTTGTGACTGAAATGTGTGGGATAATGTTTTTTCATTGGAATGATATGATTATCTTCTGGTGATTGTTGGGGACTTCAACAATTCCTTAAACTCGTCAAAGATAATGTTGAACTCTTCATTTTTTATGGTGCGGATTCCAATCCAATGTTAAGAAATGGTGAGACCGGAGATTGGATTGGGACATTTGAAGGGCATAAGGGTGCAGTCTGGAGTTGCTGTCTAGACATTAATGCATTGTGTGCAGCATCTGCCTCTGTTGATCTTACTGTGTTTGTATTATTTGTATTTTAGCGCCTTTTGTAAAATTGCTCAAGATTAACTTATTTTGGAAGCATTTGTAAATTCTTCTCTCTCTCTCTCTCACTAACACGCTGATGGAACTCAGATTCAATCAAACAGTAATGACGAAAAGAACATAGCAAAAGGAATGAAGTGGATTGAATAGGACTGATAGTATATTCACTATGACATAAAAGGGAAAAGTACCAACTGCTATTGCAAGGTGCAGCATCCCTCCAAACCAATGCTCTCCTCAGAGGCACGATTACAATTTGAATACCCAGGAATAATCCTCTTTTATTCCCTGACATTCCTATTTAAAGATCACTAGCTCTATAACAAACTGTATAACAAACTGGCCCTCCCAAGATAGGCACGAATGATTACGTGGAATATTGTTATAACAAACTAACATCTCGTAACCTTATTGAAAGCATTTAAAATTATTCTATTTCTTTGGCATCAAGTTGCTTTAGCTGGATCTTCAGTATGTGGGCTAAAGGTTGGATCATTAGTAACTGAATTGGACTTCTTCTTCCTCCTCCCATACACCTTCAAAGGCCTATCAGTAACTTCTTTTGGAAAAGTATATGCCCATTTGCACAACATGATTAAGTTGACATGCATGATAAGATATTGCTATTTTGTCCACAGTTAGTGTGAAACACTTCAGTGACAAAAATAGTTGTGATAGATGTATATGTCTAAATGTACGCAGAGAACCCATGAGTTGGGGTTTTGATATGATTGTTGAGATCAGCTTCTTCCCACAGGTCAATTACTTGCAGTCCAATGGAATTATGATAATGGAACCCCTGAATTCCCTAGTAACAGTGAGACCAAGATTATCATATGCTAAAACTGGATAGACAACAAACGTGTCACGCTTACGAAAGTATCCGAACTGTTCAGGAGGAAGAACAGAGACTTGAGGAATTTAGTTCGCAGACATCTGTTAACTTATGTTTGCATCTAGGGCCTGGACAGATGTACTGCAAGAGAATATCTAGAACCCTGTAAAGAACATGAAAAAGCAAAGTTAGAAGTTGAGAATTGCATCAAGTGCACTAACTTAGATAGAGATGTAAATTGAAGAATAACGAGTAAAGGAAATCCAAGTGCATTGAAAAAAAATTCATGGAAGTGTAAACGCAACAATCAAGTTCTCTCTTCTTACGTTTTTCTCTTCACCCTTCTAACAAATCTTAACAACCCATAAGCATTCTGTTATCCATTTTTTAATATACAACAATTGGTACCAGAGAAGTCGATCCTGTAAAGAGCAACGATGACTGAAAGCACCAGAGGCACTGAGTTACGAAGAGTGGAAGAAAGCTTGAAGACGGAGAAGATGTTCTTGGGGTCACAAGATCAGAGTGAGAGGATGTTTTTGAAGATTCAGAATAGAACAGAAAAAGTGGAAAAGAAGATGACGGAATTAAAAGCTTTACTCTTGCATAATTTTCATAAACAAGAAGGAGAGGTCGGAGCGACCGAACCCACACCGCAGAATAGCCCAGTAAGGCAAGAGCGGGACGAGAACGTAACACCTACAAGAATGAGCCGTATTGAGTTCCCACCATTTGATGGTGAGAACGTTAAACTGTGGCTGTGCCGATGTGAGTAGTTTTTCTTGTTGGATCAAACTCCTGAGAAGATGAAGGTGAGTGTGGTGATCTTACATATGGAAGAGCACGTTCAAGAATGGTATCGTTTGTATGTTAGAAATCGTAACAAGACAGAGCTAGTTGAGTGGGAGGAGTTCACAAAGGCCTTGAAGCAACAGTTCGATGCAGAAATATTTGATGATCAGGTGGGTGATTTTAAGGAGTTGAAACAACAGGAACAGTTCTAGACTATTGTCCACAATTCGATCACCATTCCAACAGATTGACGTTATCTGAAGAATATTTGGTGGGTTTTTCATTAAAGGACTTAAACCAGATATTGGAGTGACTGTGAAATTACATTAGCCTCATTCCTTGTATCAAGCTTACACGCTAGCTAGGAAACAAGAGGCAATCTTGAAGTCCACGGGGAACACGACGTTAAAACATGGTACTATGACAAAAGGAGCGAATAATAACAACAGTTTTAATTTAAATTCATGTGGTTCACAGTCGATGAATGTCATTCAGAGGTCACCGTCTAATGGAATACTACCTACACCAACGTCGACGTTACAGTCATCATCATTAATAAGAACTTTTAAACCCCATATGCATTTCAATAGCAAGGATTTCGACGAGAAAAGAGCAAGAGGCCTCTGTTTCTAGTGTGACAAAAAATATAGCATTGGCCATCAGTGTAAGAAGAGACAATTACAATTTTATGTAATTAATGGAGATGATGACAGCGGAAAAAAACTCACTTGAAGCTGAAAAGGAAGAATCAGAGGGAAGTCCAAAAGAAGAAGATAATCCGATGGTTTCCATGCAAGCCATGTTGGGATTATCGGGGAACACTGAATTTAAGCAGATGAGAGTGGTCGGAGTGCATCAAAGAAGGAAGAGATAAATATATTGATCGACAACGGGAGCACCCATAACTTTGCGGACACTTCGATCATAAGGAAAGGAGGATGTGAGCTTCAAGAGATGGAGCCCATTTTCATCATCGTAGGAGGAGGATTACAATTAAAATGTCATCAATATTGTAAGGGAATTATTGAAGAAGGAACGTATGGTGAGTTGGGAATGGCGGAATGAAGAGCAGATGGATTTTGAGAAATTAAAAAGGGTTATTACTTCAGCACTGGTGATAACATTGCCGAACTTCTCAAAGACATTTGTAATTGAAACAAACACGGGTGGACAAGGGATAGGAGCAGTATTGCAGCGGGAAGGTCACTCTATAGCATTTCTCAGCAAGTTGTTGGCAAGAAGGCACTGTGGATTGTCAACCTACGAGAAGGAATTTCTGGCGATAATCAAGACAATCAGGTATTGGCATCACTACTTGAGCTGTAAGCCATTCATTGTGAGGACATACCACAAAAGCCTCAAATACTTGTTAGAGCAAAGATTGACAACTCCATTCCAACAATCATGGCTTCCCAAGCTGCTTGGCTATGATTTTGAAGTGCAGTACTGGAGTGGGAAGGAAAATAACGTTGCAGATGCACTTTCAAGAATCACGAGTGCGGAAATGATGATGCTGTCAATAACGCATTTATATGGTGAATTACTAGATGAGATTAAAAAAAGTTGGAAAGAGGATCGAATGATGCAGAAAATTATTAGTAAATTAAGAAATGGCACAATGAAGTCTAGCGTGTATGAATGAAAAAATGAACTGTTGAGGTGGAAGGGTCACTTGGTGGTCAGTGATAATAAGGTGTTGAGACAACAGATAACCGGAATTAGCCATGATAAGGCGATGGGTGGTCATGCTAGTGTGATGGAGACAACAAAAAAGATACAAAACATGTTTTTTCTGGAAGGGAATGGCAAGGGATGTGTAGAAATATGTCCAAAATTGTATGAATTGACAAAGAAACAAATATGGCAATTCAGCGTATTCGGAGCTACTGCAACCAATTAAAATTTCGGAGGGAAGCTAGAGGGCAGTCAATATTGTCTTTATTGAAGGACTGCCTATATCTAAAGGGAAGTCGGTGGTTTTTGTGGTTGTTAATTGGTTCATTAAGTATTCTCACTTCATTTCTGTAAAACACCCTTATGTTGCTTGTGAAATCGCTGAATTATTTCTTAATAACGTGTTTAAATTACACGAGATGCCAGAGTCAATTATCAGCGATAGAGACTCGATTTTCATGAGTAAATTTTGGCAAGAGCTACTTAGATTACAAGGAGTGTAACTTAAATACTTCACCGCCTACCATCCTCAGACCGACGACTTCACAGAACCAGTGAACAAAATTTAGAGAACTATCTGAGTTGTTTCTATAGTGAAACTCCTCAACGATGAAATGAGTGGTTATCGCTAGCGGAGTGGTGGTATAATACCATGTAACGTCCATCTATTGAATCCACACCCTTTGAGGTGTTATACGACTATCCTCCACCAGTGTACATGCCATATATAGCGGGAGGTTCGAAGGTGATGGAAGTGTATCGAGTTCTTAAGGACAGAGAAACAATGATCAATGTAACGAGATTCCATTCACAGAGAGCTCAAAATAGGATGAAATAGTATGCGGATGCCAGACGTTCGGAGAGTGAATTTGAAGTTGGGGAAATTGTGTTATTAAAGCTTCAACCGTATAGGCAGCACACTCTCCAAAGGAGGAACAATCAGAAGCTATCTTCCCTGTATTATGGGCCATATAGAGTGATGCAGAAATGGGAAAGGTAGCATATAAACTAGAGCTACCAACAACCTCATCGATACACCCCGTGTTTCATGTGTCACAGCTAAAGAAAGCACATTTGGATCGAAGTAGGGTCTCATCGGCTCTACCAGAATTTATCACCCCTATGGAACGAATTCCAATGGTAGTACTAGATAGACGTATTGCAAAAAAGAATAATAGGGCAGTGACTCAGTTGTTAGTACAATGGTCAGATGGAAGAAATGTTGTCGCGACTTGGGAATATCTTTTTGATCTCCAGAAGCACTTTTTGGAAATCAACTTGGTAGACAAACATATTAAGGAGACGGGGATTGTCACATAGATGAGTGGAGAAGATGATACTTAATAATAAAAGACGGAAAGAGTTACAGGTGTTAGTAAGGAAGACAAAGCGTAGCGTTTAAATAAAAGGTATAGTGTTGTTAAGTTGGACGAGAGACTAGCGAATAATAGGTGTCTATATTTAAGCCGAATACTAATGGCTAAGCGGATATGAAAAAGAACCCATACCAATGATTTCTTTCTCTCTCAATATGTCAATGGATTCTATGTTCTCTCTCTTCTGATGTTTTTCTCTTTAGCCTTCTAACAAATCTTAACAATCCATACACATTCTGTTATCCATTTTTTAATCTACAACAGTCAGCGTCCGAACAATAGTCGCAAAGCATCCTCCCAAAAGCCTCCAGCATTTTCAACGGATCCTACTTGCTTTACAAGCCTTGAATTACCGCACAGAAAAAGTGCTCAAATCGAGAACTTCGTAATATTCAAATTGACCTAACCGGAAACACGACCCTGGTTGACCTGAGAGATCCGACTTGACCCAGATCAATCCGACATGATCCGCCCGTTATTCCAACCCAAAAACAATTGACTCGAATGAGCTCGAGAAAAGGCCCAGCCCAATTGATCCTCTGTCTCCCCCGTCCTTCCAAAATAGCCACGAACAAACTCAAAATAACGACACTGACCTTGCCCATACCAACAAACGCAAACTTAACCCAACCCAAAACAATCAGATCCGACTTACCCGTCCCAACTGGACTTAATCCGACCCAATACGACTCGACCCGACCTGGGATAATCCGACCCGCATTGCTCCAGATATAACCGCCGAATTAGGTATCAGATGCCGGAGAAAAGAGAAAAGCCAGAAGAAGAAAAATCGATACATATCCAACAGGTAATCCCTCGGAGGTCATCAGTGTCGTTGTCTTGACTTCAAAACCAGAGCGATTGCTATCCGAAAGCGCAACACGAAACTTTTGTTTTGGACTCGCGACCCAACTGTCGTACTCAATCTGGTGTTACTTACCTGTGTTTAACAGGTAAAGGTTACAACTGTGACCTTCGGGCATAATCTGATTCCAAGTTCTGAACAATTGGGATCGGATTCCAACCAACTCGTATTGCTATTGCTATTGCTATTGCAAACACAGAACAGTCACTCTCACTTGTTGGTTCCAAAGGACTAGGCGAAGGCTGCTCTTGGGCCTTCGTGATGATGGTTACTTGCAAGAATCTAATGATCTTGCCCTTTCGGCAGGGCTATACTGTTTTTTTTTGGGTAAAACAAAATGGATTGATTTTAAAAAAATTTCATAATCAACGAGAAGCTTCCTTCTTCTCCAGGACGAGGAAAAAGAAATTGCAAGTCTATTTTCAGTCCATGTTGGAAGCTATTGAAAATCATTGTTGGAGACACAAATTGACATCAAGTTGTTCAAGTTCATGATGGAGCTGAATGTAAGCTGTTCAGAAAAAGTGAAAAGAAAAAAGGTACGGTATTCTGTAAGTATCGATCGTATCCCGATTATTAGATTCATGAATCAAAGGACACAGAAGAATCACAAAAGCCTCATGGTTGCAACCAAGTTCTTCCGCATCAACCATCAAATGTTGGATAGTCTGAATTTTAAAGACCATGGCTGTGTTTAAGCTGCAATGAGACGGGTGTTTCTAGTCTATGTAGGTCAGATTCCTATGATGCATACTTTGATCATCCTGTAAGAAGTGGAACTACCAAATCAAAATCTAACACAACATTCATGGGACTTCGGGATGCGACACATGAAAGACAACACCTGAGTCGAAGAAGGTAATTGTAATATGTGCTGAAGGTCTGCAGTATGTGGCAATTATATCAGAGTGCACTTATGCTTGTGAGTGAAATCGAGAATTAGCCAACCACGCTTCCAGATTGAACAAAAATGCAACTCTAGAAAGCATCTCATCTTATGGTGACATGGGAAGTTTACAGAGTATAAGAATAAAGCATTTAAGCACATGAATTTACAACACGAGTTAACACTTGACAGTGTAGAACAGGCTTCCGTGGATGCTAGTAATAAGTTGCATCCCGGCAGGATTGACATTAATAATACATTCTCTATGGTATAAAACACTAAGATGTTAACTTATAGCAGAGGCTGATTGGATGTGAGGTAGATCATGATCGATTGCCAAGCCTGTCATTTTTCTACTACCAACAGTACAAGGAGAAGACCTTCATTCAATCTTCAAGCTCTCAGCTTCATGTTGTTTTCTTCGAAGCTTATGATCCGTTTACCGGTAGGAAAAATATGCTCTGGCAAATCACTGATCTCAACCTTTCTGAAGCTTTTCCTCGTCATGTCATAGAACAGCACTGACAGAGAGGAGAATGACGGGGTTAGTAATAGCTCCCCCGTGTGGATAGTGCTGATAGGAATTGGGCGATCTGATTTCGTCCAGTCAAATGGAAAGCTTATGTGATCTTTAACCCACAGCCATTTTCCATAATCTTGTAACACCCATATATCCATCACATTCTCATCATAAAGATAATTGCCATTGACCATAGCCAAATGTCCATCAACCACAAGCAGATATCGAAGATAGACAGGATTTGGATACCCATCAGGATTCTGAAATTCCCTAAAGCACTCATCTCCTACATCGAATGCCACAATTGAGTTCTGACTCTCACGCATCCAATGCAAGGCACCATTGAAGCAAATCGGGTCTGTATAGTAAGTCAGTTCAGCAGGATCAAAAGGCACAGGAACATTAATGCGCCTCCACAAACCGGATCCCAGGGTGTAAATCTCACAATAAATACTAGTAGGTTCGAACTCCATAGTAAAACAGCGACGAAGTCCAAGAACTTTATACTCATTACTACAAGGGCTGAATCCAAAATAATAGGAAACATGGGAAGTTTCAGATCTCAGAGAACCATCCACAGGAACAGTCACAAGTTCTCTGGTACTAGGATTAAATATGTAGACTGGCTTGTCACCAAGGTAGGGATACAGCAGATTTGCTCGATGAATGCACAACAAGCCGTTAAGACTTTGCAGGATGTAGTGCTGGTCAATGGGAAGTGAAAATAGGTGAACTGGAGGCTCCAGGGTTGCATCTTCTCTAAAGGGTACTGATACAAAATGGATTTTAGACTCGTCCCCTACCACTGACCATGATGTTATAAGAACATGTGTTCTTTTTCGAAGTAGATCGAAGGAAGGATCATGAATTAGCTCATTCCAATACTTGGAAACACACCCGAATCGAATCAGGGACTTGGCAGGAAGTCTAGGGAGGATATGGGTATAGATAATTTCATTGGGAAGTTCTGTATTCATATTACCCTTCTGAATTCTCTTGGTGTTTGATTTTACATACAGATTAAAGCAAAATTTTCAGAGAAATAAAAAGCTTCCAGTAACTTCAAAGATCTTCCAAACCTGCTTTTCTTCTCCAAACCTGAAAATTACCAACAGCAATCAACTTCCCAGAACAAAACCAGAAAGCAAACAACTCCCTTTTCATGTAAATAAAGATAAGAAGATGATCCACCGAGGGATTACAAGCAAAGGGGTTCTCAAGCAGATTCAAGAACATAAAAACCTTTGATTACGATACTAAATCACAAAAAAGCAGTAAATATTTGAGCAGAATCCAATGAAAACCAAAACCCACCTTCCAAAATTCGTTACATTTACAATTCAAAATCCAAAATATCATCAAAAACACATAAGATCCAAAGCGGAAAAAAACTCAAGAGGTTAAAAAAAAAGGTGTGTGGAACATATGTACCTTAAAACTCAAAGATCCCAAAGTCTTACGATGTTTAACCAACCCAAGAACAAACCCAAAAAGCTATAAATATGGGCTAGAGCTAAAGATTAACTTCACGAGGAGGAAGTGAGAGAAACAGGTGGCAACCTAGAGGGTTATGCTTGAACAGTGGCAGTTGCTTGGATAAAATATCCAACTTCCGAAGCAAAGTACGCGAGTCGCACTCAACCAAAACATGTTCCTTTTAGCAGGGATTTTTTTTCTTGCCGCCCAATTTGACGAAACTTCGATTTGGGTTGTCTTTAGGCTAGGCATTGACTTTGAGCAGCACGCTCGATCCAAAATTTGATACCCTAACCGAGCTCAGCTCGAGCCCGATTATTTTTTTCTAAAATTTAATAGTAAAGTAAAGTCAATTAAACGAGCAAATTTTAACCCATTCAAGCTTTGAGTCGGCTCCTCAAATTATCTATATCCTCTGTTCTAATTCTGTTTTATTTTATCTCAATCATATATTTATATAAAAAAATAAAAAAATAAAGGATCATATCCTTTAAGTCGGATCGTAAAATTCAAACTCAAGCTTGACCAAAGACTTAAATTTTTTTTAAAATTTTCAATTTTAACCTAAGATTTGATCGACTAGAGTCAAACTAAGTCTAAGTATAAATGTCATCCCTAATATTCGATACGGCCAAGACATACTCCTTAAAAATGTAGCTCTAGTTTGCTCATAGTGGTCTTGTGTTAAAACTAAAATGAAGTTAATTAACAATTTACTATATGTCTTTTAAGTTATTAATCAAAATAATATTATTTTGTGAAGTAAGCTTGAATCAATTGACTCTTAAAATTAAATTGGACCTAAATTTTGGTTGAAATCTAATTATCTCACACCTGATTTGTCAATTTCAAGCTGAGCTCAACTAATTTGAATTTATTCATTTTTATTTATATCAAACTTAGGGTGTGTTTGGTAAAGAGCTTATCAGCTCTTTTTTAGCTGGTCAATTCATTTTAACTAGTTGACTTTAAAAAAGATTCCATAAGTTTGTTTGGTAAATAGCTGATTGGGTTGGCTGATTCAACCCAATCAGCTAT
>JAOTIZ010000001.1:9009790-9024384 GCA_027123425.1 Erythroxylum panamense
CTATAAAATAGTACTGTTATTGTAGAGGACCCAAATTGTTAATGCATAACTGAAAAGTGATTACTGAAATTATGTTTTGACCGATTGCATTCGTTTTAACGTGGGCCCAGTATAGTTACTGTTTTCCGCGCACAAGACTGGTTTTAAAAAGATTAATAATGACTTCTGAATATTTGAACGGTTTTTACTGCTCTAGCATACCACCCTCGTGGGACACGGACTCGGATATCACCCACGATATCGGGTTCGGGCCCTGCGGGAGTGGGGTGCTACATGTCTAACTAGATGGAACTCAACCTTTAAGATATTAGAGTAGGCAACCCAATATGATAATGTGTTTACTAGGTTGAGCCAAAGAGACTCTCAGTATACTAGCATGCCTACAGAAGAGCAATGAGAGTTAATCAGAGAACTTTGTGCAAAGTTAGAATTATTTTATAATGCGACTGAATTATTCTCGAGGACAAAATATCTAACTTTGTATTATTGCTTTATCATTATACGTAAGATGAAGAATGCTTTGTCTAATTAGATGTTTGATTTCGATGAGATTATTCGGACTATGGTGGAGCAAATGATGGAGAACTAAAATTCTTATTGGTCTATAGTTGGACATTTGTTGTAATATTATATGTGTTGAACCAAAGATACAAGATAGATTTATAATGTATTGTATAGTGATCAAGTCCAAGAGCATGTAGATGCCATTAAACAATTATGGTATGAATTTTTTAATGATTATCAACTCAGAATAGAAAAAATTCATGATCGAGATAGCAGTAGTTCAGGCAGTTCAACTCTGGTTTCAGTTTCAGATTTAGACTCATCTTCTAAGAGCAATTTATTGCTTTCAGTTTCAAAATTTTTGAAAGAGAAAAGGGATAGGATTTCATACAATATGATGTAATTAGATAAATATTTGACCTAAGATTGTGTAACCGAAGTTGAAGGTATGCAATTTGATGTGTTATTATGGTGGAAGTGTGGAAACAATTTTTCGATCCTACAGGTAATTGCAAGAGACTTATTACCAATTCTATCATCCACCGTTGCTTCAAAGTCTGCTTTTGGCACTAGTGGTCTAATTATTGCTCCTCATTGTGCTCGATTTCATCCTTATATTGTGGAAGTTCTTATGTGTGTCCAAAGTTGGTTAGATGATGAAGATATTAATGGTTCTTTTCTTTTTGATATATCAATTTCATCCATTTTTTTATAGCATCTTACCTAATATTATTTTTTAATTTTCCTTTAATACAACTATAAGTATTACTGTGAAGTTAACCGGTCATACTCATTGATCATCAAATGAACATTATTATGGTGAAGTGATGCAGACTGTTGATGATCTGACTACAACAATTAGTTGCTTTCTTAGTCTACCCTCTCCAACCTCCAGTATTCAGTCTCCAATCTCCATCATGTTTTATCTTAATTTTTATAAATTGTATCATTTTACGAAAAATGATATGGATAATATTCGTATACAGTTAAGATCTCTATAGTTTATTATCGTCTCTCTCTTAATTAATTAATTAATTAATTATTTAAGTAAAATTTTTAATTGCTTCCTTATAACTTTTTTTACTCTACTTAAACATTCTAGAAAATGATAATAATATAAATGCCAAAATGGAATATTTATTATAAAATCTCAAATTTTCTTAACCAATTGAAATTCGTAATTATAATTAATTGAATTGATCACTTCAATTAAAATCTTTTTTTTCATTTCTTATAATCATATACTTCATTATTAACGAATTTGATTTCATCTTATTTATTTAATCAATATATGTAAATTTTTATGTATTCATATATTATAAAATCTCAAATTTTATAACTTTACTAATCAACTGGATTTTGTAACTTTAATTAATTGAATTGATAACTTTAATTTTATTCTTTTTTTTCATTGCTTATAAATCTATCCTCAATTATGAAATAATTTAGTTTAAATTTTAAATTTAAAAAAATGGTCAGGCTGGTTCGGGTCAGACCTAGCTTCGGACCAGACTATTTTGGCCCAACCAGCCCACTATCATCCCTGGCAGAAGTTAATGAGAATCCTCATTGGGCTTCCCCGGAACTTAATGGGATATTTTTTCAATCATAAGCGTGATGACCATTTCAATAATAACGGAAAAAGATAATAGATCGGTACATGATTTGTAACAACATGATCCTTTTTGTTAAATAGGGAAGATAAAATGATGTAATTGGAAAGAACTATCTCAATGTTTTGTTTACTTTGGTCGGTCAAGCCTAGGTGTGAAATCACCAGATTGTCAGGTAACCGTAGAACCATATTCCATCATTGACATGCTGCCGAAAGAAATGCCTAGATTGTCGGGTTGGAAAAAACAACTAATGGCCAGATTGTTAACATTTACAACATTTGAACCTGAGTTGGCTTCTACCGACGAGGTTGCAGATTTGAGCTGGAATCCCAACTTCCACTCCAAGGTTCTCAAACAAGAAACCAACTATACTTCCAAACCTTGTCAATTAACAGTTATAGCCTCATAGCATCCATATATCAATCCTGCCAGTAAACATTGCGAAAGAACGAAATTCTAAGCAGTTGTCGATTACTTATTGAACCGTACCGTATCATGCCATGCTCCATTGCATCCGTTCCATGTACAAATATGTTACGTTTTCCAACCCCCAAAATTAGTGAACGCAAAGAACTGTTCTAAGAAACTTGTTAACCTGAATCTTGCCTGGGAACGGAAAGGGGAAAAAATATATAAGGAGAAAATATAACAGGAGAAGCAGTAATCCTACGGAGCTGGGTTGTGAACAAGACTGGAAAATAAAACATTAAAAAAAAATCACCACACAAGAGGACATTTTGTCTTCCTGCTGGGGTAAATTGCTTGATAAAAAAATAAAAGGCAAAACAGAGATGAGTGGAGAGAAAAATGATCAAGAAAGAAGAAAAGGACAAAAAATAAGTCCTTAAGACGGGTACAATCCTATTGATAAAGTTAATTTATACTACTGGTTCTCCACATCCGGTCTTGGCAAAATTCTGCTGATAAAGGGTGAAATGGCGGCAAGTAGCGTCTTTGGACACTCCTCATGAGGAAGATGGCCACATCCAGATATAGCTACCAGTCTCTGCAAGGCGACAATACGAGAACATTAGTTTCTCATTGGCTTATTGCTTTTATATTTTAATGCTTCTTTTAAGTTTATTATGTGCACCGTAATTCCAGAACCTAATAGGCTTTTCAGTTGGTATTTTGACTCTGGGTTCACAGAGCCATAGCAATATGGAGACAAGGAAGAGCATACAATGTTGGATTAAATTGTCCCAGAATTTAGAATACTTGGCTCAACATCAATTGACTCAAGCTTCAAGAAGCAACAAGTAGATAATAATAGATAATACTTACAGAATTTACAAGTTTTGAAGCCATGGTCTGGGAAGATTTAAGAGGGACAAGAGCGTTTTCTGCACCAGCAATGATCAAGACAGGCACGTTTTCTACTGCCTGCATTAGAGATGCTGACACCTCAGGTGACAGGATTGTCTCAAACGAAAGTTTACCAATTTCATGGAGTGCTTCATCCCAACCTTCCACACAAAGTGGTGCCTGATGGAAAATTAGATCATAAAACCAAAAAGAAGGCACATCAGAATCCTGTAACCAATATTATGTCAATGAAAGAGAGATTCTGCTCTAATTCTATGGCAATCTTGACCAGGATAAGTGTAACTTCAGTATTAGGTCCGTATAAAAATTCAATGGCCATATTCTGGTGGCTACAGCATACCTTGTACAGGTTTAAAGTCTCTGTCGTTAGCTTGGATTCATCAAACCAAGCACGTCTATTTACCACTTGAATAATCTCAGTCCTTAATAAAGGACGAACCAAATGCTTCTTCCCAAGTGTGGTACGCAAAAGTATCCTGGCAAAGCCAGGAACCAGTTCTCTCGAAAAACTGACATTGACAAGTACAACTCCTTTAATTGCAACCTGAATGATATCCAAACATACAACAAAATCATTAATCAAGGGTGCAACAATGATATTTAGGATTTCAGAGATATCTCAGTCGAAGTACAATAACAGGCAAATATACTCACATTGAAAGAATTAGCCGATGCTTGAACTCTTTGTGCAGCCTTTAAAGCAAGCAAGCCACCATCATCATGGCCAACCAACACAACCGAAGAAAACCCCATCTCAGAGCAGAAAGAAAGAAGCAAGTCAACCTGCAAACACCTATAATATGATCAAACTTTAAGATAAAGTTCAAATCGTCAAACAGATACACAACACTTGATAAAATAAAGTTTTAGTTAAGGAAAGACATGTATGCAACCACAATAGGTTTTTTGTTGGTAAATCAACCACAATAGGTTTGGAAATCTAATAAATAGTAAAATGCATGTTGTCTTGCAAACTGCAAAAAGGCGTAAACCACATCATTCCTTCTTGAATCTAGACATGCTAATAAAGTTGAAGGTGCAACTAGCACAAGATAGTTCCCAGACAAATAAAGAGTAATAATTAGACATATTTGTTTCCTATACATTGTTTTGTTCGAGGACAGCATTAGAACACTAAACATGGGAACGAATCAAGCATGCTTGTAGAACTTAGAGTATCAATGTTACAACTTCATTGATAGTATAAATCACCTGGGTGTCAAGTTTGTAAGGATTGGGCAATTGTTTATCCTCCCAATCCTTCCAATGTGGCCGACACGTTAGTCCCCACCCCGGCCTATCAAAAGCTGCAACTGCAAAGCCAACCTGCCGAGCCAGTACACCCATCACATGCCTCCATGAGAAGACTCCTCCCCCAAAACCATGAACCAAGACAATACCAAACTGGCTGCTTTCTTCCATGTCTACCTCATGAGTTGCACAATTTAATCTACTGATTTTATTTTCCTGAACACGGTCATCTAAGTTCAGAACAGGAATGTCTTCAGAAAGAACTGGAGAAGTTGGAGAATCATCCAATAGTGGCGCATATAGAGATGAGCTGTGAAATTGATTGCTATAGCTCCTATGAAGATTATGCCGAGTGCTTGATAACAAACTGAATGGGTGCCTTTCAAGTTTTAGCTTACCCAGTGTCAGCTTGGGTGAGCTACAACTAGGGTTAGGTTCAAGAAAAGTTGTGGAGGACAAGGAACGAGGAGGAGAACCAGGCAAGCTGAGCTTGTAGTGGATGGTAAGGCCTTGGCATGTCATGAACAGGCTATCAATATCAGCAAGTAATCTGACTGGGACTTTCCCTTCATCAAGTGCCAGTCCAAAAGGCTTTCGCCTCATTTCACTATCACTTTTTGGAGTCCTTCCTCCAGCAGGAATAGGAGATCGTGGCATCTTCTGATATCCAGAGAAGACATTTTTGCACGCAAGCACCTGTAATTTAAAATGGGTGGATATTTAATTGTCAAAGTTGACAACAAACTACAAACTAAAAGAACTCAATACATGAACACATTAACTAATCCAATAAATTTAACTTCCAGCAATTCCACAATGCAACTAAGCAATGAACTTTATGAAACCAATAAGAGGTTTTCTTAAATTCTCAACAACTTAGCATGAAGCATGCACCTGCAAAGTATTATTTTGGTGCATATTACAAGTGAGACTGTGAGGAGACTCGTAATTTTTACAAAAACCTCAAATCTTAAGCACATCATAGATCCTAAGAACTGAATGCACATATAAAAATAGAACAAATAAAAGATTGGTGGGCAAAATTACAGCTTCTGGGTCAACTCTGTGAAACATAAGCTTTCTGCGGGCTCTGCAGCTCGTTCTATAGGCAACAACAGTGTGGCCAAGTGCAAAAACTACAGAAGAGAAGAACAAGACGGGCATTCCCCATGACTTCTTTAAATGGAGCTTTTTCCTTGTAAGGGAAGTTGAAACTTCAACCTCAAATTGAGAGTTCATAGTGAAAACGCATGCCTTTACCGAGAGAAGAAGAATAGAAGCAATAGAACACAATGATACAGTTCCTAAATAAGGACCATGTGAGAGAGCAGGAGCATCGCACATTGAATAAACACCTGCGAAAAATTGTTTGGAATAGAGAACATAAATGAGATGGTTATAGTTTGCTTGAAGGCATAGTTAAAAAAAGATTGACATGCATAGACATCCCATCAATTCCAATGATTTCCTTACGTTAGATCACAAAGAAAACAAAAAATGAACATGCATCTTCTTTTATTTTCCGAAAATGCTGCAAATAGTTCTCGACATCCATAAAAGCAATAATTCACGAAATCTAAACAGCACCTAATTCTATCAACTAAACAAATTTTATTGACTCTTTCCTTGATGTATCATCTCCGAACCATCAAAGCATATACAGCTAGATTTCAGAAGCCGGATACAAAAGCAAAGCAACCAACATAAGAAAATCAAAGAGAATAATTTTCTTTTTCATTACTTATAGAGCAGAGGGAGGAAAACAAAAGGCTGTAAGAGTAAAAGTATAAACATCTTGAAGATTAAAACTGCGATGAAGAAAACTAGGGAATGCGTGGAAAAATTTAAACTCGTTTTTCGGTCGATATATCAAAATCTTCGATATGTGTTCCACATACCAAATAACAAAAAATCTAGATTGCAATGTAACGATTTTAAATTTTGAAGAAGAGGGTGGTAGTTAGGACGTACAAATAATGATAAAAGATCTAATAGCAGAAACAAGAGGAACATCAGTCAAAGAGCTCTTGAAAGCGTATCTACGCAAATGCTCCTTAATTCCATAGCACCTCAAGCACGTGAAATTCGACAACAACACCAGCGGTACTAACACGTCTCCGATCGCCACGAACACTGGCATCGACGATACCAACAGCGACGCCACCATCGCCACCATGAATATCACCGTACGCACACCCCTCCTCACCTTCTCGACCACCAAGGCCGCCGCCGCAACTCCTCCTCCTCCTCTCCCCGCCGGCGCCATAACACTCCTCGTATGTAACTCAACAACAGCAACAATAAAGTAGAATCTAAACCAAATTGCTTATAGAAACCCTAGCGGAGCCCGAGAATGAACGGTTGAAGTTTCGAAATGGGTAAAGCGGCGGGTGTCCATTGGCCATTACTCAGAGATCGGTCTCACCGGCTGCGGAATGAGACTCGGCGGAGGTTAAAGCTTTTTCCAATTCAACGGTTAGCATCCATCGAATGGCCAACTAAAATCGCCGATTCTCGCTAGGGTTTCAAATTTGGAAGAGAATAAAGAGAAAGAGGGGAGAAGAGAGTAGGAATTAGAAGGAGGAAGAAGAAGAAGAAGAAGAAAATATTAAAGAAAAGGAGGTATTTGAAATTAACTTTTTTCTTTGGTTTTCTTTTTATTTCGTCTTTCCCCTTCCTGTTGATGTCTTTGGTTTTATCGTTAGCATATGTTGATGCAGTAACTTAGTTTTAATAGGATGTAATTATGTTACACAAAAAACACCTGTCTGATTCCTATATGTTGTTTTTAAGATTTGACCATTGTACGAGATTGCTGTAGTTTTGTTTTGGGTCAAAATATTAATTAAAAAAAGAATTTTATTTTTATTTTTCTTTTTCCAAGTTAAGGAGAAACACAGTCAATGTATTTGGTTAAACACATTTCCTTCCTTTTTTTTTTTTTTTGCCATCAGGCAGGGTATCTTCCTGTCAAACCACATTTTTTAACACCATAAATGAAATGGTGTTGGGGTCAATAGTTTAGAATTATATTAAAAATTTTCGTAATATGTAACGCAGTGTTGGTCTATAATTTTAAATGGCAAGAGGTTAGAGGGACATAACGTGACCGTTGGAGGGATTTTAGTTAGAGGCTAGAGAGATCGTGGTCCGGTGGTCAAGTCAACGTCATCAGCGAAATTCGGGCCCCACATCTTTCGCTTCTGGTTTCGGCCACCTGGCTTTTCGGTTTGTTTTCTGGGTCCAGTCCAGTCCACCCGATTTTAATGATTTTATTTTTCAAATTCCCTCCATTTTTTCTATTGCCTTTGCTTCTAAAATTACGTTCCAACTAATGTTTTAAAAAATCCAACCAAAAATAAATCAACAAATTAGGCCTAAGTTGAATAGGTTCTTTACTCGAATCTTGGACTTGATTTTTCGTGCCCGCTCTGGCTTAGGCTCATATTATTTAGGCCTGATCTAACTCAATACTTGATCATTCTATTCAAAATGACCGTTTTTTAACCTTTATTTACAAAAATTTTGTCCGGGCCAAGTCATGACCCTTTCTGATTAAAAACAAAAAAAAAAGTCATGCCCCTGCTTTAACATTTTCGTACCTCTAAAAAAGTTAAATTGACAAGATAAGAGATTTGAAATGTAAAAGATTAAGATCCTATTTCGTAAATAACTTATCAGTCATTTTTTAGCTGATTGAAAGATTTTAGTTATTTAACTATGTCAAATCGCTAATAATTATATTTGGTGATCAGCTTATTGAGTTAACATATTGAATTCAATCCGTTGATTTTGAAAACACTACTATGAGGAGCGTTTTCCTCTAATGGCTACGAAATAAAGGGACTAAAAAATTATTATATCTAAAAGTTATTACAAATTAGTCAACAAGATAGAGATAGAGATATAGATAGAGATAGATATATAAATTTGACTTAATTTATACAAATTTTTAAAAGTTAATTATTTAATAAAAATTTTAAATATTTAATATCAAATTAAAATTTTCAAAAAATTAAATACTTTTAACTTTATTATCTCTAATTATATTACATTAATTACTTTTACATAGACTTGATATTTAGGTTCTTTTTTATATCAATATTTAGTATATAATATTGTTATCACTTGTATATTTTGTTGAATACAATTCAATTTAATCTAAAATTAATAAGACAAATTTAAATTAATTATCTTTATCTAAATTTAAATTTTAATAGATTAATATAAACAATTTTATCAAAATAATTTTATTTTAATTTAATATATTAAAATATATTATTTCAATTTTTAAATTTAAAAAATAAAAATAAAAATAAAAATTATAGTCCCTTAAATTAGAAATTAAATCGATGCCCTTTTTACAAACCCAATATCATATTAAGCTCGTTGGTGTTGTATTTGAAGAAAAAATCCTGATGTGATATGACGAACCCATTCATGAGCTTATTTTTAATGACATTTTAGTAATCTCTCAATCCTTTGTGGTGTAAATCCAAGAGAATCTTAAAAAGTTTTTAATTGAATTTAAAAGTTATATGGAGAGGACTTTTAGTGTTTTTTAAGGCTTGATGAAAGATATTGAAGAAAACAATGATGTTGACTTCTTTTGCTCAATCTAAATTTTTAAGAGAATATTCAAAAAAAATATTAAGATATAATTTAATGCTCATGTTTTTATAAATCTTTTTTTCTAACTCATTTCCTCATAAGTTATTTTACACATAAATGGCTAATACTAAACAGTTAATTTTATTAAACATCTTTAAATAAATAGCCGATATTATCCACTAGTCAATCAGCTATATTAATCTACTATTAGCTAATCGCTGATAAAATTAGCTAACAGTCAATGCAATCCACTGATTGCTAAACATGGCCTAACTCAATATTCATCATCATAAAACCAGTTAAAGATTAAATAAAATTAAAGAATGTAAAATATGATTGAAAGAGACTATTCTTATTTATAAAAAAATTAAGCTTAAATAAAAAGAGACATTAAATAAAAATAATTAATTAATTTTAGTTTATTAAAATTGATAGATTAATTAATAAAGTAATAATTTTTAACAATAAAAATAGTTAATCAAACAAAAAATTTAAAATTTAAATAAAAAATTTACCGATTTGAAATTTTTACGGTTAAACTAGTCAAACTGATTTGATTTTTAATCATTGATTGCAACGAGCGATGTATATTTTTTGATCTTGCATTTATGTATCTCATAATTCAAATATCAATTTGTAAGTAAGATCCTTTTTTTTCAAAGTCAAGGAATTTTACTAAAAATATATTAAAAAAGGCAGGCAATATAAGAAAACAGAAAATATTTAAAAAGGAAATCGAATTATTCAATAAAACAGAGTCAACTCAATACTTTCGATTGAATTATTACATTTTTAATAAATTCAAATATTATAATTAGGATTCTCATCAAATTATTAGTAGGACTCGACTCTTCACATAGGACATAGGACATCAATGATCTAATTTAATTAAACTAACAATAAACAAAACCCCAATGCTAGAGACAAAGCAACTACTAAGTATTATAATCCAATAGTTAGTGAAAATAAAGAAAACAAGAGAATCGCATGCATTTGATAGATTATAACTACTTCAATAATTCTTCTTATTGCAATCTTTAAACCACGCGAGCCGCCGCAACTTGAGTCATTCTTCTTGCCCACAATTTGGAGTTTTTGGAGACGATGACAATGGTACCTCATAGTTTTGAACTTGTGAACATTTCTCCATGTGGGAGAGCATTATCTGATATTAAAATAACAGGGTCAAGAAGAAACCCGAGGATGAAAATTTACATAGGACAATAATACATTGCTACTGACCTTTTTGTTACATATTGTACTAGAGCGTGCATGAGTTGGGTGTACCCTTTTGAAATAGACAGGATAAGATAACTGCAAAATATTATAACCTATGAGTTTTTTTTTAATATGTACTGATTGTCGAAGAATATAATTTCTCATCAGAGTCAGCTTTATGATTCAGTATCACATGGTCTGCAGTTAAATAGAGCACTGAGAATCTCCGATTAAATTTTTTTTGTTTGTTCTTTAGTATGGATTCTTTACTTTAGGTGGTTGATTCTTCTGGCTGCTGCTAACAAATTACATTTGCCAGAAAGTTGCTAGGACATTGTGGTCCTTTCCTTTGCAGGGGGCTGAACAAATATTGGATGCCATGAATAAATTAAAATCCTTTTCTACACACTCTATGGAGAATTCAGTAAATGGACAGAATCAAGGAAAATTGGGACATAAAGGCAACTGAAAAAGCAGGTCTAGTTGGGTCCTGTTGCGTCTAGCTAAGATTTTGCTGATGTTACATTGGGTCCTCCATGCTTGCTTTCCAAGAAAAGAAAAGAAGACATCTTGGAATAGCAAAGGAATCTATCTTCACTAGTGCCAAATAAACACAATTGCAGCCAATCACACATTCAAACCAGACTTCTGGTTCTGTACTGCTATCCTGTTAAAGGAAACAAGGGAAAAGATATCTCCTTCCCTCATTGGGTCAGTGAATGAGAACTTGCCTTCTGGTTATGTGCAACCACCAAAAGGGTAGAGAGAAGAATTGGGAGGTTTATGCCATAAATTGACATTACGGAATTCTGTTGGGAAAAAAAAAGAAGAAGAAAAGCTTGAATGATTGTTGACATAGTCATCCTGTTGTGAAATGGAACATGTTAAAATTTCTCAACTCCGGGGAATAAGAATGCATGGCTATTGTCTTCGTGCAGCTTTTGACTGATTTGATTTAACGACTTCATATTTTATTTTTAAGTGACACTTCACAGCTCAATAATGGAGGATTTTGATTCTTTGGTTGTACTATTTCTCCATAATGATGCTTGATTATTCGGATGGCTGTTCAATAACATCCCAAATGGTGTAAAATAATTTGGAGAAAAGTATGGTCTGCTTTTCTTTTGGGGATTAATTAGTCTCTTTCACGTGAACCAATAAAGTTGATATGCTGCTGTTTTGCAAGTATGTGAGCTGATCCCCATAAGAGTGCGCTGTAAACAACATTGTTATGCTAATAATCTCTTCTTTTGTGGATGTTTCTGCCTAATTGCTTCAAATTCAGAGGTCCTACTCCTACAAAAGGTGAATTCCTTGACACCTCTTCTCCAATTTGTCGACTTGAATCTGACGAATGATGAGTTAAAGTTGACACCACAACATGTGGTCACTCTTAAAGCAGAATGTGTTATCTATTTCGTTCCATGGGATACGTTTAGCTCCAACTCTTTTCTCTTTTTCTTGTGGGTACAATGGCTTTGTTCCTCGGTAGCTTACTTCCCTGCGACAATTTGGCATGATTCAATTTCTATCAAATTGGCATACATTGCATCACAACATAAAGAATGTTACATTTACCTACGAAATCGTCCTTATAGGACAAGGGATAAGGTTGCAGACAACTTGCTTCAATTAAACAGCAAGAATAAGGTGGTCCCCGTTTTACAGACTTTCCAGCCAACAACCTTGAGAAGAAAATCACCGGAGCAATATGTACCTGTAAATCCGATTACCAACCTTCTTGGGAGCTATCTCTTACCAGTGTTATCTTATAATACATGCCCAAAAACATGCAAATATTCCTTCGCCTCCATTCTCAGCTCAACCAAACAAATGATCCAATTCCAAGCAATGTCCAACCTTTCTCCTACTTACGGTTTTCTGTAGGAAAGAATATGGATAGAAAAGAAGTGGTATGAAAGACAAATGCTTGGGTGGGATTTGAAGTTTGAACATTGGAATTAGTTATGCAAAAGTTCTGTCTTCAAGCGAAAAAATAATTAAAAAATAAAAAAGCATGAGAATTTTGCTGTTTGCTTGGACTTTGGACTCATTATGCGCATGCCGTTCATAGTTCAAACCAAAGTTGAGAGCAAGAAAGCAAAAAGTCCTCATTGGCAGGCAGGTAATGGAAGGGAGAAAGACGCCATGTAATTAAACTATGATATCTATCTGTGGTACAACTCATGGAATTAGTCATCTTTTATGTTGCAGTTAAGTCTTTCATGTGGCCAATTGGAGAAGTCTTCGATGTGCTTACGAGAAGAATTTTATTTGGAAATGAGTGGATTAATCTCATTTTTCTTTTGTTTCAATCTATTCGTTCTTCTAGATGTACAAAGACAGGCCACTCCTAATCATGATAAACAACTTGTCTTCGACTTTGATTGTTACAGTAATATTAATACAGGAGATTGATGGCTTAACTTCAACTCAATCATGTTTGAACTTGTATACAGTAATAGTATAGCTTTTTAGGAGGTTAGTCGAGTAACATGACAGGATTTTTCTGTTAGTCGAGTAACATGACAGGATTTTTCTAAGTATGTAAAATACTTTTTGAAGAGGATTGTCACATGTTAACCAATATAAACCAATATTGAACATACAGTTTTATTTGTGTAAGGTTCAGAGTATGGACCCAAGCATCGAATTGACGTTGAGAAGGAGTGATCAAAATGCTTTCTAAACCTCACGAGTTCAACCGCATGACTTTGCAATAAGAACTTTTCTTGCGTTGAACTTTATTAATCTTCCGAATGATCTTTTCTATTTAATGACTCATTTGGTAGAATTACTATGTAAATGATTGTACCCTTTCCAATGGGAAGCATAACATAACAACCAGCCTGTAACTGTCAATACCTACCCTGTCTGGAGTGTATATATATTATACTGAAAAATGATAACGTTCTTACAGGAATAAAAGAACTGCAAATGTTTTAAGCTTCCAGTACACAATCCAACTTTCCGGTGCGAGAGACATTTCAATTTCTCACTTTAATTAATACCTAACAATAACTCATGATTCCACAAACACATTGTCTGTCAAACTCGTGGTCCAAAAATGACAGGCTGATACGCCCCCACTTAACGCTGCTACATGTGAAATCCATCATTAAATCTGCTAATCTCGGTTAGCTAGCACGTAATCATGTAGCTAATAATTTAAAACATACCTATCTGTCTATCTGTACATGAAAAGGATTGCATTAACATAAATTGAGATTTGAATTTGAACATCTCAACCCAATTGGAAACTTTTAGATTTCAACTATTTGTGGCGGACTTATTGATTCTTCGCCACCTTAAACATGTGCAACAAGTTCAACCCCTGTGTTTGAAAATTTGTCCCTAGGAACACGGTCTATTAGAAGACCACCAAGTTGCTAAGTTTTACTGTTTTTATGTTTAAGTCATAGCAATTGTTAAATCAATTGTATTGTAAAAAGAAAGCCTATATCCGACAAAGTTTATGTACCGAACTTGACATCACTACTACGCGTATTGTTTCCGGCACTCGTTCTTTTTCTGATAATGAAATTGAAGGGGAAACATGAGTACGCACAATTAGGCCTTATTCATATGTAGGTCAGCCCATGTTTCGGCCTTTTCAAACATGAGTACGCACAATTAGGCCTTATTCATATGTGGGTCAGCCCACAACATTTGCAAGAGTACATTTATGCAGAACTCTCAACTTGTATTCCTGTATTCAAAAGTTTTATTCAATATTGAACTTTTTTTCCTAAAGAGAGGTGTGGGTATAAGCTGATAGGAATAAGAGATAGAGATGAGATTTATTATTAAAATATTATCGAGTTATTATCAATATTAATATTGATTCTTATGTATTACAATCTTTTATATTAATTTCTCTAATAATTATCTTGTTTTGTTTCATTGATACTTTTATTTTATTATAATATAACTTATAATTATTTAAAAATTAACAATTTTATAGATCATTGAATTTTTTTAGATGAATTATGCTTAGGTGGATGTGTGATATTACCAAAAGAGATAGGGTGCAGAATAGGGTAGTGCGAGTCAAGCTACAAGTGG
>JAOTIZ010000001.1:9044471-9063839 GCA_027123425.1 Erythroxylum panamense
CAAAGATATGCCCAAAATATCAAAATTCATCTTTGCTGGAAATTGGGGAATTCGCCACGGCCACACTCGTCGTGACGAACAGCCCGAGCTCGTCGCGACGAACGGCCCGAGCTCACCGCGATGAACAAATTCCTCGCACGTCGTGGCGTGCGTGCTCGTCGCGACGTTCCATTCCTCGCACGTCGCGGAGTGCTCATGAGCACGTCGCGACGTGCGGGTCTGGAGAACGTCTCCGAACCCAATTTTCCAACATTTTCCAAACTCGATCCTTCCCATTTGCAAATACAACACATCTAAACCTCAGATCAAGTCCTATACCACATTCCTAATTCATTCTAACCTTCAAATCAGTCACAAAATCAACAACCCAAAGATTCTAACCATTTTTCCCTAAAAACCCTAAACCACCGATTCCACCACATGCAAATCGATTCTAGGATTTAATCCAACCAAAACAAGATGAAAAGAACTTAAACTTACCAGAAGATTGCTCCAAATCCGTCGAAAACCTTAGGAATCAAAAGCCCTAAATTTTCTTCTCTTCTCCAAGCTCCACGGCAACTCTCCCCTTCTTTCTTCTATCTTTTCCTTTCTCTTCTTTCTAATTCCTTCACTTAAGTCTAAATGGAACCACAAGGACTAAAATGCCCTCCTTACTTTGCCTTAGCCTATCCATCTTAAGAAATCTTCCCAAAACGCCCTCAAACTTTTTTACCCTTTAATTCCTACTTACACCTCATTAACCTTAAATTAATCTAATCATCCACTAATACTTCCCATTAAATCAAATTAAGCCATAATCACACAATTAACACAATTCATGCTTAATAACATCAATTAGAAAAATTTTGGGGCCCAACTTTTTCACCATTAGATTATGATGTTGTTACTTAAGAAGACATTTGATGGAGTTTTATAGATTCTAAAGGCAACATTACCTAACAGTACCTCCAAGAGCTAGAGTAAAGCTTAGATTTCACTGACTCGGGATAGATATTAATAGCATTGAAAAATGTTAGTTTTATTTGATTATTTGGAGAATACCAATTATCCTTAGCTCCTTTTATTGTTTCCATTATTTACATTGATCTTGTGTGTTTTATACATCAAGGACAATGTACAACTAAAGTGTGAGGGAGATACTTAACATTTATGCTTTTCAACTTTGTAATAATTAATTTAATAAAAACAATTATTTAAAAAAAATTTACTTTACAAGGATTTCTATCAAGATGTTTCATCATAAGTTTAGTTTTTATTAAGATATAAAGTTGCAAATAGTAATGAGCTTTAATGATTAAGCTAATTTCAGTAATATTCACTAATTTTAAGAATAGAGACTTAAGTTGCACTATTATGCTGATGTAATTTGTACATGCATTGAGGTTAAATATAAATTGTTTCTAGGCATTTTCATTATACCACAACTCAATGTAAATTCTTTTTAGGTATTTTCATTATACCATATAAAATATATAAAAAGGAAAAAAATTGACTAGATGAGTATAGAATAATTTCGCTTTGTTGGATTCAAGCCAAGTAAAAAGGTTAAAGTTAAAGCCTATTATTAGTAGACCTTTGAAAAGTGACATAATTGAGTAATCGGGAGTATTCATCATAAGTTGTTTACTATAGCATTAAAAGATTAGGTGACTTTTCAAACAAGCTCTAAATGTACTTATGTTATCTAAAGTTGATTTTTTTAATAAAAGATATAAAAATGCTTAAAATTTATATCATATTTCTTACGTATGTTTACTTTATACATTAAATTAAATTTTGTGAATTGATTTGAAATTTAAGCATTGGGAAGTAAATTGGTTTGCTTTATAATTTAATTCAAGTAGTTAATTTTATAATAATTTGATAGACTTTACAATTGAATAAATAAATGAGAATCTTGATTTTTATGTTTGATTTGTTACATGCTTTCCAAGAGTTGTGTAACATCCCGTTATCCCATGTTAGGGGCTAGAACCTTAGAATAGCGTACATGAGAGTTTATTGAGAAGTTAGAAAGTGCATTTCATGCTCAAGCATAAAATAGCATATACATATATGTGAATATTGATTTTGGCACATTAAAATGATTGTACATGCATTCATTGACATTTTTCGGGTATAATTGATTTATAAATGTGATTTTATTGAGACTTGTGGTCTATTTGTATTGAAAAGTGATGTGGACAGTGTATTTACTGATTTAGAGTTTTTGGTGAAATTTAGGAAAATTTTGAAATTTCGGATACTTTTGGACTAGGAAAAATGTCAAATGGCAAGACAATTGTTAAATGGTAATAGAAATAAGAGTCAAATGATAATGGATGTTTTTATAAATGACATTGAGATTTAATGAGATATGTCATGAAAAATTGAGAGGCAATTGGATTAAAAATTTGAGACAAATAGACTAGTTAAATAAAAGAACCATGTGAGACCATAGTAAGTGGACATGTGGCAAGTAACAATAAGAGAACGAAGTGAGACTATAGGAAGTAGACATGTGGCAAGCGATAAGTGTCACTTGCCAAGCCGTGCATATACTCTTACGAAACTTTCCCAAGTAAATGACCATCTTCACTTTATTATCTTTCACTGTAGTCAATTGTTCTCACTTCTTGTTATTTCTTTTCATTTTGTTCTTCATCTTCTTGAACACGATACTCATTTTCTCACCCTCTCAACGTAAGCTTTGTTCTTGCCCTTCTTTCTACTTTCATTTTTGTTATTCTGTCACTGTCACTAAAAGACCTAACCATACAACCTTTGACTGTAGATGATCGAGTGATAATGGAAAGCTAGGGTTCAAGTGATTTTGAAGAGTTTGGAGTTTTAAACAAGTAAGTATCATATGGTTCTTCATGATATGTAGAACGAAACTTGCATAATGATAGTTAGTAGTTAAATGTTTATAAAATAAGGTTTTTTATTTGCTGAAACATGAATGAGAAACGTGGGTGTGTCTATGTCTTGTTTTTGCATATTTGATGAATAATATTTCATAAGATGTTGTTGAAATGATTTTTGAGATAGAAAGATCATTGAAAATTTGTATAAAGGAGTGTAGAAAATTCATGAAAAAATGATATACATATGCTCTGTTTTCACTATTATTACGTGAATCGCTTTGAGTATTTTAGAGATGAACTAAAATAAGTCTGGAGTTAAGAAAAAAGGAGTAATGTGATGTCGTTATATGAGAAGAATTAAAATGATAAGTTAGAGATGAAATAAAGGAGTTCATGAAGATGAAGAAATGCAGAAAATATGAGGAATGCGTGTTGGATATGTTCAGTTTTTGACGTTTGTGATTAATCATAGAGTTTGATTTGTTTGTGATTGAGTTATGATGAAATAGAAGTAGAAATGAAGAGAAAATAAAAAGGACATAAGTTAGAAATGATGGATTTAGTAAAAGAGATGAATAAGAGATGAAAAATCTGCAGTTTCATAAAAAAATCTAGAGAAGAATGTCTATCATGATCGTGCACAAAAATAATCATGACAGAGAGGGAGCCTCAGAGGAGTTGCACGATCATGCACAGAGAGGAACCCTTCTACACGATTGTGACAAGAAAGGATGACTGAAAGGAGAAATTAGGTAGTGCACGATCATAACAAAGAAGGTTCAACAGGCAGCATAGGGTCTTGTATAAGCACGATCGTGATAGTGAGAGTGCAATGCCTTTCAATAGATTTCAACACCCTTCACTCTTTTAATCATGACTTCTTTTTCGGACCTCTGATTGACTTGAAATTGAACCATAAACTCCTCACACATTGTCTTTCCTCTCCACCAAATTTCATGGCCATCTAAATTCATTAGGAAAGGATTGATAATGATTGATTGATGAGTTTAAGATGAAAATGATGAAGTGTGCTGGAATTTCTTAAATGGAGTGTTTTCATTGAACAAATATCTGTATTTTATCCACAACTTGATCTGTACAAATCAAGATGGGATTATTTTAAGTTTAGATTAAACTAGAGACATATGGCTACAAATTTCATGAAGAAATTAAATTTTAATTATGTCTTTAGGAGTTTCAAAAGTTGGCTTGAAGTTGAGTACTGACTACTATTGCAGTTTGAGTACAATCTGAATTATTTTATGTATAACATGCAAAATACGAAACCAAATTGTGATAACTCAGTGTCACTAGAACCTTAAGACATATGGGAACATTGTTTTAGAAGAATGTGTTGCCTAAATACTTCATTTTCTTTGTCATAATGATCATGCAAAATTGACCCGAAAATTTATTTTGAGAAAAGCTGGAATGATTGATTGAGTGATGAACCTAGAATAAATTTAGACTATTGAGCTGTAAACCTAAGTTCAAATTAGACATGTATGAGTTTTGAAATATGAATGATCTTGTGATGTGAATAAAAGAAATATACTCAGGATTGTCATTGAGCATGCATTGTATTTAATCCATATATACATATATGTAGAAATGAGTACTTAAATAATTATGCAAATTTGTGATATGTGTAAATGTATATTGCATGATATAAAGGAGCATTTAGAGTGTCAACATCCAGACATTGCCCCAACTTTAAGGCAATAGCTTTCTGGAGCAAACTGTGAATAACCTAGATGGTTTCACTTAATAAATTGTTTGTTTTAAATGTTGTATTGAATTAATTTGTGATTGTGATTATGCTGATTCCAGACATTGAATGTTTATGGCATTTGATGCATGAATGAGATATTAGAAGTGCTCCTTGTATGTGAATCTGACAAAAATAAGTGATTCTCCATGTATATGATGAATTCCGGACTAAGGTTCGATGACAAATGTGAATGAGAATGTAATAATGAATATGACTGTGTAATATTAATCACTTTTGATTGACTGAATATATGTGATACATTTTATTATATGAATGCATGAACAGATAATGGTAGTTGTGACCTGAGTAGCTACCAAAAAAGAGCTTAAAGCTTAGAATGTGATTAAGAGCCAAATGCTTGATATGTATAATGAGCCCTGTATCTCAATGGATAAGGGAAAATTATCAATGAGCCTAGTATTCATAATAAATACGGGATAGTTATAGGCACTCGATCACAATAACGTAATAATTGAAAATAAGTCTCATGAGCATTGTATATAAATTTAATATGTATGTTTGAATGATTGAAATGTATTGTTAAATTGTGTTGAATAAGAACGTGAAAACTGTGAACAAAGTGTTATGTGATGTTATATGATGATAAATGAAATGATGTGAATTATGTGATTGTATATGTTGATGTGTTAAATGATTTGAGTGAACCATCAAGGATGGTTAACTCACCGAGTTTACAAAACTCACCAAAATTGAAATGTTGGCATTTCAGGTTCGAGAGAGACAATATAGCTTCTAAGTCAAATTAGAAAAGAGCTAGCACTGATTTTTGGATAGAAGACATTGCTCAAAGGTCTGTCAACTGAGACTAAAAGACTTGGATAAAAGTTTTGTATAATTCCTCATGTATGTAGTGTGTTAGGCATACAGAGATGTAAACTCTGATTAGTTTTGATAATGTACATATATGGATGTTTTGTAAAGCTACAATGTATATTTGGTTTTTATGAAATTAAATGAGAAATTTTGGGTTTTTGAAATATTGTGATATTTACGCTTTGAATGATGATGCCATGATTAAGTCAGTGATATGACTGCTCCAGCATCCCACCCTTATGGGGTACGTATTTAGATATCATTCAAGATGTCAGGTTCCTGTGAGAGTGGGATGCTACAATTTGCTTCCTATTTAAGTTAAGAGTAGTGAAATTGATTTGTTTGAAAATAAGCAAATGCTTAACTATAAGGGAGTTTGATATGTGCTAATTGAATTGCATTTTAAACATAATTTAGAGAACATTTAACTTGTACTTTAAGGATCTTTTGTAATATTTCCACTTAATTTATTTTATATTTTATTTAGATGCACTATTTTAACTCTCTAAGGAAAAAGAAACACATTTGACAATTTTGAACTGAGTTGGAGAAGTTTTGAAATAATTTTGAAGGAACACATTTTGAATATGGCCCTATATTCACTAATATGGCATATACATGGTACCATATTCAACTTGTGTAACTTAGTGGTGCATTATGCTTCTTTGACAACTTGGTGCAAGAAGGAACATGATATAAACATGTCCTTATGTAAGCCCTTTGTTAAAAAAAGTTTATATTCTTCTTCTTTAATGATTTGGATATATAAAGAACACGATCTAGACATGGTTCTATGTTACTTGATATGGCACCTATATGATACTATATCTAGACTTGTGTTCTAAGTGAGGAGTCTTAGATGCAAAATAGAAGAGGAACACACCTAGCATAAGTCGACACGGTACCATAATTTTAACTCGAGTTGGTGTTAAAATTTACAAAAAAAAGGAGTTTTTAATAATGTAGATGTAACATGGAACAAATATGGCCCTATATTGATCCCATATTGATAAAAGTCTTAGATTTTATGAAATAAAATGAGGAAAAGAGAAGACCTAGGGAATAGATAACTAGGAGGACCAAGAATTATTTACAAGGCATATAAGACTCAAGAGCACATCAAGAAGGAACAATCTTAAAGAAAAGTAAGATTTCATCAAGATTAATCAAGAAGTATCAAGATTCAAGAGCATTAAATTTTATTATTTTATCTTGTTTTATTTATTATTCTTTGTTGGTTTTATTTTTTTAGTATGAATTACTTGAGATATAGATTTAAATGGGAAGAACCGTAAAATTATGTTTGGAATTGTTTTCTTTGATTTAATGAAAGATTCTATCTTTTAAGAATTTTTTTGTAAAATGAAAGAATTATATATTTCCAATAGCAGGAGTTGTTACAAAAGTACAAAATGCACCATATAGACTTAGCTTAGAACGTTAGTTCAATATCATGCTAATTGAAAGTTATATGGACAACAAGCATTAAACTTCAATATATAAAAATAGAACTTTAGTCGCTTAACAGCAGTCCATAAATTCCATGTAATTTTCATACAAGGAGTTAACAAGTGGTCAACTTTCTTGGCAATTATAATGGCTAGGACCTAATTCAGAATTTTGTCTACTAGCTGATATTTGTCTTCCTCCATTTTCTTGTAAAGCCTATTGTTTCTTTCTTTCCAAAGCATGTATATGGTGGTGATGAAAGCAACTTTAAAAAGGATATGGTTTTCTTTACCAGGTCTAGACTTATTTATCACCCACAGTAAAGAATGGCCCCATTCTTAGCTACTGGTTGTCTTCCCCATTCTAGCTTTTAAGCATTATTGATATTTATATTGTAATGAATTAAAATATGTTAGTGTTTTAGTTTAATTTTGGATTTTGTAAGCTAGGATTGAGAGATTATTTATATAAATAGATCACAACATAGATAATGAGAGATTAATAGGTTGTTAGGGATAGGACTACATAACTTTTTTTAGGTTAAGGTCCCCAAAATTCTCTTGATTCATTTCCCCAGAGGAAGTACCAAAATATTTGACTCTTCACCCAACTGATTATAGATATTCATAAATCTAAGTAATGAACTCTTAGGGATTTTGATTAGAAAGAGATTTCTTTATCTTGATTTTTATATATTTATTAATTTTTTCATTCCTATCCATCACCTTGAATTATTAGCTCATATTTTTCTATTCATTAATTTTTATTCTTATCTTGATTAGCTATTATTCGTTATTTCAGTTCATTAATTTTTATTTTCCAATTTAATATTTCATTTTTTATATTAGATAATAGAAAGATGGTCATTACTAGTAGTTATAATTCATGTGAAATCGACATATAACTCAACTAAATTATACGAAAGGAAATAATGGATGCAGCTGTTTTAGTGATTCTTTAATATTGATTTTGTGTTCCTTTTATTTATAAATTTCACATCACAAACCTTGGGCTATTGTTGCTCCAATCTAATGATGATGTTATCTCAAAGTGTAGCAACTTTTCTCTATGCCTCACTTTATTCTATCTATAGGTTTGCTTAATTTTAGGATTAAATTGAAATACGTTGTGCAAGTTGTCAATCCTAGATCTCTTACTGCTCATCAACTACCTAAAAATAATTTAAAGAAAATAAAGTAAAAAATAAAATTAAAGACTAAAATTAACATAATAGCAATTTAATAGTCCCTATAATGGCAGCAAAACTTAGTCAACCTATCTACAAGTGTACAAAATTGATTGTAACAAATTATCAAGAGTATTGATCCCATGAACACTATACTACTTTATTTATTAATCCTAGCCTAACAATAAAACTAAGTAAAATAAGAATGAATAAAAAATTAAATTGCTAAACTAACAAAAATAAGATATAAACTAGTAAAAAGGAATCAATGAGGCAATTGTTAGGGTTTAATGATTCACTTATATGGATTTCCAGTTGTCGTACAATATTGATCATCAATGTTGAGAAAACAATTAACTTAATATATTTATGCCCCCTCTCAGGGGACACATGTGTATTCAACTAAATAATTACGACCTTTTGATGCATAATTCAACCTAATCAAACTCATTAAGCATAATTAATATATTTACTTATCACAAGAGCCTGAGAAATCCCTTTATTTAGGTCTAAGGTATTTATTCTCCTTGTGCACATATTGTATTTAAACCCTCAATTCTTCATACAATCTCTAACATTGAATATATGATGGCTAATAACAAACTCAACGTTTAAAAGTAAAAATAATAAATTCAATTAAACAAATAATCCAATATGCATTAATAATTAAAAGATCCATCACAAGCTACATCCTTAGCCCTAACTCAGGTACTAAACATCAAGATAAAAACTAAAAACATATCTTTCTTAAAAGAAAAAGAAAGAAGAGTAGTAAAGAAATATGGAAATTGTCAAAATATATGTATATGAAAAAAAAAAGATAATTCCTGCAAACTCAGAGTCAAAATGAAGGGGAAAAATCTTTTTTGAATTATTTGACATATTTTTTACCCTTACCTTATTAATTATTATTTTATTTATTACATACTACTAAATAACAAATTAGTCAACTTTGTTTATTACTTTTTAATCCTACTTGACCCTATAATGTTTTCCATATAAACATACCAAACCAAAAACACCGGAATTGGTGGGTGGACACGGTTACTAGTAGTCGTCTTTTTTGAATGCAGTTCTTATAGACCGAAAGCCGATGGTGGCACTGGCAGGCATTGGTCAACTTTTACTTAAAATTGTAGGGGACATACACCTACCTGTTAGTTGATTGCCAATAATTAATTCAAAATCTCAACTGTTACAATGGTTTTTTCTTAACCTGGAGGGTTTGTTTATCTCTATTTCTATTACCTTATTCGCGGTCATAAATGTACAACTTCCGCATGTAGTCTGGTCATCCTTTTTTCCTCTTCTATTGTAATCAATTCAGTCTTTGGACTTGTTCGTTTCGACTTATTCAACACTACAATTTTTCTCTAGAGTTTTAAAAAAATGATTCAGAGCTTAATTTTGAGTTTTATGAATTTTAAGTGCTAGAATTTGTTAGATCTTGACTATGAATTTAAATTGGTAGATGGTTATTTAAATTAAGTTTATTATTTAATCTTAAGTTAATAATTAACTTATTATATTTAAAATATTTTTTGTAATTTTAAATCCTTAACTTAAAATATGTAAATTGTTGGTTATTAAATATATATTGGAAAGGTAATTAGAGTATATTAGTTCAAATTCCTTGTATTAATTTGTCCAATTCAAAAAGAGTCGCCATCCATCGTTCTCTTATTGAAATATGCTGCGAGTGGCGAGGGGAATTAAAACTCTCTAACTTGTAGGAAGGACAACTGAAACAGAAGCGTAACGCGATTACCTGATTGTGTCCAAACAAAATTCTGTCTTGTCCTCTTCTCCGTCTCTTGAGATTACGTGTTCAGTTCTCCGGGGGACTTGGAATTCATTTTCTTTTGATATTGATACGCTCATGCTGCCTTATGCCACTTTGTCATTATGTTTCAGTAAGGAGCCAATTTTGTAATTATGACAAAAAGTCCCTTCTACTAATAAACATGTGGGCGAGTGGGATTTGGGAATTCTTATTTTAAGATACTATGACCTCGTTTCAATGAATGAATTGACGGGGAATAATTTGCTTCTTAATAAGTTTCCCCCTTTTCCAGAATTTACCTAAAGATTTGAATTTAAGTTGTCTAAATTTTATTTTTTTTTTAATTATGAACACCTTATTTTACTCAGAGTATTGAATTACTAAAGGTTTCGATTTACATTGCTAGCTCAATTGGAAGACCATTATGTCTTGACCAAGCTTATGAGCCTAGTAACATTAACCTTGCAAGACCTACCTGAAGAAGTTGCAATGATGAGATTTAATGACAACGTGGTGCTAATGGAAGATAAGGTCACAATTACCTGTGATTGGAAGCCTCCTAGTATGAAACCTAAATAGCTTTGGAAGCCTACTGGCAGAACCTTTTCAATTGGCAATTACGAGCAACTTGTGCAAGAAGATTTTCACATAACTCTTCAACCTAACCCTGTTGTAAAGAATGGGGCTACAATTGTTGAATTCATTCCTAGCTTCGGGGATTCTAATGAGGACTCAATTGATCTTATTCCTACTGAAGTTGTTCAAGCTTCAAACTCTCAACAGAATGTTCCTATTTCTGGTATAGTATCTGAAGTAGTTAAAATTTTGCTAGAGAGTGGTTCTGTGAGAATAGTGTGATTCCTGATGAAATAGTTACTACCCTTATCATAATGGATCCTCAAATTCTATAGAAAGAACTTGCTTATCCAATAAGAATGAGCTTGAGGAGACTATCACTGGTATCAATTCTGATGTCCAAAAGGGAGATGCTATTAAAGATGTTAACAAACATGTACAATCTTTTTCTCTAACTGACAAGGAGACTTTCCAAGTTGTACCTAGCAAAAGAAAATCCTAGAGGGGCAAGGGTTCTAGCTCCAAAGGTAAAAATCCTTGATGTCTTTCATAATCTGGAATATAAGGGTTTAAATAAGCCTCTAAAACTCCTTATACTAAAGGATTTTGTATTCAATGCAAAGCCTCTTCTACTAGGCATATTGGAAACTAAAATAATGCTTGATAGTTTTAAAAAGCTTGACATTTTGGGGAATAATTGGAGCCTTGTCTTTAAATACTCTCACCGCATACTACATAGAGTCATCATCCTTTATAACTCTGACAAAATTGGGATAGATGTTTTAAGGATTTCTGATCAATTAATGCACTTAAAGATCTCCTTTAAATTTGAGAAAGTATCCATCTTACTTATAGTAGCTTATGTTTGCAATTTTGCTTTCCAAAGAAATGATTTATGGAATAATCTCAGGGATTTAGGAACAATCTGTAATATGCCTTGGGTTATCTGGGAAGATTTTAACTCCGCCTTGTATAGAGCTCAAGTCCAAGATAAGTGTTGTCTTAAAAACTACATAGAGTATTTCCTTAACTGTGTTAATCAACTGAGGATCACTGATTTAAATCTAAGGGGCATTTCTATACGTGGAACAACAAGCAAGGTCCTAATTGATTTATCAAAAATAAAAACTTGACAGGGCTCTTGTAAATTTCTATTAGTTATCTAACTTCATTAACAACTTTACTAAATTTATGGATACCTTATGCTCTAATCACACACCCATCAGGTTATTTAGTTTTCTATCCAACTCACTAAAGCACCATCTTTTTAGGTTCAATAACTACTTGGTTCAACAAAGTGGTTTCTTAGAGGCTTATAGTATAGGGGTTGAGAAGTCAGTCTATGGAACTCATCAGTACTATTGTGTTTAGTAACTTAAAGCAATTAAGGAGGAGCTTAAATAACTAATTAACAATATGAGGACTAATACATAAAAAGTTGTGGAGGTAGCAAAAGTAAGGTTGTATAAGATTCAAAATATGTTGGTCTTAAATCGGAATAATGCTAATCTCTTAGGAAAGGAAAAAGGTCTATTCGATTCTTATTTTCAAGTTGTTCCTAATCACTTTTCTTTTATTACGAAGAGATATAGGATTGCATGGCTTCAGGATGGTGATCATTGCACTAAGTTCTTTTTCAACACTGTGTTGGTAAAGAAGAATAGAAACAAAATTTGCTCAATTGTCTCAAGTGATGGTTCTATTTTGTAAAACTAGAACTTTATTGTTCTTGAAGCTTCAATTTTCTTCTCAAACCTATTGGGATTTACCAAAGTTTCTAAATCTTCCATATCCTTATTAAGCAGTTTGATTTCTAAGAAAAACCTTGAAGAGATTGTTACTTCTCTAATTACATCATTTAAAGACAATGAAATTATGAATACTACTTTCATACTAAATGGACTAAAATTGTAACTGTCCTGACCACCCGCCCACAGATATTGTCTACTTTGGGTTGCCTCTAGAGCCAAACCCCTCACGATTTTGCTCTTCCCCTGCTGAGAAAACGTTTCTTAAAGGAGGAGGTATCTATAACCTTATAAGGCATGCATACTTCATTCTCCTCTCCAACCGATGTGGGATCTCACACTCTCCACCCCTTAGGGCCTAGCCTAGCTAGCACAATGGTTCGGATACTGGCTCTGATACCATTTGTAATAGGCTAGACCACCCACCCATAAATATTGTCTACTTTGGGTTACCCCTAGGGCCAAACTCCTCGTGGTTTTTGCTCTTCCTATCCTTAGGAAAACGCGTCTAAAGGGGAGAGGTATCCACACTATTATAAGGCATACTTCGTTCTCCTCTCCAAAAGGGCCCAGCCCTCTTTAGAGCAGCCTAAACCACCCACCTGCAGATATTGTCTGCTTTGGGTTACCCTTCAGGCCAAATCCCTCACGGTTTTGCTTTTCCCACCCTTGGAAAAAAGATGTCTAAGGAGGAGACATATACATACCCTTATAAAACATACTTTTTTCTCCTCTCCAACCGATGTGGGATCTCATATGAATTGTATGATCAATACAAAAATTTGACAATAAAGTACTTCAAAGAAGTTGAGAAGTCCAAGAATAATGAAGCATCCTTGAAGAGTAAGATTAAATCATTAGAATTCGTGAATGAAAATCTGACAACGAAGAATATGTCTCCTGAGGATGATTACAAGCAAGAGGTTTCTGAAAAGAAAGCTTTGGAAGAAATATTATCCAAGTTGGAAAACACTTTGCTTAAGAATGATTATGATAAAGTGAGACAGCTAGAAGAAAAGGTTGTCACTCTGGAACTTGAGAAAGAGAAATATGTAAGAAAGGTCTTATCCCTAGAAAAAAAGATCGTGCAAAGTTCGTTGATTGAAGGAACAACCTTGACGCACTACTTGGTAATAGTAAATACATTTTTGATAAAGTTGGAATAGGTTACAATGAAAATAATAATGTTAGGTCATACAAGAACTTCTTTATTAAATCCAACAGTAGCTATAGTCAAAACAACAAGAACCTGATACATGGTAGAAATTATAGCAATTCTCATTCATCTGTTTTACGCTTCTATTATGGTAGACATGGTCACATTAGTCATTCTTGTAAATTTCATAAAATGAAAAAATTATCTCAAATGTACGTTTAGAGACCGAAAGGTCAAGTTACTAACCTGAAAGGACCTAGAAAAATGTGGGTACCCAAAATGAGATAATACTTTCCACAGATGTGCTTCAAAACAAAGACAAGAGAAAATCAATGGATAGTTGATAGTGGTTGTTCGAGACATATGATAGGTGAAATTATCACATTTTGACAACATTGAAAGAAAATACAAAGGTAATGTTGTCTTTGTTAACAAAAACAAGGGAAAAGTCAACAGAATTGGTAAAATTGGTGACTCTAACTCTGCCTCTATTGATAATATTCTTTATATTGATGGATTGAAACATAATTTGTTGAGCGTAAGTCAATTATGTGATAAGGATTATAGAGTGAGTTTCTATGCATCACATTGTGAAATTATTGTTAATCTTAATGAAAAAACTATATTTATTAGTCCTACAAATCAAAACATATGCTATGCTCAATTGGAAGATATATCTTCACAAAAAGTCAAGTGTTTTGTTTCTACAGAAAATGACTCTTTTATCTGGCACAGAAGATTTGGACATGCTAGTATGAGCATTCTATCAAAATTATCCAAAGAAGAGTTAGTAAGAGGACTACTAACTTTGAAGTTTGAAAGCAATCAGGTTTGTGAGGCCTGTTTAAAAGGTAAACAAGTTAGAAGCAGATTTCCTACCAAAAATATTATGTCTACTAGCCAGTTGTTTGAACTTGTGCATATGGATATATTTGGTCCCACTAGGACTTAATGTTTTGATGGTAAACATTACATTTTTGTTTTAGTAGATGATTATTCCAGATTTACTTTGGTTTACTTCGTATCAAAGAAGGATGATGTTTTTGAAGTTTTTGAGAAATTTTACAAAAAAATCATATCAAAAAAGGATACTGCATTACTTCAATTCGGAGTGATCATGGAGGAGAATTTGATAACAGAAAAATGTGAAGATTTATATGATAATAATGGTATGAATCAGAATTTTTCATGGAGTGGTTGAAAGAAAGAATAGGACTTTCGTTAATATGGCTAGAACAATAATATGCAAAATTGGTCTACCTCATGGTTACTAGGTAGAAGCCATGTCAACTGCCTGTTACATTCTTAATAGGTGCCTTATAAGACCCATTATGAAAAGACCCCCTATGAGTTGTGGAAAAAAGAAGAAAACCGAATGTCGCTTACTTTAGAGTATTTGGTTGTAAGTGCTTCATTCTAAATAATGGAAAAGATAATCTTGAAAAGTTTGATATGAGATCAGATGAAGCCATCTTTGTGGGGTATAATACCTCCAGTAAAGGATTTAGAGTTTACTATAAAAAAATAAAGAAGATAGAAGAATCAATACATGTAGTATTTGATGAAGCACTACCCTCAACAACAATAGCTAATTCAGATGATGAAGAGCTTCTCTTAGCTCCTAAAAATACATTGCAGACTCAAGAAACACCTATAGTACCTTCAGAATTACAAGATCAAGAAAATCCTTATGAAGCCAGGACAAAGAAGGTGCCTTCCTCTCAGTAAGAGCCTATACAATAAAGAACATCAAGAGAATAGAGATGTCTTGATACACATCAGTACATTATAGGAGACTCCTCTGAAAGTCTAAGAACTATATCATCCTTCAAGAATAACTTTGTTGCCCTCGTCTCACAATTAAAACCAAAGGCCATTAAAGAGGTTCTTACTGATGAAAATTGGGTTTCAATTATAAAAGATGAACTAAATTAATTTGACAAAAGCAAAGTTTGGAGTCTAGTACCTCGTCCACAAAACAAGTCATTCATCGAAACTCGTTGGATTTTTCTAAACAAACTTGATAAAAATAGTAAGGTGGTAAGAAATAAAGGTAGACTTGTAGCTCAATGTCATAATCAACAAGAAGGTATTGATTTTGATGAAACTTATGCACCTGTTGCTAGAATGGAATTGATTAGAATTTTACTTGCCTTTAATGGTTATAAAAACTTCAAATTGTTCCAAATGAATGTCAAAAGTTCCTTCTTAAATGGGTGTATTAATGAAGAAGTGTTTTTTAAGCAACCTCTAGGCTTTGAAGATGAAAAACATCCTGACTATGTGATGAAGTTTACTAAAGCCAAATATGGTCTAACACAGGCCCCTCGAGCATGGTATGAGAGGTTAAGTAATTTTCTACTTGAGAATAACTTCGAAAGAGGAAAGGTAGATAACACCTTATTTATTAAGAAAAAGGATAATGATTTACTCATAGTGCAAATATATGATGATGACATAATAATTGGCGTTACTAATCAATCTTTTTGTGAATAATTCTCAGTATTAATATAGGTGGAGTTTGAAATGAGAATGATGGGACAATTATCTTTCTTTCCCATATTACAAATCAAAAAAAAAGAAAAAAAAATTCATTAGCCAAGACAAATACACAAAGGAACTCATCAAGAAGTACCATTTTGAAAATGACAAACCTATGGGTACTCCTATATACATTGGAACAAAACTTGATAAGGATGAACAAGGCAAGGCTATTGATGAGACAAAATATAGAGGAATGATCGGGTTACTATTATATCTTACAAGCTCAAGACCATATATTATGCTTAGTGTATGCCTTTGCGCACGTTTTCATTCATATCCAAAAGAAAGCCACCTTCAAGCAGTCAAAAGGATCTTTTGATATCTTTACGAAACTGTGGAATTTGGACTATGGTATCTAAAAACTGATTCTTTTAACATAGTTAGCTATTGTGATGCAGATTATGTAGGTGATATAGTTGATCGAAAAAGCATAAGTAGTCACTATCAATTTCTTAGAGGATGTCTAGTTTCTTGGTCTTGTAAGAAACAAAATTGCACAGCTCTTTTAACAACTGAAACAGAATATATAGCTGCTATCAGCTATTGTGCTCAAATATTATGGATGAAGGATCAACTACTAGATTTCTCTCTAAACTTTAATCATATTCCTATATTATGTGTTAATACTAGTGCAATAATTCTTTCAAAAATCCTGTGCATCATTCTAGGACTAAGCATATAGAAATCAAGCATCATTTTCTTAAAGATCATATTTTAGAAGGAACTGTTGATCTTTTGTATATTAATACTGAAAATCAAGTAGCTGATGTTTTCACTAAGTCACGCTTTGAATATAGATATTGTGTTAAGAAAAGATCTTGGTATATGTAGACTATTCGATGAAGAACCAGTTCAATTAATAAGATGTCCAAAAACTAGAAGAAGTCTTGTAAAACAAGGAGAGGAAATTTCTCAAGAAAAAGAAACCCTTATTGCTAAAAAGAAAGAGGAAGAAGAATCCAAAAAAAGAAAAAGGGAAGAAAAAAAGAAAGACAAAGCACCTATGACTGAAGATACTATTAAGGACCTCATTGATAGAAATGAGTTGTTTCATGAAGAGATAATTCCTAAAGAGAAAAGGACCAAGAAAATAAAGATAGCTTCATAAAAAGGAAAGACATCAACACCACCAAAAATGTTTCAATTAATGGAAACTGAAGTCTGCTAAAATGTAGTACATGAAAAGAAAGGTGGTTGATGGACGGATCTTGCCGCCCATGATGATTGATGACATAAGTATCCCTATCTTTCCTTACTTTGTTACCATTATTTTGGGAAAATTTTCTAAAATTAGATGAGACTATACGTGATGAGCTAGTTAGGACATTCTACACACATATGAGAAGAGAAGAATTTGATAGAAAGCTAACAATTGTCTCATAGGTGAGTGAATGTAAAATTTTAATTTTTGAAGAAATTTTAGGAGATATACTAGATTTGGTAAAAGTTATTAAATCTATATGCCTTCATGTTAAAAACACCCAAGATGGGAGACCTTGGAGCAAGCAATTAAATTCACTGCCATGATGTCTCGCATCATTATCAGCTACCTCAATCCTTCCCAGGAGTAGCTCAGTTGAAAGGTTGAGCCTGTTGGGCACTTATGTAGTGTATAATTTGCTAAAAGGGTAATAAGGTGAACCTCCCAATAATGATTATGAAGTTTATGGTGGACAAAGGGAAGTCACAAGAATACCACTGGTGGCCTACTGTATGGGATGCTGTTAACCAAGATTTTTACTTATTTTAGGGTGCTTTTTTTCAATTTGAATTGGCACGACCTGCAAAGTGCCACTCTTCAATTCCTTACCAATTTGGTTACAAGCTAAAGGAAAATGTGTGGGTAGAGAAGAAGACAGAAAGAGTAGCAAATCTTTTAGGTCCTACCCCACAAAAGTCAACTCATGTTCCACCCTAGAGCACCAATGATGTGATCCTTCAATATCTGAAGGAAGTTCTTTCTAATCAAAATCAAATGCATAGCTAAATAGATAGCATGCAAAATCAACTTCTTGACATGCAGATTTTACTTGAGAAAATTTTTTAATCTCTTCAATAACTAAGTTGCTATTCTTGCCTATTCTTACATACTTATGATATTGTTTGATGCCTTGGATATTTTCCCTCTATTTTTTGATAATGACAAAGGAGAGAATAGTTAATGATCTACTTTGAATCTATGATATATTTTCAATTATCTTAATTATATATTTGTTATTGATGATATTTTCTACTAATTGACTGTTGCTGAAATGTTGTTAAAATTGTGAAGTTTAAATCTATAAGATAGGCTCCTTCTTTTTATAACTATAAGCAAGAACATATAGTGTTTATAGGTACCTTTCGAAACCCTTTATTATTATTTGAATTTTGAAAATATATCTACTATTGTTTTTCATCATCAGAAAGAGGGAGATTGTTAGCTCAAGCGTTATGTTTAACGATTTTCATGATAACTTTATAATATTTCAAAATTCAAACTGGATTTATTTCCTTATGTAGGCAACGGTATAATTCTTAAAAGGAAATAAAACTATAGAATAATTGCTTTCTTTCTTGCAGAAACCTTCCTTATAAACTTAAATTTTTAGAAATAGTTCTATGGCATCCGAAAGGATATTACTAAATTATAATAATCAACTCCGAAAGTCTTGACAAAATGTTTGAATATCGAAGATTTAATTAGAGATAATATCAAAGATTAAGCAATGGCTAGTTGAAGAAAATATCTACTCAAGGAAGAGATATTTGCAAAATGCACGAGACTTGCGAAATATCTTAGAACGTTAATATGCTTGAAAGTTATATCAAACTCTTTATGCTTTAGAACGTGATATCACTCTTTAAGAGAGATTGTTAAATCCTTCATACACTTCTTATTGAGAGGTTATAGAAGCTAGCAAAATACTACCACTATGGAAGGTTGAAAAACCTCAAAAAAATATACACTTGTGAGCTTAAAGAGGCTCATAAAATTACTACTTGGCTTTTATAGTGAAATACTCAAGTTGGATACTTGGGGACTGGATGTAGGCTTCATTATAAGCCGAACCAATATAAATCTACTGTGTCATTTTCTCTCTCTTCCTAACTTTTAAATTTCAGCATTATAAGTTTGTGATTTCAAGAGACTCCTTTAGTTTTACAATAGGCTCCTTCTATTTTTATATCGCAAAAGGTTCCTTTCATTTTAAACATGTAGCATCCCACTCCTGTAAGACCCGAACCCGACATCGATGGTGATATCCGAGTCCGTGCCCTGCGAGAGTAGCGTGCTACATCACTCATTCAAATCACAGTATATTTTTTTTAAAACAAACATACACTAACATCATATTATGTGGAAAACCATTTACAAAAACATAACTGATAAAACAATGACCACGAGGGTCCTTTGATAAAATTACACCATAATATGATCCCAAAGTCCTCTCACTAATGCAGACGCAACTGATCCCGACCTCTTCTATCT